>CM031240.1:809602405-809962405 GCA_018340775.1 Taxus wallichiana var. yunnanensis | reverse complement strand
TACCCTTCTAGTTAGGTTTTAACTCCTCACCTAAGCGAACCTGTCTCCACCATCTCCTCCTCATTCCTTATTGAAGCCTCTCCAATATGCAAAACCTAGAGTGGTCTATCCCCACCTATGGTAGCTTGCTTCGATGTGACTTTAGGTGTCCCAATAAGCAATGCCTAACACTAAAACTTTCCATCTTAGTCGGTGCATGTGACTTGATCATGCCTCCTTGATACTATAAAAATGACACCAACTGTAGGAAGTGTGTCAATAAAGTGTAACCCAAACTCGCATGATACGTATATAACTAAACAAGTCTCTACTCGGCCACCATGGTCGACTAATTATGTAGCAGATGTGTAAGTAGTTAGTGTGACTACCTCCTCTCCCCATTATCCTAACATCCCCTGGTATGGTTGAGCCATCATATCGTGGTGGTTAATGTACATGTTGTATATGGTGTGGCCCTAAGAGGATCCACATCAACCCATCTAGTTACTTTGATGTCTACGGGGTATGTTATCCCAATTCCCATTTCGTAGGGACTACTCTCTCATAAATACAAGACATGACCAATATCATGTGACTAAATGAAGTGGATCCACATCTAACAATCCATTATAAATCATGATAGGTAGCTCCCAACATGTCCACTCCCCACGCAAACCTCCTACCATTTTTCTCAATGCTCTCTACAACGTGTGCCCAACTAAATAGAAAATTTTATCCCCTCATCCTCAATCAAATGCGATGCTAAGATACCAATAATGGCCTTGTGTAAAGTAGGAATAGGGGCACCCTCCACTACAACTAATCTAACCCCTTGCTTGGCACTCGTGTTGAGTGCCTATGCATCTCCCAAGTAAGTGGCCCATCTATGAGTCTCATCCGATGAGTTGACGCTTTTAGTGGCAACTTCCTCCCCATGATAGAACACCCAAAATATAGTAGACCCCCTCTAGGGTGATGGTATGCTCTCTACAAATGCCGTGGAATCGTAAAGTGTTCGATTCGTGTTCCAAGATGTCGAAATTCACAAAGAATATAACTCACTAGGGAAACCGGTCTAGTCTCGAGCTAACTTCCATAACCTATCCTCTCCAATAGGCCTATCTTGGTGGTGTCAATAAGAGAAGCACCCGGCAAGCCACTCTTGATCTCTCGGATCTGCTCCACCTCACGTAGGCTCCTACATCCATAAAAAAAGAAAAAAAAAGCATGTGAGATTCTAATTGATATATAATAAACTTGGAAAAACATTAAAACACTAACAAAAATAATAAAACATTCTTTTTACCTTAACAATAGAAAAAGTTGTGATAGTTACATAACCACCCCTCTTAGTAGAGAGGCAATTGCCAAACTACCCCTCTTAGCATAGTGGTGGTTGACAACCGCCATGGTGGTTATGTAACCACTTCTTTACATAGAGTGGTTGTTTTGCAACCACCACAACGGTTGTGCAACCGTCAACATTGCATCAACGCCACGATGATTACACAACCGCCACGACAATCGTGTTGCCAAAATAGGTCCATGCCCTTCAAATCAAAAAAATAAAAAAACTTGATAAAATGGTCAAATTACTCCAAATAAACTACAAAACATGCAAGACACCCCCCTTACAAACATTTTAACTATGGATTTTTTCAAAATTTCCCCTTAGAGCTGATTTCAAGTAAAAGTATATGTTTATGGCAAAAAGAGAGAAATTCTTACAACTCATATGTTCATGTCCCTCTACCGTTGTCGCTAGGTTTACCGCCATCGTGTTTGAATCCTTGTCATTTTGACTATACTCACAAGTGAAATGATCACCGAAATCCATAGCTCTAAATTTAGCAAAGGTGCAAAACACAAATGATTTATAAAAATAGAAAAATGACATATATAACAAATATTTTGGTTTTCTAATGTTATTTTGAGTGAGTGTATGCAAAGTTGGCACACACGGGACAAGTAGATTTCTCACCCCCACAAATGGTAAGTAATTTTATCTTTTCATTTTAAACTTTCGTCAAAATTATTTTACTACTGCACTTGATTCTTGTTCTCTTTTGTAGGTAGTGAGAAGGCTCGTGACACCAAACTAACATACGGTTGGATAAGGTAAATTTCTAACCCTCCCATTTGGGAGCACCATTCTTGGAGATCACGTTTTAGCCCATTCATGACTAAAACGCTCTTCCGAGGGGGAAATATGTATGTACCCAAAAATTATATGGTGCACCACGGAAGAACACGATATGTCTCCAATGATGATGATAAACCTCTCCGAGGGTAATATTGAAGTCCAAATCCTTCCCTCTCTCCTTTCCATCCTTTCATGACTCAATTCATCTTCTTTTCCAAGTTAAGGAGTTCATTTTTATTCAAATTTGCTTATCGGCCCTCTTTTAACTTCCTTTGACTTGTAGTTACATAACCGTTGAGGCAATGCGCAACTACCCCTCTGTCACAATAACGACGATCTTATGGCCTTATAACCGAGAATTAAAACACGTGTTTTACAACATGATTTTGGATTTTGGGCATGATTTTATCCCTCATTTCTCAACAAAATTGTCTATTTTTGGGCTTGTTATATTTGTATTGAATTCCTCTTCTTCATTTACTAAAATTAGAAGGTTGAATCCTTATCCTTCAAATGATTTATCACTTCTTGTTCGACACTTGTAGATTGAATTCTTCTTTCCCAACATTCTATAAAAATCAAACTTTTACACATATGATGGGTTGGATATTTGATATTTTTCGATGAAGTGTTATGCTTGAAATTTGGAGAGGGACCACACAGATAAACTAATGTATTTACTATGTTCTTCCATGTTTTTTGCATGCGATCATTTCTTACACCAAGCCAGCCACAACCAAGGTTTTGATTTCTTTATTACTAGCCACCATTCTTACATCTCAGGATCAATTGGACTTCATCTTTGGAAGAGGATATGAAGCTAAGGAGACAACAAGTGCATTTCATATCCGAAAAGCTACCACATAACGATAAGAGTAGTAATGTGTTGGGTTGGGGTTGTACTTAAATTCTTCAAAGTTTTACATAGTCTTATTTATTGTCATTAGAAGAAGTTGTGTGTTTAGATAAATAGAAGTAGAAGATTTCGTCACTTCCCGTATATATTCCTTAGTATTTATTTCAAAACATTTCTTGCATAAATATTCCCTTGATAAATTCTTCTCAGCTTATCCCTAGGGATTTTCTTGGAAAATCAGTTGGAGGAAGAAGTGAAGAAGTCCCTACACTTATTTTATTTCTTTTAATTAGTTTAAAGATCTACTTTTGTTGGGAAAGTTCTTATAGTAAAGAGGAAATTGCTTCCGAGAAGCTTTTCCCTTTCTAAAAAAATTGAGGTAGACAGAAGAAGTTTTATTTTATTTTATTTAGATTAATAACTAGTGAAAATTTTAGTGGTGAATATTAGTAATTTCACGAATATTCCCTATTTGGAAAATCTAAAAAGGTAATGTAGTGTTTCCCTATATTTTCCAATATAAGTTTTTTTATGGAGTTAGTTAAACCACTTTCTATTGTTGAAAAATCCTCCTATATAAAAGGGTGTAGTTTGCTAGGTACTAAGTATAATCGAGTAGGATTAAACAATGTTGAGTTCGGGAAGCCAAGGATTTGAAGACGCATGACAGAAAGCGAAGACGCGCGACAAGAAATCGTAGATGTGCAACAAAAATTGTAGACGTGCGACATGAAACTGTGGACACACAACAAAAGTGTTCCCCTTTTCATTCACCGGGTGACGTTTTCTTCACCCGCCAAATTACTCAATGGGCATTGTTCATAAGAGCCAGAAGGAAACCAAAATATCTCAAAAGGCAACATTGTTCAAGTATTATTGCAACTTTACAACTACCACTAGCACCCATACAACTACCACTAGAATCAATCACAATACATAGTGTGTGGAAGGTATTATTGATGTGGACATGGCTTCAGCACAATCTCAACAAATTGATACCTATGATGACAAGATGCCCTAAACTTGAAGATATCTCAAATACTCTTCCTCTGAACAATCAAACAGGCTCATCAACATTGGACAAAATTCATGTTGAGATGCAACTAGGAGAGGATCAAGATATCTCAAATACTCGACAAGAAGATTGTTTCATGCGACACATAATTTGTTGTCGTGTGACAAGAAAGTTATTGTCGTCGACAGAAAATTGTGAAAATAAGATTGTTGTCATGTGAAAAGAAAGTTTTTTTGTGCAACAAGAATCATGTTGTCGTGCGATAAGAAACTTTCACACACCGAGGATTTTCACCTTTGCAACAAAGCTTCTTCACGAACATTCGCCTATGTCACAAAGTGGTTCCATGGATATTCGCTAGGGAGTTTCCACCTCTAATTTCCCTTAGGCCTCTTAAAATCATCCCTTTCTCGGATTTAAAACAATACCACAAACCTTCCTAAAGCATTCTACCAATGTCACAATAAAGAATATGTAGAAACAGAAAATCTACTCTAACTATTTTTGGTTGATACAAGATTGCACATGAACCTAAATGCTCCTACATCACGGGGTCTCCATAGTGGTTCCTTTTTTGTTCTTTCTCCTCATAGGTGGGAAAATCAAATGGAGGGTCATATGTGATTATATAGGCCAACTCTCCTATAATGGTATAAAAGGCATGCCACTCACCATGCTCTTTTAATTCATCATTGGCGTTTATGATTTCTACACCCTTATCCTCATCTATGGGTAGAATATTCCCATCATTGTATCTCTATATAAAATCTCAATCAAATACATAGGCATGACTTGCATCAACAATTTGAACCTTAGATTGTTGCCTTCTCTTAATGTGAAAAATAAGCATGGTCATGTCATGGTGCCTCAACATTGGTGTATGTGATCCTATCATAATTTATAAATATAAAACCCCACTAATTTAGCTTACCTCTCTAAGAATGTTAGTCCTAGAGATTATAATCACTCCTACAATGATCCCACCATCCTCATTAAATTCTTTGAGGTTGATTATATCATCAAAGTCCGCCCTCGCTGAGATAGAACATAGACTTATTTTAATGTACACCTTCGTGAGTTTAGATGCTTATAGGGGTGATATGTTTGTAGCATTTAAGATTATACGAATTAGTGAAAGTGTAAGTTTAAGTTATAAATCCTAGTTTTTGTGTCGGCGTGTGCATTTCTTGTGGTCATATTATCATATACATAAAAATGTAACTTTTATGTATTTTAGTTGCGTGATGCATCATAAAAAAATGTTACTATCAATAAAGATGTTTTTCAAGTGTAAGTTCGACTAAAGTTTTTCATTTTAGGTGGTTGATCTATGTACTCAAAAATTTTTATTGTGTTATGTTAGATGTGTGTTTTTGCATTGCAAAACAACATAGTCTCAGTGTAATGATTTTTTTATTTCATAGTATAAATTTTCAATTGCGAAGAACAATTTTTTGACATTATTTATTGGTTGGAGACTAATAACTCTTTGGATTCAAAAATAAGAATTATTAATTATTCAAAGAGTTCAAATCTATCTAATAATAATTCGAAGAGTTCAATTCTATTTATTTATAATTCAAAGAGTTCAAATCCATCTCATAATATTTAACGTTTAATGTGTTTATTTATAATGCTTAAACATTGAACTCCTTAATACCTTCATGTATACGTTAATATTGTTTAATCTTTTAATATTATTATGTGTTGAAATTTATACAATTTTAATGAGAATAAAAATTAGAATTACATTATTTATCTAATTTTGTATTTGTTGAAGAATAATCATAGGAGTAATTTGCCATGTGCCGAACTAATAGACAAACCAAAACTTCTACCTCCTACATTTTCGATGTGGCATAAAATAAAGTAGCCTTTATAGTTAGTTTGTCTATATATATAATTTTCCTTTTGCTTTAGTGCTTTTATAAATAAATTTGGCCGATATATTTTCTAAATAATTTACGCCCATGTTTCTTAAAGATGATTAAAATAAGATCATAATAATAATAATTATTCTTTCTTTTTGTTTTTTTTTTTTGTTAAGAGTGAAGTTAGTCATAATAATCTTTTGCATGAAAGGACATGATTCTAATAATAATTTAAACTAGCAATTGCAAATGAGTTCATAAGTTACGTCGGAGAGGGCTTGAATTTTATGTGTATAATATGGTTTGGATGTAAAATATATTCTATGATCTATGATAGATGTTTGAGTGAAGAACATAAGTTACATTGTGTTAAACAATTCACATGTCTTTACGTAAGGTTCCACATTCTGCATACATGTCTATCAAAACATTTGCAACTATATCTAACAAAATTCCTCTATATTTTGGCACAGGTTGGGAGTACTTTGGCAAATTTAAACTAATTGGGTTGGAGCCCTGTTTGTTGCATATGGTGAAACAAGGCGAGGAGTATGCTGGCAAATGTAAACAGGAGTAGAATCGGATGGATACTGACAAAATGGGATTGTTGTCTACGCTTTGGGAACATTTAAATGCCAAAATATGAACTTTTGTAAATAAACGCCAAGTGTTCAACCAAATGATACAACATGTTATCTTTTAAATGAATATCATAATTGTATCTTACAGAAGACATGGTCATCGTCAAGAGACATTGTGATTGTTTCATCAAATAAAACAACTGTATATTCACCCGATCAACTCACCTATACCAACATACGTGTGGCGCATAACAAAATACGAGCTTTATAGCAACGTACGAACATCCATCAAGGCATAGTAGGCAATGTTTTTTTGTTGGAAGTTACTATATTGTCCTCTCCCCATCACACAAACTTAAAATAGTAAAATTACAACTCCAATAAACTAAACATTGTTATCCTCTCCGGCGTAAATTGCAACTCATTTAGAACTGCATCGGATTCTTTAATTGACTTCCAGAGAAAATGCTTTGGCTCTTAATTAACCTTGCTTCTTCACACGATCTGACAAAAATTTCTCGGTGGATACATGATCTCTAAAGATTTGGTTCTGTTTTTTGTTAGATGGAATCATTGAAACAGTCTCCCGTGGCCCTGAATGTCTAGTGTGCGCCATCTGTGAGAGCCCTTTTGAAAGGGGCTAACGGATCAAACTACCACATATCCTTAAAATCTGGTCTTTTTGGGACAAGGCTCTTCAAGACACACAGTGCCTTCCCTTCCAAAGTTTCTCAAGTGGCTCACAAAAACAGAACTCATATTGTTATGCAAGACAACGTTGCGGGGTCATATGCCACATCCCTAGCAAAACTGGCCCAGTTTGTGAAGTCCCTAGATGCTATCAATAGAGACTTTCAAAGAGTTTGAGACTGTCTACAACAAACTGACGGACACAGAGTTGGCAGTTGTGTCTTCTGTAGTCAAGCTTGAGAATCAAATTTCTCTTGGTCCTTCACAAAATCAATGCAATGTTTTTTGTCGATTTAAGTCATATCTTCTGCTAGAGTGTTTCCTTAATGGCTTGCTTAAATCTGTTAGGCCACAATTCATCTATTGTTGCCCTGCACTCTTCCTCTGACAGAGGAGTTCGGGATTCTTCTACATGAGCGACACCTTTGTCAATCATAAAAATGTTTTAGCGTCAAAACAAAACAAAAAAAAATCTATTCATGTCTTTATTTTTTGATTTATCATCAATTTTCTAATCATAACATACATGATTAAAATTATTCAAATTGATGAAATATCTATGATAATAGTTTAAAATAGGCAAGTTATATTAAGGAAAAATCCTTAAACATTACAAATCTCAATTCAATAAAGGAGAAGCGACCTTCTTTTGGAAAAAAAAATATTAATTCCATGATAGAACTGTGTCAGGAAAAAGAATAAAAACAATACAGCAAAAAGAGGATCCCTTCTAGAAACACCGACGGGCCCGCAAATCATCGTAATTAAAACAATTTCATTTCGTAAATCACCGGGACCCATATCTACTTTTCCCCTAAGCGGTACCCCATGAATAATTTCAGTGTATACGGACCATAACTACTGTAACGAAATGCCACCATCCTGTTTAACAATAAACCTGAAACGGACTCCATTGCAGTAGCTTATCTTCCAGACTTACACAGACTGGATAATCAGACAGTCTCGTAAGAAAATCATTTTGTAGAATTATCTTCTGTTTTGAAAATATGTCAAAATATTTGTAGAATTATCTTCATACAGTTACAAAATGCAAGTCGCCGGTTCCAGACAACCAATTATTTCTCCATCAAAATAAAATATGAAATGCATTTTACAAGATCTGCAAGAAATAAAAAACCAGTAGGAAGAATTTATACGGCGATGGCACCCCATATAATAAATCAAACCAAAGTATTATATTTAGCATACGCGCAAATGAGTACAAGCCGCAATCTAGTAGCAGCGCCAAATGGGAAAGAAATGGTGAATGATCCACCGTCTAGCCTAATACAAAAACCAACCAGCCACAATGAAGAACAATGTTTAATACGTAATGGAGCTCCGCTTGGAGGCGCTGCGGGCGACAAGGATGAAAGGGAAATAAATACGAGTTTGAATCACGTTAGGTAATTTTTAAATAAATTATTGCTCGCTATAATCGCCACCGTATGAGCGAATTAAAGCGAGCCCGCATTTTTACGGAGAACATGTTTGTCTTGAATTGGCGCAATAAAGTATCCATCACTGACAGAGCTTGGTTTCCCAAATGAGAGGGCGAATCGCCTCGAAACCAAGACCAGAGCCCTATCCCGTGACCCTAGTCCATTCTTCCCCTCTTCTAGTGAACCACCTCACTCGGTTTGACGCCCACCATTTTATAACTCGGCTTGAGCTCAAGTGATGTACAACATTCATCAAAGACAGAGAGCACGCCTCCAAGAAGATAGTATGGACTTGTGACGCCGCTCTTCTCTTTTCTCTGCAAGTGTAACCTGCGTCACCCCCGCCACTGGGTGCTCCTTCGATTGGACGCCCAAAGTTTTTCGTGGATTTCATGGATACTTTTCCTATCCTATTGGAGGAGGAGGTTTTATTTAAAAGCATGATTTTCAGGACATTTGAGGAAGCCTTTGGATCCCGAAACCATCCATGGGAGAATATGAACTCGTCGATGTCGGTGAACATCACCCATTTGCATTTATTTTGCAGATTCGCTAAAGAGCAAAGTGAGCGAATCCGGCTTCCTGCATCTTAGCCCAAGGCCATCGACGCCGACTCACGTTGTATCCGCTCTGCATAGACTCTGTTATCACTTCCTCCGGATGGTCTTCGTTGTTGTTGTCGTAGATGAAGAATTCATCCACCCCACATGAGAATGATAAATTATCCACTCTTTCATGAATTTGGCGGCATTGAAGACCATTGTGCAAGCACACAATAATTTCTTTAGAATTATATCTTTTTTTGCTTAGGGATATTATAGACGCACGCACAGAAGGCATGATCAGGTGATTTTTCCACCGGAAAGCTGAGATTGGAGGTGTTGCGGCGGGTGGGCGCACCTGAAAACCTCCTGAGCTGAGACCGTGACGGCGGTTTCGACTGTGTTACTGAAGACGCAACGAAGGGTTTGCGGCGCGGCGTTGATGCCCTGTCTTGTGTTGATTCCTTTGGCGAACAAGATCACGTCCATCTCACTAACCGCGCTCTCGTAAACTATGTGATTCCACTTCAATATGAGATGATCAGATGTTGTGCTCCTTAATACAATATTTGTGGGCTCTGTCAATGCAGTTGTAACATCTACAGAATAATGAGGTGGGATTTCATGCAATCTATCATGTTCTTCCTCGCTCTGAACCAGTGCTTTATCATGGCCGCCGGCATACTGTAATCGCAGGGACGTTTTCTCCAACTCGAACCTGGAGAAGCCCCTGAAGGAGTTGGAGTGAGGGTTTGAGGAGCAGGTGCGCAGGTGCGAGCTCGGGAGACGGGAGGATCGTCCACCAGAGTGCTCATGGGACCGTTGGCGATTTTGAGCCTTCCCGTGGGGCTGTATACCGGCATCGCATGATATTCCAGCAAGGAAACTTGCTGAGCGCTGGAAAGCTTATTCAGCTTCGCCATTACTAGCCCGGCGAAAGCTTCGTCTGTCGGCGCGAACAGAGTGAGACCAGTAGTAATGGCGTCTTCGTAGGTTTTCAGAACCCCCGTGACGGTGATCAGCTGGACGAAGATCTTGCACCGGCTTTTTCCAGCTCGGCAGAGATATTTAAAGCATTTGCAGAAGGAGCAGGAGCAGAGAGATCAGAGGGCAGGATAACCTGGCTGATCTCCAGCACAGACACATTGTAAGGGATCTCCTTCACCGACTTGACATACATGGCGTCCAGCTTCGCCTTGGAGCCCGGCGTGACCGCACCAAACCCTACCTTGCCGCCTTTGAAGAACACACCTGTAAAGTTACAAAAATATCTAGGACTTACAAAAATATCTAAATTCCGCAACCGGTAAAGTTAAGCCACCGGAATTTGACACTTCCCAGCAATGCCTTCTTCAAAGTAAATGCCTCCGTGAATTATTATTTTTGAATGGTGGATAGTGAAAATTACACTCAAAATCTATGCATCATGTCTTATAAATAAGGTTTAAAATTTATGTTGAAAATTGAAAGTATAAATAATGGTTGATTGATTGTGGGATGAGTATTTTTTACTTGTTCGTCTTCTATCTCCTCCTTTGTAACTTCATAATCCCGTAAAAACATCACATACAATTACCTTGAAATATAAGACGAATATCATATACAATTGTCTCAAAATATATGTCTTATTCCCTGAAGTGCTTCGGTACTTCTCGAAATTGTTTCAACTCCTCTAAATATCCTCACTTGAAATTAAGCCTAGCCCTTAAGTTCATCCATTGGATATCCAACCTTCAAGGCAACACGATCATACCATGCATAATGACATCATACATACCATTTTCGGAAATAGAAAACTTGCATAAATGTATTAAATACATCTATTTCATATCAATCTCTTAAATACAATCCGTCTGCTGAAGTTTGGGGGCTTAGATTCTTGGTGGGTGGGTGGGTGGTGGATAGTGAGCACTCGGACCCCACCATCAGAGTACGACGGACCACGATTAAAATCGTAAAATATAATGTCAAGAATAAAAGTAAACAACTCACTTCATTATAACAGTGACCTCATCATAAAAACGCAGCCTAATACATTTTAATTGACAAACTACAATATATGACAAAATAGTGGTATCGTGTTAATTGACGATTGACGGCCAAGAATGTCCACAACTTCCTATTTATGTGAATAACCGCACCAAATAAAGCATTAATTCCCCTTAAATAGAAACTGTTGCATCTCATTTAAAACTTCTACGAAACATCTTCCAGTTCCGATTAAAACAGTTACTTGGCGTCAAAGTTTAGCACGTTAAATTTTCCCACTGGACCGTCACATCTCGGATTCTTTCCGTGACAAATGCTCGCAGTTTTCCTAACAAAATATGTCAATTGCCGGAACAAATTCATTGTACGCGACTGCAAATTATGCTAAACTGAACAGATGGGGCGTCTCATTGCTGGTCCCCCAGATTTGGATTACGACAAGCAGCGGAAAATCAATATCCGGAGACAGACTGGAGAGGAGAACCAACGGCCAAGCTAGCTGGCGGAGGTTTGTGGTGGGCTTTTTCTCTATACTTCTTCTTCGAGGCTATCTATTTGAATGATAAATCAGAATAAACGCGTTCCAAGAAACCGAACAGCGAAGAATTCCATCCATGGAGGCTTATTCCATTTTTAGCGTCAACAGACGGCAGCTTGCCTGGTATGTATTGGGCATTGGATTTGAATAAGTTCAGTTGTTTGCTATAGTGTTCCTGGCACCCAATATCGAGAACGGCCTACCCATTTCATCAAAATCCAATCTTTCTGCCCCTTTTTACACTTCTGCAACAACTTTTTCTCCAGAATGTAACAATTTTTAAAGCTTTGGAGCCTGCTAGAAGTTTGTAGAGAGATATGGGATTGGAATTTCGCAGACTGCAATTGAGATAGGGATGGCATCTGCAGCTTCATATGGGACTGCATTTGGCAATATTTTTGTCAGGAAAAGCCCTAAATGCCACAATACACAGGTATGATAATTTGTTGTCTCTTCTATATTTTTAGCACTAAATATGTATGCATTTAAGCCTGTTTTGGTCATTGAGACACCTACAATTTTAGATTTCAGAAAGTAATTTAATATAAAAACTGTGTTTCCGTATGTATGAACATGTAGATATATCTGCCTATATGTGGACTCATACTTCTGTGTGTCTGGATATATATACACGCGCATGTCTGTCTGGATATATATAGACACACAAGTGTGTGTGTGTGTGGGTGTCTGTCTTTATATATACATATGTTTGTCTGCATCTGTGTATATATATGTGTATATGTACATGTATATATCTTCATGTGCATATATGTATATAGGTATAAACACACAGATACCCCGACATGTGTGTCTCATATATGCTTGTATACACATACAAAAACACAGGCGCATATGTAGGCAAATTACATTATCTAATAGGTTTTTCTTTACTGGTAGGCAGAGACCATTGTCAAAGAAGCAGTTCTCTCTCTCTGAACACAAACACACACACACACAAAGAGATGTTGTTACATTATCTAATGAGATTTTCATTGATGGGGCCCAGAAATGCATTGTAGGATTGAAGGGAGAAAGAAGAGCACCTGCTCTTAAAACAGTTGGTCAGAGACAGAGGAATTTTTACGGGTTAGGTCAACTCTAGATAAGCAAAAGGGCAATAGTAGTAACAATGGTTATAATACAAACATAAATGGGTTCAAGGATCCTGCCAGAGTTGCCTTGGAAAGGCTATTTTTAAAGACACAGATACTTGAAGAACAGATGATGGCAGCTTCCAACAACACGAAAGATAGTAAAGGTAAGTATGACCTTAACCTTGAAGGCCTAGAATCAGACCTTCAGGCTGCATTGGAAGCTTTGAAGAAGAAGGAAGAAGAGCTTCAGGCTGCAGAGAGAGCTGTTGCACTGGACTGGCGTGGGGTAGAACGTGCGAGAAAGGATTTAGATCATCGTGAAAAGGAAATTATTGCCGCCCAAGTTTGCCAGGAGAAGCTGGAAGAGGAGCTGAAGAAATACAGGGAAGATTATGTTGTTCAGGTCGGGAGCTAAAGGAAACAAAACTTAGGCTCGATGAGAAAGAGGCCGAAATTAGCAGTTTCCAATTGGCATTGGCAACAAAGAAAAAGAATTGGGCGGGTTGAGGATAGAGTTGGTGAATAAAGATAAGGAACTTATCAAGGCTGGCGCTGAACATATATCAAGAGATATGCTTCTAAGCCAAGCTAATGAGGTCATGGCTAGACAGCAGTCTGACATTGCCAAACTTCAAAGAGTACTGAAAGACAGAGAGGCTGAATTGATGAAATCCGAGAAGAACAAGAGAGAGGAGACAGAGAAGCTAAAGGTTGCTGAGGCCAATTTGGAAGAACGTGTTGTGACATGGTTTTTGGCTCAACAGGAACTTAAAAAATTGGCACAGAACATGTCACAGCTCAAAGACAATTCTTCGGCCACCGAAGAAGAATTAAAAAGAACAAGAAACCTTCTTGCAGAACTGAAGGGGGAGCTGAAAATTTCGCAGAAGTCCATTGAATCATTTCGGCAGAGACTTCAGGCCCAAGATGCCCAACTGGAATTACAGCTAGTGGAGCTCTCCAAAGAGAAGAACAAAACACAATCATATGAGACATTTCTGAGACATGCCCGCTTGGAAGTTGAAAATGAGAGGGAGAAGCTGAGGCTTGCGAAGACTCATCGCCAGGAGTTGGAACGACATCTAGCTAATGAGAGAGAATGTGTAGAAAAATTGCAGAAAGAGCTGCAGCAAGAGAAATCCTTTCTGAATCAATATGTTGAAGAAGTAAGCTCTCTTAAGAAAAAATTGGAACAAAAGAATGTGTCTTTTAATGATGCTCAAACTTTACTGCAGCTTAAAGAATCTGAATTGGTTGCAGCCAGGCTTCAAATGCAGCATTTGAAGTCTGATGTTGCAATCGTTCAAAGGAACCTGACTGATAAGGATAAAGATCTTGTTGTTGCCAAGAAGAATCTGGAGGGATTACATGAAGAAATTTTGCAGCTCAAGTGCCTCATGAGAGCCAAAGAAGATCAACTCGTCAAAGCAACTCTTATGCTCAAGGACAAGGAGGAACAAGTGAAGATGATGCAGTTTAACTTAGATGACAACAAACTTAAGTTGTCAGAAGTTGCTTCTGTCGTGGAACACATTGCAGATCTTACAAGAACTCTGGTAGAGTCTGCCAAAGAAGGTAAAGGTTTGACGATGGATGAGGACTCAATATTGATGCAAACCAACTGTGAACTATTTGCCACAAATCGTGCTTTACTAGAAACCGAATTGCAGCTTCAGCATATTGAGGAAAAATCACTGGAAGATCTAAGGAAATGGAAGCTATCAGAAGCTGAGCTTGATTCCATGAAAGTGTGTCTCAGGCAAAAGGAAAAAGAACTCTTGGAGGCCCATAGAGCCTTGGCTCTTAAAGATGAGGAAATTAAAAAATTTCTCAACCAATGGGATGTCAGGGAAAAAGAACTTATTGAAATGCGGGAGGAGGTCATTGAAGAGGCAAATGGTCTAAATAATTTACATGCTATTGTGCAGAAAAGAATAGGGGAAAAGAATTTAGGGGAGATGGCATTAGAGAAGCTAGAACTTGAGGCAGCTCATCTAGAAATTGAGGCTGCAATGGGTGCACTAAAAACCTTGCAGATTTGAGTCAGAAGCTGCTTACAGAGACAAAAGCATCTCTTTACCTATGTACAGATAATATTGTGCTTCCTAATAATATGGTAGATGTGGGTGTCAAAATAGGAGCACAGAAAAGAGGGTCACAGATGAATTCCAAGGAAGATCTTGTTGCCTTGAAACAAAGGTTGATTGAGAGGGATGAAGAATTAAAAAAGACACAAAAGGCAGTTACAGAACTCTCAAAACTGACAAAGCAGCTGATTTCTGAGGCAGGCATAACACATATTGAAATAACTGACAATGTGGATGAGGTAATAGATAATGTCATTGCTACCGACAAAGAAAAGACAGCCAATGAGCTGGAAACTGCTGCTGTTTAGGTTTGGTATCTTGTAAAATTATTACAACTTTTTCTTGTACTCCACTGGAGCTGTAAGGAGCCCAAGAAACTTCAAAAGGTTTAGATGGCTGTCAAGAATGAAACTTCTCATTCAACCTGGAAACGGAAATGTTTCGAATAGAAGTTACAAGTATCTATCTTCATTTTACATGCCACATAAACTTGGACTTTTGGGTGAGGAACTTGAACACCGACATTTTCATAGATATGTAACTTTTAAACAATAGAAAAAAGGGAAACTTCTCAAACAAGGAATCACATTCAAGCCTCAACACTGATATGATATGTGGCGAGAACCTAGAGGTATCGAAAAGACTCAAGGTAGCAATCCCAACACAAGTGTAAAAACATAGCAATTGGTGCCCAGTATTTCAGATGCCTCTTGGGACATATCATATCCATGTTAAGATGGATCTCTACTAGTTATTGTATACACGAAAGTTTGAAACCGTGAAGGTATTTGCTCTGCTTGCTTTTCATGCTTGTGGGCTGCAATTATTTTCCTGCTAACAGCAACCTGTTCAAGGAAATAGGTCCTAATATATCATTTCATCAAGTGTTCTAGTTTGAGATTTGTTTTGGATTAGTCTCCAAGAGAATTTCTTGTGTTTGTGTTTTTCTTTGATATCACAAATGACTTGCTGGTGATGCATGCAAAGAATCTACATGTCTACTCTGTTATGCCCCCGGTTAGTCCTCTGCGTTAAATTTGTCTTATTTTATTGTAAAGAAGTCTCTTAATTCATTTCCAGACAAACATTATTTTGTGAACATATTTGTTGATCAAATTTTGATGTAATTCATCTTAGGGTGAACATAGTGGCATGTATGGAGTAATATATTGGAAATTTTGCAGTCATTGCTATGCCATGTCCTACGTAACACCTCACCATTTTGCGCCAGAATCTCATGACTTCTTCAGACCCTTAATGCTCACAAGGATTGGAAAAGTCCTAGATAGCCTTCACCACACGAGGCTGGAAATCTTCTTGAATAATTTCAAATTGCAGTTTGTGAGTATATACTCTCAAGATTGCTTTGATTGTTGTTTGCCATCTTAAATTAGTTCCTAGAAGTTAATTTTCTAAAACACCAAGAAGCATACTAAAATCAAGAAACCGTGAAATGCATGTTTGTGCCATGATCATATGTAATATGTAACACCTGCATCTAAACTCCAGATACTATGAAAGGCAAGTGCGTAAAAAATAGATATACAAGTCACTAGTAATATGATAAGCAACATCGTATGTAAACATGTACTGATAATTCAAGCTATCAATACGTCTCTTAGCCTTGCATTTTAAAAATATTTTAGCTAAAGGACAAGTTGATCAACCATAAAAGTCCAAGGGGCGTGGGCTATGAAATAGAATTATAGGGAGGGTTTTGAATGATCTATGGCTTCCCTTAGAGCTCAACATACCCTAGAATCAAGATGTCTCATAAATATGTATGTGCATATCATTATTAGGTAGCTAGTGTAGACGTTCAAAACATGGTAAACAATCAAAGTAAACCAAGAGGCTAGAAGAATGATTAATAAAGTTAAAAAAATCAATATCAAGTCAAAATAGAAGAATTTTGGCTCAATCCAACAACTCAAGAGAGGTTGTTAGACAAAAGCATGTAAGCAACTATGTACCGCAAACTATGTAATCGAGGTAATGTACCAATATGCCAAGGATGCTAACCTATAACTTTGCCAATATCATGATATAATGGGTCATGGATCAATCGATGCAATTGCCACATGTTGTGGATGGGCGTAAACATGTGTTTCATCATTAAAATTTGATAAATAATCATGAGTCGTATAAATACCTAAATCATTCACACTATAGATATGACCATGTGTATATTGCCTAGCTTGAATAATCTTAGGAACCATATGTACTATGACCTTTGGTCTCTGTTGTATGATTGGAGATTGTTTTGATGCTTTTCTTTGAATATGCTCAAAATATTGTTGCAAGACTAGCTTAGGGCTTGGATGAATAGGTGCATGAGTTGGACTAGAATCATTTGTTGTTGAGGTTGTGTGATTTGTTGTTGTAGAAGCACATTGTGTAGTGCTTTAGGTCAAATAGGGAACTCGTAAGGAACACTCGAGTGGTGGCAACCTTATTATTATGAATGTACTTCAAACATCAATGGAAATGTATAAGGAAAAGCATGCATCTTGTGTATCTTGGGGAATCCACATAAGATGTTGCATGCCCGTTGCTAGTTAAAAATAGAAACCATGTAGCTATAGTCTCAATACATGCCATAAATGGTAATAGAATACCCTCAAGATAGATTTGATGTTGGCCATCAAATTCTTTGACCGTAGTAGTAGTTGTACCAATTAAATCAATGGCGGTGTTCCTAAGGCTAGTAAAGTAACGTCGTAGTATGTTTTTGCTTGATATGTTATCTACCATAATGCTCTATATCGAATGTGACTCAATGAAAGCATGTATAAACAAAGGCTCATTAGTGGATTCGATTTGTTAGGGACTCTATTACGTAAATATTGTTCATAGTGTGAACACTTAGGAGTAGTTTGGGTTATTTGGTAGTAATAGTTTTTAATATTTAATAAATAATATACGAGTGTGCAAAACAATTGTAATGTACAACTCATAGTTGAGAGATATTTGGGATATTGAGAGGACTTAGAGATTAGCCTTGACTCCTTACTTATAGGAGTTCATTGAGCTATTTATATGTAATCTCTTCATTGGGAATTTGTCTCGAATGAATTACAATATCTTTGGTTGTATTATTCTATTGTGCAATGTTTTGTTTTTATTTGATTAAATCATAGATATTTACAAGAGACTCGTGGTCATAGAATGTACTAAAAGGAGTTTAAAGGAGTTGCATCCTTTAACACACCAATGATAACACACCAATGAGATCATCAATAGGGTGATCAATGTTAACTCTAGGAGCATATGAAGCGAGATGGAGGCATTGCATTATATGGCATATGAACTTTATCATTCTTCTCAATTTCTTGTATGACATGATTAGGTAATGGATTTGTATACATATTTACACGTTCATTTGGTTTCATGATCGCTTCACTCGAATTGCTATTTTTGTCTATTAAGCGGGTCAAAATTACAATATTAGGAAAAGTTTTGTCACAATATCGCCTGCACTCCCTAACACCGACTCAAAATTACACTTTTTGGTGAGTTGTATTCGTTGTCACCCCAAGAAAACCGGGTGGAGAGGAGAGAAATTGAGGAGATTTTTTAGATGTTCATGACACCAATATGTAGGCTCATATGGGAGGTTCCCTGGGGGCCTCAA
This sequence comes from Taxus wallichiana var. yunnanensis, assembly GCA_018340775.1. Lineage (NCBI taxonomy): Eukaryota > Viridiplantae > Streptophyta > Pinopsida > Cupressales > Taxaceae > Taxus > Taxus wallichiana. Next base: position 809,943,944 of record CM031240.1, on the reverse strand, counting down.
TTTATGAGAATATGCCCACTAAAGTGTTACACTTTTTTGGTCTCACGGATCGTAAGAGACGTCGCTCGACCAATGTAGTTGGGAAGGTCAGGGATAGTTGGGTAGCGTAATGACACTTCCAATAGTGCATACCAATCCGCTAAGACATTTGGGCACCATTTGTTTAGTGCCACGAGGTTCGGTTCACAAAATATCACACCAGACACCCTAACACTGACTCAAAACTACACTTTTGGTGCATTGCATTCACTGCCACGTCTAAAAATCGAGATAGAGAGGAGATAAGGCGAGAGAATATTAGAATGGTGTAATTCGATATGTAGGCTCAAACAGGAGGTTCCCAGGTGCCATGGTTCATGAGAACATGCCTGCCAATTTTTTGGTCTCATGGATCTTAAGAGACGTCACTCAACCAATATAGTCGGGAAATTCCAGAATGGTTGGGTAGAAAAATAATGCTTTTGATAGTGTGTATTATCTCGTTCAAATGCGTGAACTTCGTTTGTTTAGTGCCACAAGGTTTGGTTCGCAATATATTTCCCCCAATACCCTAACACTAACTCAAATTGACGCTTTTTGGCGTGTTGCATTCTGGCCGCCACCCCAAGAAAACCGAGTGGACAACAGAGAAACCAAGAGAGGATTTTGTATACGAGAATGACACCAAGTTGTAGGCAAATACGTGAGGTTTCCAGTTACCCCATTTTGCAAGAACATGCCCACCAAAGTTTTACACTTTGTGGTAAAGCAGGCTCTTAAGAGATGTCACCTAACCAATGTAGTCAAGAAGGTCTGCGATGGTTGGGTGGATAAATAATGCTTACTATAGTGTATACTAACCTGTTTGGATGTGTGGGTGTCATTCTTTTGGTGCCACAAGGTTTTGTTCGCAAAATATCACCTCGGACACCACACCGACTCAAACCGACACTTTTGCGCGCGTTGCATTTGCTTTGCCACCCCGAGAAAATCGAGAAGAGAGGAGAGAAACCAAGAGATGCTTTTGTATATGGGACCAATATTGAAATGTAGGCTTATACAAGAGGTTTGTATGTTCCATAGGATGCGAAAACATGTCTGCTAAAGTTTAATATTTTTGGTCTCGGGGTTCTTAAGAGACGTTTCCGATCAATGTAGGCGGGAAGGTCTCGGGATGGTTGATTAGTGAAATGACACTTCTAATAGTGCATACTAGGCCACTCGGACATGTGGACACTATCTATTTGGTTCCATGAAGTTTCACTCACAAAATATCACCCTGACACTCTAACACCGACTTAAACTAACACTTTTAAAGACATTGCATTCGTTGCCACCCCAAGAAATCTGCCAAAGAGAAGAGAAACCGAGAGAAGATTTTATATACTAGATCGATGTTGAGATGTAGGCTTAGATGGGAGGTTCGCAAGTGTGACAATATGCGAGAACATGCCCACCGAAGTTTTACAATTTTTGGTCTCGGGGCTTTTAAGAGATGTCACCCGACTGATGTAGCCAAAAAGGTCTAGGACAGTTGGGCAACAAAAATATGCTTTCAATAGTGCATACCATCCCACCTAGACGCGTGGGCACCGTCCATTTGGTGCCATGAGGTTCCTTTAAAAAATATAACCTGGACCACACCTGCACTTGCAAATTGCTTCTAATCCCTACATTCAAGTGATAGCTTCTAAAAACTAGATCCGGATACAAGAATAACTTTAGACTCAACTAGAAGATATTTGACTTCGAATCGATAGTGTTGATTACAAAATAAACTACACCCAACTGGTAGATTTAATTACAAGATACGTATACAAACTTGACATGCATGCCATCTTGGACTCGCTTATCATATCCTTTTGGGTGCATAAAATAAGCTTCCCAAAACAAATTGTCACAAAATAAATGTGGCATACATGATCTACTATATGTGATGGCTTATTATTTTTAGATGTTCTATTTTTAGAAATTTCCAAAAATAGACATGCTTGAGTACAAAGGGTGACATTGAGTTAGAGTGATCTCCTAATGTTTTACGGTAGACTCGGTGCTTCTCTAGTAGACTTTGAAAATAAACTCGGAACTCTTTGACACTTCTTTGATAGACTTTGACATTTCTTTGATAGACTCTAGAACTCAGAGAAAATCTCCACGAGATAACTAGCTCAACTCCAAAGTTGTTGGAACTTATCTCTGAGAATGTGTTAACATTTATGCATGCTTTAATCCTTTAAGACATCTTTTTATGCACATGTTAGATTATTTGAAAATAAAAGATTGTGCCCAATGTTAACTTGGAAAAATATTTGTAGATTGGGACTGAGTGAGTGTTTGAACATTACCATAGATGTGGCCCATGGCATTGAATATATACATTATGATTGTCTTATCCAAGTTATGCATAGTGATTTGAAACCTACTAATGTGTTTCTAGATGCCAACTTGGAACAAAATATAGAACAAGTTCTAGAGGAGTGTGAATATGGAACAAAATATATGCCTAATTTATTCCATACATGTTAGCTTGTTTCGCACAAATGAATATCCCTAGGAAAGGCCATCCATGAGAGATGTGGGAAAAGCATTGTTTTCTATTAGCCAAAGTTCCACATTTTAGCTGCTAATATAGAAATGTAAAAGGAATTGGAGGAAGTGCACGTATTGGAATCTTACTTTGATAGGTATTGTAGTGTTTTGATGTTAATGCATGTAGAGATATAGGCAAGAGTCGAGACTACTTTAATAATGTAATAGCCTTGTTTTAGGTACATAGTGTAATGAGCAATAATAAGATTGAGCTTGTGTAAAACAAAACAACTATTATCAAATTTACAAGCAAGTATATATATTTTCTTTTAGCATATTATGAAAAATAAAATATTTTGATTGGCCATTGCTTCCTACAAATTATACACAAATAAGACAATTGGGCTTCTTTGGCTTTGTATTGGGATGGGTGGGCTCCTCCACCCCCATATAAACAACTTTCCACGTGTAGATATGGTTATTTCACCCTCCAAATTATTATACAAGGCCAAGAGGATCCTACAAATGCATTGAGGTTGAGAACACCATCAATACTTGGTGGGACTCTTTTTAAGGAGAAAGATCTTCTAGATGATAGTTGGATGATAAAGATGTGCCTTTTAATAGTATTTTTACAATAGCTACCTAATTTTGCATGGTAAGGAAACCATATAAAAATCCCATGGAGCACATGCTAAGTCAGTTGTAGACACCTAAATTCAGCTTTTGCAATCTTATTGCCAAACGAGCGCAAATCACTTATATTCTTCCCAATTCCGTTATAATTAGTACTCTTTCCTATTTAACTATTGTTTCTTTAATTTAGCCAATTAACACCAAGTTGTTAATTGTGTAACCCCTTTCGCATTCAGGATGCCACTTTACGGTGAATCGTAAGCCAAAATCCTCTTCAAAAGATAATTAGCGATTATAGGCTAATTAAGCCTATTTTGCCCTTGATTTGGTCAATATACCCTAGTATTGACTCAAACCCCTCTTCCAACCACTCAAAATCACCTCATTCACCTCTACAACGTCTCAAAGAAACTTTAAAAGCTTATCCTAGCCTCCTAGTTGACCCTAAGTGGTTGATTAAGGCTCCACACCTTTTAATCACTTGGTAATTCACTAATTGTGATTAGCAAGGACTAATCATGATTATCAATTCTAATCTAATTTGGGGATTTTACTCCCACATGCACAAAAATACAAGTTTCTCCCAAAATGAAAACTATAAAAAGGGTGCACCTCATTCCTTTATACTTTACACCATGCTTTGATTTGCATCTCATATAATAAATATGATATATAGCCAAGTTCAATCCTTGCTTAAAGCCTTCAATGGGGTTAGTAGATGGATATCCAAAATGACCAAGTAGTCATTTGGAGAGGCCATTTCACCTTGTTTGGAGTAGCAACCATAACCATTTGATTGCCCTCTTAGGTCTATTTAGGCCCATGTTAGGTAATTCAAGCATATTAGTAGGCATGTTTAGTTAGATTTTGTATTATTTTCATACTAGTTAAGCATTCTTTTAAGCTTCTATCTTAATGTTACATTCCTAGACTTAGAACCTTGGCTAGAGGTGGCAATGGTGTTAGCTTCCTTGTTTAGTCATACAATTTGCTTTTGCAAAATTTAGGGTGTTTCAATGATTAGCAAGCCTAATGGGACAATACCCCATTGCATTCAAATTTTTAAGCTTTTTAACTTAGTTTCAAATTTCCTCAATTAATTTCAATTTTTCTAGTTTACCTTCAAGCTTTCTAGTGTAATTTTAAGCTTTTTAGATTAGTTTCTCAAGCTTTTTAGATTAATTTCAAAGTTTTAGAGTAATTTTCAAAGTTTTAGATCAATTTCCATTTTTAAAAGTTGTTTCAACTAGATTAGTGGTAGAAGTTGTGTTTTCTTATTTTTTCAGGATATAAGGAGGCGAAGCCCTATCAAAATTTGCCAAGAAATCCCAAAGATTGGACCTTTTTTCAAAAAAATTGCTTCAAAACTCAAATTTTTGACCATCTACAAGAAAAAGGCACATGTGCATGACTGTGAGCGCATGTGCCTCACTGGAAGCGCATGTGCATCATTGACTATGTGAAAGATGACGGAGGGCATCTGTGCATGATCATGTAAGCACTGTGCATGACCGTGAACGCATGTGTAAGACTATGAGCGCATGTGCATGACTGTGAGCACATGTGCACTAGAGGGCGCCTGTACATCAAGGTAAACTATTCTCAAAATTCTAGAACTTCAATTTTATGATTCTATCGCTTTAAGGGTTTTTAGATGTTTTTGTCAAATTATTGATTTTAGAGCAATATTCCTAACAAAATTATCCTAGGGTTTGATGAAGGAATTTTAGTAAATTGGGTTAGGTTTGAGGAGTGGTTGTGTTTTTATACTTTGATTGAGTTTGGAATAGAGTTGTGTATGCTCTTCTCTTGCACCTTAGTGTGATCTTGAGAACCAAAACACATCTAAACCATTCTTTTTGCTTCTTGGGAGTAGGTAGGAACAATTAACATTTCTTTTGTGCTTAAGAGAATAAACCTTCATTTTTTTGCATGTACTTAATCTTTTAGTTTAAAAGTTTTTCACTTAATAAAGAAATCAAGGCTAAAATTTGTGTATGCTCTTCCCTTGCACCTAATGTTATCTTGGGAATCAAAAGCAATCTTAGTCTTTCAATAAGAAGCACTTGGATTAATGGGGAATAAACCTTGTTTTTTTACAAAGTTTGATGGTAGTTAGTTGATTTACAAGCATTTTTCATCACTATTTTCCTATGATATTGTGAATCTTTTTGGAACTAATAACCATTTGTGTGAAGGACCTAAACAATTTTTCTAAGTACACGTGTGATTGTAGGTTGCCAAAAGGAGTGCGACAAAAACCACATTAAGTCTAAAAGATAAAAAAATACACCACAATCATCACATTGTATTTACAGGTTTCGGTTAAGAGCTACGACTCGTCCACTCAACTAGGAAATAACCCCTTTGGAATAAGCCTTAAGCTATAACAATGGGGGTGGTCCTAGGAACCCTAAAGTAGTTCACGCAAAAGGGAACCTTGTGAACGAAATAGGAAAGTGTTCCGCACTACCGACTTGTCTAATTCACCTTGGTGAGATTAGAGTCAAAGATATCCGTATCGCGACCCCAGTGAAAGTATAATTGAATGCACTTTGGTGCTCATTATACTGAAGGGGGTAAAGTAAAGCCAAGATACTCCTTGGGAAACCTTGGTAAATCGAGCTCGCTCTAGATATCTTGTGACACCTAGAGAGAGAACCACCTAGGAAGATTGTCGGTTTAGCGCCATTGTTTTTATCTTAGATAATATATCCGAGAGCTCTCTTAGATTCAAACTCTTGTTTTTCGAATAAGGGAAATAATCTCTTAAAGTTGAAACCGCGTGATTTTCATCATGAAATCTACTTAGTGTCATTTTGTCCTAGTTTTTCACTTGTCTTAAGACAAGGTGAAACTCTACCAAAATAACACCAAGTTTATTTCAACACCACTTGGTCTACACCTTTTTTTCTTGTTGCCCATTTTTGGACAAAAGGAAACAACATATACAGATACCACTAGATATCGTGTGTCCACCACTTTTGTATTCTACTTGCATGACTAGGTTGCAATGTCGGAGTGCAAGTGTTAAAAGTGTGCATGGTACATACTCACGATCTAGTAGGCCCCCTTGTCTCAAAAACCCATATTTGAGACTTATTATCATCATAGTTAGGTGATTTCATCCTTGTATTCTTTTGAGTTGTTCACGTTTCCCATATTGTAGCCATACAATTGAGATATTTACATCTTGTTTCCATTGTGAAATTAGGCCTAAATCTCTATAGAGTTACGTTGTTCACACGCATAATAATTTCTTGTTATACTTAGACGTAGTTTTTACATCCTAACTTTGTCTTGAGTTTTGTGAGTGTTGAAGATACATGGTTAGCATCGTGATAACATCATTTTGACACTACAAATCTTGCTTTCCAGAAAAAACTTGGTTCACGTGTCCAAATAGTGTCGTTACGTTGCTCACATTGTTATCGTGCATTCTATGAGACTTGGACTTTGTTAGTGTTTAGAAACTGGTTTTTAGTACATCTTGTTAGAAGATTGCATCAACATTCTCTTATCATTTAGGTTTTGTTTGTTGCAAACTTGATCTAACTGGTGATATTGTGTTGTCACTATTTGGGTGCAAACCTATCTAGACGAAATCTTAGAGAATAAACTATTTGGTGTAACCAAATTTTGAGCATTGTACGTCATTGTATTATTCTAAGGAAAACTTGTGTCATATATTACCTTCTAAGGTAGCTTATTCTTTAATTCTTAGGTTCACATTGACCTATTGAATTTGTGGCTATTTTATAGTCACCATTATTTTTAACGACTTAGGGTTGTTACGCTGCACAAATTTGACTAGGGTCCCTTGTTAATAAACCTTAGTGGAAATCTTTCGCGTTGTACCTTTTATTCTAAGTAATGCCTACTACGAGAATGGGGTCACGAAAGTTAGAAGCCAATATATTTGGAGGTGACAACCCTCTTTTGGAGGATAATCTCATGGTTGACCATAGTGGTGGAGAGGAGGATTCTCCTCATGTGGATGCAGAGCTTCATTCCGCCCATTTTGACGACTACATTTTTCATAACAAACATGAAGTTCTTATGCGGGTTGTGGAACTAGGAGCCAAATTACCTTCCACAAGTAGACCCTTCTCTTATTGTCAACATGGTTCTGGGGAGAAGAAGTAGACCTCCCTTGTCACACTCTTAACGAAATTTTAAATCCAAGTCATGCCTCTACTTTTACATGGTAGAATAATGAGGAGATACCATTTGAAAATGATGGAGACTATCATTTGCCTCCTATTAAAATTTGTTGCGAAGACCATGAAGAACATGTTCATCATGCACAACCTCCTCCTAATGAATATCATCATGAAATACCTATTAAAGAGGTTACGTTAGAACAACAGGTCCAAGCCCTCACTCGTCAATTGACAAGTTTGGCTTCGCATATACAAAAGGAACAACCAAAAGTTGTGAAACAAACTATACCAAAGGAAAAACCTAAAGCTTCGTTTTATGAATTCCCAATAAACACTCCTTAACGGGAGGCACAAAGAGATCCTTATGAAGATATTATCACAATAAATACAGGTGGGAATACACCTACATTTAATCCTTCATATAGACCTATGCCACCCATGCAAGATCCACTTTTAAATCAAGAGTGGTCAACTATGAAGAACGTCCTCCAAGCATTACAAGAGGGTGAAATCGCAACAATAACAAGAAGTATCGGTTCAATGTGTTATGTCCCTACCCATTTGACAAAGCCATGCTACAGGTACCTTTCCCAAGACATTTTGATCTTCCAAAATTTGACAAATATAAGGAAAAGGTGACCCTCGTGACCATATTAAAGATTTTTATATGGCATGTTAAGAGGTGGCATTCAACGAAAATTATATTATGCACCTCTTTCCACGAAGTTTAGGAGCAACGGCACTAGAATGGTTTGTACACATCCCTAAGGGATCCGCATCAACATGGCGGAACTAGTAGAAGGTTTTGTACGACACTTCTTTTTAATATAGAAAATGATGTCACCATGTTAGATCTCTACAATGCCAAGCAATGAAATAACGAAAACTTCGTTGTGTTTTTACAACAATGGAGAGGATTAGCTAGTCACTTTCCTGCCTCATACTCAAAAATCAGTTAATCAATACATTTGTTCCCAACCTCCATCCAAACATTACGTTCCACTTGCAAATGCATTGTGGAAACACATTTGAAGAGGTCATCGAAAAAGGGAGTCAAATTGAAAAAGCGTTGTTAGCCAGGGGGACTCTAAAACCTTTCTCCCATGATCATAATGATTCTAAATCTAATGACAAAACAAATTTTGTCCCTAATAGGAACAAAAACGTTGTTAGTGATGGGATAGTAGACTCTAAATGAGTACAAGTTGTTCAAAACAACACTCCTTTGAAGCTTACAAAGGAGCTCCGCCTATTTCACTCCTCTATCTGACTCAATGTCATCAATACTAAAACAACTAGAGGCGGTTAATATGGTTAGATATCCCTGAAACTATGCCTTTCGAGGATGGCGCGCTAAACCATCATGGTTTAGAGATAATGAATATTGCCAATTCCACCACGTTAAAGGTCACAAAACAAATAAGTGTTTGAAGTTGCAACACTACATCCAAGACTTAATCGAAAGTGGTGAGGTGGAGATGGATTCATCCACTCCTAACAAATCCCCCAATATGAAGACTCTTCCTAAACATAATCAAGACAAGAATGTTAATTGTGTGTCTAATGAGGAGAATCATTTTGATGCTCTCATTGGTTGTGTAGATACACTTGTTGAACATGTCAACACAATAACCCTTGTGATATCCCATAGACTATCTATGTCTAGGCATGCACCGACAAAGACTGATTATCACGCAAATCCACATACTTATGACAGTAAGGAACCTAGGCTTCAAGCATTCATATCAAAGGATGCCTATCACAACTAGACCTCATTTGATTCTTCATGCTATAGAACCCGTTCACTTACCTCTTCCTCCATCATCAACTCATGGTAAGTGGTATGATTCTGACTCTTGATTCTTCCAAATATTCCAATCCCAATGATTATAAGTCTTCTGATTCTTCTAAAGATTCCAATCCCAATGATTCTAAGTCTTTTGATTCTTCTGAAGATTCTAATCAAAATTATTCCTCTAATACGACTCCTAAGTCATGGTTCTCCTTGTCTTCGCAAGACCCCATTTCGGCCTTGCCTCAATGACCCTTCTTCCATCTCCAATCAATCATCCAAGTTGACTCCCATGTCACATTCATCCAATCAACCTCTTATGGTAGAAAAACTACCCCTACCGATCGATTCATCTCAAGATGAGGAGATGATCATGGAATTCCTAGGGTCACACGATGGAATTCCCCTAGAGGATTACAATCAAGGATTTAATCTTGACTTTGATACACTTGCGTATTGGGAAGAAGAAATTGATTCCTTTTGTTGGAATACTAAGGAAGATCCTAAGACCATTGAGGAAGATCCTATCTTCTCATTACCTAATCATTCTTTATCTATCAGGATTCCTCCATCGCAATCTTACCTTGGGTCACCACCTAGTATCCCATCATCTTCTTCTATATGTGGGCCACCTCCAAGTAGCCCCACATCATCTATATGTGGCTCACCTCCTGGTAGCCCATCTTCATCTATTCTTGGGCCACGTCCTAGTAGCCCATATTCTTTTGTATATGGGACACCTCCAGGTAGTCCTTCATCTTCTATCTATGGGATGCCACCAGGAAGTCCTTCATCTTCAATCTTAGGGCCATATCCTTGTATTCCTTTATCTTTAGTCTATGGGACACCTCCTAGTAGCCCATCCTATTCAATTCTTGGACCATATCCTTTGTGTCCATCATATTGTTCTTCTATCAATGATTGTGGCAAACCCACCATCATTTCTCACATCAATTCTATTTGTCCACTTTCTTCTCCCACTTCTCGGGGTCAGACAAGTCACGTAATAGCTTATAAGAAACCCAAATGGTTCCTTCATCCAACTACGATAAAAATTCCAAGAGCTCCAAAGCTCACAACAATTTAAACGATCTTAAAGTTCATAATCAAACGTGCTTCAAAAATGCACATCAATGCACCCATCAAGTATGGCATAAAGTGCAGAAACCTCTGGAGAGGGACCTCAAGCTCCCACACACAAAATCCACATTTCATGATAAAATGTAGTCATCTATTGAGTATGAGCTCACCATGATCATTGAGATCGGGGATAATATGACTCTTGATAAGCAAACACGCCTAGTCTTCCTTATCAAGGAAATTGCTAACATTGTTGTTGGATCTTATCACGCCAAGTGACCTTGTCATCCCACCTTTCAAAAAAAAAAAATACAAAAAAAATGAGAAAACATTTCAAAAATCAAAGGTAAACGAACACACATTGCAATCAAGTATTGCATACACATGGATGTTCTTTCTTCCCTTCCTTGTTATCCTTCTGCAAGTATTCCTACCATTTTCATCCCTTCGGTGATATTTTGGTTAGCCTATTCACACGCATTTTGCAACATTTATCTCTATGGTATCTCGTTTGACTTGGTCTTTTATCACCTTGGTAAATTAAAGAATGACTGACCTTATAGAGATCCTATCACAATCAACATCTAAAAAACTTGTTGCGAAGAAATTTTGGACATATTTGTTGACACTATCCAATGTCATCATCACAATCACTTTTGCCTCCTTTCATCAAGCCATCAGTGGTTCTTAACCCCTTGTCAAACAAGAGAGCTGAAATAAGTTTTCAAAAAGCAAAAGAAATCAATCAAATCAAAAGCACAAAGCTGAAAGCAAACACTAAAAGAAAAATCAAATTGATATATAACTCTCTCTTGGGGTATTTCGATAATCTCTCTAGGGGCTATGGATGCCCTGACGACAGAGAACAATGTTGTGATTACAATCAAATGCATCTCTGTTAGGGCTATGGACGTCTGGATGGCGGCAAGCAATACAACCCTTCTTCTCGCAATACATTCATAAAAATCAACTTTGAAAAATAAATCATTCATACACATTGGCTAAGGTTTCTTCACTTGTTGTCTATCAAATCTTCCCTCCAAGAGGTAATAAATTACCTTGTGCACACATTGGATCTCTATGAGCAAACATGATTAGTGTGTTACCAAGTGTCTTTTTTTGTACCTTGTTCAGACTATTACTCTAGTATGTATCTTGTCTCACGATTTGTGCCTTTGGCTAATCACTTATTCATCATAAGGCTTCTAAGCTACATTCACAACATTCACATCATTCTTCTACTTAGTTCAAAACATCCATGTGTATAATATTGTCTTTTTTTCATGTTGTTGGGAACCTTTGTCCCCTTTCACAAAAACAATCTTCTACTTCTTTCTGTCATGTGCTTCTTGCGAGCTTATGTTAGGGGCATCCTTGCTCCTTCCTAGCACTTCATTGGGTTACATTCATTATCATGTCGAACCTATCTATATTTTCATTGATCCATCTTCGACGCATGAAGAGTTTACCTTTGGATATTCCTAGCTAATGCTAGGGGGCATTTTCACATCTTCACTTTCTTACGCATGCACGTGGTGTTCTACCCTTGTACATCCCGTATGTCATTGGGGCATCCACGTTTCTTCATTTCCTATACATAGCTTCAGAAAACTTCTAGCAAATCAAAAACATTCAAATACATTTCGTAGAAAACTCCCAAAACATTCAAATATGTTAGTTAGAAAAGTCAAAACATCCAAATAAACAAATTGGTGAGACAAACTCAAAAGTCCAAAAAAAAATCAAAACCCCAAATTTATGTTTGCATTGTGTATTTCACTTTGATACCTTTCCAACACAAAAAACGGAGTCGTTTCAATGTCGGGAGAAAAAGTTATGGCCTCCGGAAGATAGGTAATACATTCAGTGTTGCACAAGCGCCTAGGCACCCATGTTGCAATCAAAAACTTCAAAAATGAGCTAAACACTACCAACACAGGCACCCAGGCACCCTTGCATCATGCACACAGGCACCTAGGTGCCCTTGCATCATGCATAGGCGCCTGGCACCCTTGCGTTTCTCCTTTTCTCCCACGTAAGTGTTTTTCTCCCACATAAGCTCCTTATCACACATATTGATATTGATTGGTCCCAATTTCACAAAATATTAATTTAAAAATCCAAATTTATCTTACCATTGCGTAGTTCACTTCGATACCTTTCCAACACAAAAAAACGGAGTCATTTCGATGTCGAGAGAAAAATTTATGGCCTCCAAAAGATAGGTAGTGCACTTAGTGTTGCACAGTGCCAGGCGCCCATTTGCTTCAAAAATGTCAAAAAAATTAAGAAGTGAACCAAACAGCACCCAGTGTCCATGCTCGCCAAAAATGTCAAAAAAATCAAAAAGTAAGCTAACATAGGTGCCCATGCTTGCCAAGCACAAGCGCTCCCCGAGTGCATTGTGCACACCTAATATTGCACTGAGGCCATAAATTTTGCTCCCAACGTCAAAATGACTCCATTTTCTTGCATTGGAAAGGTATTGAAGCAACCTACACAATGGTAACATTAACTTTGGCTTTATTTTTACAAAAATTATGGTTTTTAATTTTTTAAATAGCTTACATACTGATTGACGCCTATATCACCTGCATTATCCTCAACATCGAAATTGGTCCTATAAAACCATCTTTCGGCATTCTTGTTTGTTTTTGTCTTAATGACATGCGGATCATCACAATATACCTCCATTAACAAATTTGGGTCTCGCTTATTATGTCAAGACTCTCGTGCAACAATGTGTTGTTAGGTATTGTCTTATAATGCACAAATGCTTTCCATGGGACTACTTGTGTCCTTCATTTTTCCCTCGCATGTGTTATTGCTTGGGGCATCATTTTTAACCCTTTTTACAACACAAACATTCAGAAGCTATGACTTGATAACAAAAACATTGGTACAACTATCTTTAATGTTGTTTGTTTGAGTATATGTGATTGCACTTATTTCTTTATTAGGTTAGTTGGTTTACTTTCTTGTATTGCATTGCATAATGTATGTTCGATGGAGCTAAGTGTCATTTTACTTTCTCGTATTGCATTGTATGATGTATGTTACATGGAGTTACATATTTTTAGCAGTGAACAATTGTTAGTTTAGGGTGCTTTCATTGGGCACGCACAGTGGGAAAATACCCCATTGCATTCAATTTTTAAGCTTTTTAACTTAGTTTTAATTTTTTTCATTTCAAAGTTTTAGATTAGTTTCAAGTTTCCTAGATTAATTTCAAGTTTTTGTAGTTTACTTTCAAGCTTTCTAGTGTACTTTTAATCTTTTTAGATTAGTTTCTCAAACTTTTTAGATTAATTTGAAAGTTCTAGATTAATTTTCAATTTTTAGATCAATTTCTATTATTAAAAGTTGTTTCAACTAGATTAGTGGTAGAAGTTGTGTTTTCTTGCTTTTTACAGGATATAAGGAGGCGAAGCCCTATCAAAATTGCCAAGAAATCCCAAAGATTGGACCTTTTTTTCAAAAAAATTGCTTCAAAACTCATATTTTTGACCATCTACAGGAAAAAGGCATTCCTGTGCATGACTGTGAGCACATGTGCCTCACTGGAAGCGCATGTGCATCATTGATTGTGTGAAAGATGATAGAGGGGAACCTATGTATGATTGTGAGCGCTTGTGCACTAGTAGGGGCACCTGTGCATCAAGGTAAAATTTTCTCAAAATTCCAAAACTTCAATTTTATGATTCCTATCAATTTTTAAGGGTTTTTAGATGTTGTTTTTGTCAAATTATTGATTTTAGAGCAATATTCCTAACAAAATTATCCTAGGGTTTGATAAAGGATTTTTGAGTAAATTGGGTTAGGGTTTGAGGAGTGATTGTGTTTTCATACTTTGATTGAGTTTGGAATAGAGTTGTGTATGCTCTTCTCTTGCACCTAGTGTGATCTTGAGAACCAAAAACACCTCTAAACCATTCTTTTTTTGCTTCTTGGGAGTAAGTAGGAACAATTATCATTCATTTTGTGCTTAAGAGAATAAACCTTCATTTTTGCATGTACTTAATCTTTTAGTTTAAGAGCTTTTTCACTTAATAAAGAAATCAAGGCTAAAATTTGTGTATGCTCTTCCCTTGCACCTAAGGTGATCTTGGGAATCAAAATCAATTTTAGTCTTTCATTAAGAAGCACTTGGATTAATTGGGAATAAATCTTTTTTTACAAAGTTTGATGGTAGTTAGTTGATTTACAAGCATTTTTCATTGTTATTTTCCTATGATATTGTGAATCTTTTTGGAACTAATAACCATTTGTGTGAAGGACCTAAACAATTTTTATAACTACACGTGTGATTGATTATAGGTTGTCAAAAGAAGTGCGACAAAAACCACATTAAGTCTAAAAGATAAAAAATACACCACAATCATCACATTGTATTTGCATGTTTCAGTTAAGAGTTATGGCTAGTCCGCTCAACTAGGACATAACCCCTTTGGCATAAGCGTTAATCTACAACAATGGGGGTGGTCCTAGGAACCCTAAAGTAGTTCACACAAGAGGGAACCTTGTGAATGAAACAGGAAAGTGCTCCACTCTATCGACTTGTCTAGTACGCCTTGGTGAGATTAGTGTTAAATATATCTGTATCATGACCCCAGTGAACGTATAACTGAACAAACTTCGGTGCTCATTATACTGAAGGGGGTAAAGTAAAGTCAAGATACTCCTTGGGAAACCTTGGTAAATCGAGCTCGCTCTAGATATCTTGTGACACCTAGAGAGAGAACCACCTAGAAAGCTTACCGGCTTGGAGCCATTGTTTTTGTCTTAGTTGTTATACTTGAGAGCTCTCAAAAAGTGACAACTTTGTTAGATTCAAACTCTTGTTTTTCGAGAACAAGGAAATAATCTCTTAAAGTTGAAACCACGTGATTTTCATCACGAAATATACTTAGTGTCATTTTGTCCTAGTTTTTCACTTGTCCTAAGACAAGGCGAAACTCTACCAAAATAACACCAAGTTTATTTCAACACCACTTGGTCTACACCCTTGTTTTCTTGTTGCCCATTTTTGGACAAAAGGAAACAACATATACGGATACTACTAGATATCGCGTGTCCACCACTTTTGTATTCTACTTGCGTGACTAGGTTGCAATGTCGAGAGCGCAAGTGTTGAAAGTGTGCATGGTACGTACTCATGATCTAGTAGGCCCCTTATCTCAAAAACCCATATTTGAGACTTATTATCATCGTAGTTAGGTGATTTCATCCTTGTCTTCTTTTGAGTTGTTACGCTGCCCACATTATAGCCATACAATTGAGATATTTACGTCTTGTTTCCATTGTGAAATTAGGCCTAAATCTCTATATTGTAGAGTTACGATGTTCACGCACGCATAGCAATTTCTTGTTATACTTAGACGTAGTTTTTACATCCTAACTTTGTCTTGAGTTTTGTGAGTGTTGAGGATACATTGTTAGCATTGTGATAACATCATTTTGACACTAGAAATATTGCTTTCTCGAAAGCTTGGTTCACGTGTCCAAATAGTGTCGTTACGTTACTCACATTGTTATCATCCATTTTATGAGACTTGGACTTTTTTATTGTTTAGAAATTGGTTTTTAGTATATCTTGTTAGAAGATCGCGTCAACATTCTCTTATCATTTAGGCCTTGTTTGTGGAAAACTTGACCTAATTGGTGATTTTGTGTTGTCAATATTTAGTTGCGAAAAAAATCTAGATGAAATCTTAGAGAATAAACTATTTGGTGTAACTAGATTTTGAGCGTTGTACGTCATTATATTATTCTAAGGATAACTTGTGTCATATATTACCTTCTTGGTATCTTGTTCATTATTTTTTGACCTTTAACGCGGTGGGATCGCAATATTCATTATTCTTTAGTTCAGTAGGGTATCTTGTTCGTTGAAGGTTAAAACTTCCAAGAGCTCCAAGGCTCCCAACAATTCAAACAATCTTAAAGTTTAGAATCAAACGCAATTCAAAATGTACATCAACACAACCATAAAGTATGGCGTAAAGTGCATAAACCTTTCGTGCATAGGGACCTCAAGGTCCCACAAGGTCCCACACAAAAATCACGCTTTTATGATAAAATGCGGTCATCTATTAAGTATGAGCTCACCAAGATCATTGAGATCAGGGATAATATGACTCTTGATAAACAAACATGTATAATCTTCCTTATCAAGGAAATTGCTAACATTGTTGTTGGATCTTATCACGTAAAGTGACCTTTCTAAATCACCCCACCTTAAAAGAAAAAACTAAAAAATACAAAAAAATGAGAAAACATTTAAAAAAAATCCAAGGTAAACGAACACACATTACAATCGGTATGCTATACACATGGATGTTCTTTCTTCCTTCCTTGTTATCCTTCCGCAAGTCTTCCTACTATTTTCATCCCTTTGTTGATATTTTGGTTAGCCTATTCACATGCATTTTATGACATTTATCTCTACGGTATCCATTTGACTTGGTCTTTTATCACATTGGTAAATTAAAGAATGTTCGGCCTTATAAATATCCTATCACAATCAAGCATCTAAAAAACTTGTCGTGAAGAAATTTTGGACATCTTTGTTGACACTACCCAATGTCCTCATCACAATCACTTACACCTCCTTTCTTCAAGCCATCGATTGGTTCTTAACCCCTCACAAACAAGAGAGCTGAAATAAGTTTTCAAAAAGCAAATGAAATCAGTCAAATCAAAAGCACAAAGTTGAAAGTAAACACTAAAAGCAAAAGCAAATTGATATATAACTCTCTCTTGGGGTATTTCCAATAATCTCGTTTTGAGGTTATGGATTCTCCGATTTTGGTAGTAGTAGAGCAATGTTGTGATTAAAAACAAATGCATCTCCGTCGGGGCTATGGACGTCTAGTTGTGGCAACGAGCAATGTGTGCTGCTCTCCTTCCGCAATCCATCCATAAAAAATCAACTTTGAAAAATAAATCATTCTTACATATTGGCTAAGGTGTCTTCACTTGTTGTCTATTAAATCTTCCTCTCTGAAGAGGTAACAAATTTCCACATGCACACACTGGGATCTCTATGAGAAAACATGATTAGTATGTTACCAAGCATCTTTTTTGGACCTTGTTGAGACTCTTTTACTCTAGTCGTATCTTGTCTCATGATTCGTGCCTTTGGCTAATCACTTCTTCATCGTGAGGCTTCTAAGCTACATTCACAACATTCACATCGTTCTTCTACTTCATTCATAACATCCATGTGTATAATATTTCCTTTTTGTCATGTTTGTAGGCACCTTTTTCCCCTTTCTCAAAACAATTTGCCACTTCTTTCTATCATGTGATTCTTTTCCAACTTACATTGGGGCATCCTTGCTCCTTCCTAACACATCATTGGGTTACGTTCATCATCATGTTGAACCTATCCATATTGGCCCTAATCTAGCTTATGTGCATGAAGAGTTTACCTTTGAATATTCTAATCTAACACTGGGGGCAATTTCACATCTTCACTTTCTTGCACATATGTATAGCATTTTTCCTCAGTACGTCCCAAATGTCGCATTTTGGGGGCATCCACGTTTCTTCGTTTCTTGTACATAGCTTCAGAAAACTTCTAGAAAATAAAAAACATTCAAATATGTTAGTCGGAAAAGTCAAAACATCCAAATAAACATAAAAAACCCAAGTAAATTGGTCAAGAAAACTCAAAATCCCAAAAAAATTGTGAAGAAAATTTCCAAAACCCAAATTTATGTTGGCATTGTATAGTTCACTTCGATACTTTTCCAAGTCAAAAAAACATAGTCATTTCAATGTCGGGATCAAAAGTTATGGCCTTCAGAAGATAGGTAGTGCATTGAAAGGATTTTACACACGCGCCCAGTGCCCATCTGCTGCTTAAAAACTTTTAAAATGAGCTACGGGTTGAAGGAAGGTTTGGTGCCTTGCATCAGTGACATGCAG
Source organism: Taxus wallichiana var. yunnanensis (assembly GCA_018340775.1). NCBI lineage: Eukaryota > Viridiplantae > Streptophyta > Pinopsida > Cupressales > Taxaceae > Taxus > Taxus wallichiana. Next base: position 809,925,833 of record CM031240.1, on the reverse strand, counting down.
TGCCCGGTGACGGACTTGCGTTTCTCCTTTTCTCCCGTGTGAGCTCCTTATCACACATTTATATTGATTGGTCCCAATTTCATAAAATTTTAACTCAAAAATCCAAATTTATCTTATCATTTTATAGTTCTCTTGATACCTTTCCAACGCAAAAAAAAAAAGGAGTCATTTTGATGTCGGGAGCAAAAGTTATGGCCTCCGGAAGATAGGTAGTGCACTCAGAATTATGTTGCACAGCACCTGAAGTGCCCATGTTGCTTCAAAAAAATGTTAAAAATTAAAAATTGAGCCAACATAGGTGCCTGGGCACCCATGCTGGCCAAAAAATGTCAAAAAAATCAAAAAGTGAGCCAACATAAGCGCCTAAGTTCCCATGTTGCCCAACACAGGTGCACCCAACATTACGCAGGCCATAACTTTTGCTCCCGACGTCGAAATGACTCCATTTGTTTTGTGTTGGAAAGGTATTGAAGCAAGCTACACAATGGTAACATTAATTTTGGCTTTATATTTACCAAAAAATTATGGTTTTTCATTTTTTAAATGGCTTGTGAAGAAGCTCTGTATCACCTACATTATCCTCAACATCAAAATTGGTCCTCCAAAACCATCTTTCTGACATTTTTACTTGTTCTTGTCTCAAACGACATGCGGATCATCATGATCTACCTCCATTAACAAAGTTGGGTTTGCTTATTATGTTGGTACTCCTATGCAATAGTGAGTTGTCAGGTACTGTGTCATAATGCACAAATGTTTTCCATGGGACTACTTGTGTCCTCTATTTTTCCCTCGCATGTGTTATTGCTTGGGGCATCATTTTTAACCCTTATCGTTACAACATGAACATTCGGGAATTGTAGCTTGATAACAAAAACATTAGTACTTCCTTCTGTCTTGAATGATTGATGGTTTAAGTATATGTGATTGTGCTTATTTCTTCACTAGGTTAGTTGGTTTACTTTCACATATTGCATTGCATTGTGTATGTTGCATTGAGTTAAGCATTGTTTTACTTACTCATATTGCATTGCATTGCATTGTGTATGTTGCATTGAGTTAAGCATCGTTTTAATTTCTCGATCTTTGCATTGCATTGTGTATGTTGCATGGAGTTACGTAGCAATGGACAAATGTTAGTAATTTAACTTTTCATGTTATCTTACATTTTTGTTCATTTCAATAAAGGCCGATGATGTAGACCTAGGGGAAAATGATATAAATAGGTTGCTTATTGAAAGGTTGGATGCACCAAAATACAAGTTTCTACCAAAAGGAAAACTATAAAAGGGTGCACATGTCCAAATAGTGTCGTTACGCTGCACACATTGTTATCATCCATTTTACGAGACTTGGAATTTGTTAGTGTTTAGAAACTGGTTTTAAGTATATCTTGTTAGAAGATCACATCAACATTCTCTTATCGTTTAGGCCTTGTTTGTTGCAAAATTGACCTAACTAGTGATGTTTCGTTATCACTATTTGGTTACAAACCTATCTAGATGAAATCGACAGAGAGTAAACTATTTGGTGTAACTAAATTTCAAGCATGCATGTATGTCATTGTATTATTCTAAGGATAACTTGTGTCATATATTACCTTATTAGGGTAGCTTGTTCGTTATTCTTTAATTAAATCGTTCGTTTTGACCTATCAATTTTGTGGCTATTCTATAGTCACCTTGTTTTTAACTTAGGATCATTAAGTGCACAAATTTGACTAAGGCCTCTTTTTAGTAAACCTTGGTGGGAATTCTTCACGTCGTATTTCCCATCTCGAGTATACCCTACAATGAGGATGGGATCCCGAAGATTAGGAACCGATATATTTGGAGGTGACAACCCTCTTTTAGAGGATAACATCATTGTTGACCATAGTGATGGAGAGGAACATTCTCCTTGTATGAATATAGAGCGTCCTCCCGCCAATTTTGACGATTACATTTTTCAAAACAAACATGAGGTTCTTATGCATGTTATGGAACTAGGAGCTAGGTTACCTCCCACGATGGACCCTTCTCTAATTGCCACAATGGTTTGATGGGAAGAGGAAGTGGAACATCCTCATCACCATATAGATGACATATTAAACCAGTCACGCCTACTTTTTTGCGAAAAATAATGAGGAAGTACCTTTCAAAACGATGGAGACTATCGTTTGCCTCCTATTAAAATTCATTGTGAAGACCATGAAGAACATGTTCATCATGCACAACCTCCTCCTAACGAAGATCATCATGAAATACCTATTAAAGAGGTTACGTTAGAATAACGGGTCTAATCCCTCACTCGTCAATTGGCAATTTTGGCTTCACATATACAAAAGGAACAACCAAAAGTTGTGAAACAAACTATACCAAAGGAAAAACCTAAAGCTTCATTTTACAAATTCCCAATAAACACTCCTCGATGGGAGGCACAAAGAGATCCTTATGAAGAGATTCTCGCAACAAATAGAGGTGGGAATATGCCTAGATTTAATCCTTCATATAGGCCTACGCCACCCACACAAGATCCACTTTTTAATCAAGAGTGGTCAACTATGAAGAACACCCTTCAAGCATTAAAAGAGGAAGAAAAGCGGTAACAATAACAAGAAGTATCGGTTCGATGAGTTATGTCCTTACCCATTTGACAAAGCCATGCTTGCAGTACCTTTCCCAAGACATTTTGATTTTCCAAAATTTGACAAATATAACGGAAAAGGTTACCCTCATGATCATATAAAAGACTTTTATATGGCATGTCAAGAGGTGGCATTCAACGACAATTATCTTATGCGCCTCTTTCCACGAATTTTAGGAGCAACGGTGCTAGAATGGTTTGTTCACATCCCTAAGCGATCCATATAAACATGGTCAGAACTAGCAGAAAGTTTTGTACGACACTTTTCTTTTAATATAGAGAATGACGTCACCATGTTGGATCTCTGCAATGTGAAACAACAAAATAACGAAAACTTCATTGCATTTTTACAACGATGGAGAGGATTAGCTAGCCGTTTTCCTTGCTCCATACCCAAAAAGTAGTTGATAGGCATATTTGTTCCCAACCTCCATCCAGACATTATGTTCCACTTGCAAATGCATTGTGGCAACACATTGAAGAGGTAATTGAAAAAGGGAGTCAAATTGAAAAGGCATTGTTAGCTAGGGGGACTCTAAAACCTTTCTCCTGTGAACACAATGATTCTAAATCTAACAATAAACCAAAATTGTTCAAAATAAAAACAAGCACGTCATTGGTGATGGGATAGTAGACTCCAAGCGAGTACAAGTCGTTCAAAACAACACTCCTTTGAAGCTTGTAAAGGGAGCTCCGCCTATGGAGTATAAGTGTCATACTTTCACTCCTCTATCTGAATCAATGTCATCAATACTAAAATAGATAGAGGCGGTTAATATGGTTAGATATCCTAAAACTATGCCTTATGAGGATGACATGCCTAAACCATCATGGTTTAGAGATAATGAATATTGTCAATTCCACCACGTTAAAGGTCACAAAACAGATAAGTGTTTGAAGTTACAGCACTACATCCATGACTTAATCGAAAGTGGTGACATGGAGATGGATTCATCCACTCCTAATAAATCCCACAATACGAAGATTGTTCCTAAACATAATCAAGATAAGAATGCTAATTATCTATCTAATGAGGAGAATCATTTTGATGCTCTCATTGGTTGTGTAGATACACATGTTGAACATGTCGACACAGTAACCCCTGTGATATCCCTTGGACTATCTATGTTTAGACAAGTGCCAAAAAATATTGATTATCACATAGTTATGCATACTTATGATGTAAGGAACCTAGGTTTCAACATTCCCATCAAAGGATGCCTATCACAACTAGACGTAGTTTGATTCTTCGCGCTAAAGAACTTGTTCACTTACCTCTTCCCCCATCTTTAACTCGTGGTAAGTGGTATGATTTTGATTCTTCTAATTCTTCCGAATATTCCAATCTCAATGATTCTAAGTCTTCTAACTCTTCTGAAGATTCCAATCCGAATTATTCCTCTAATACTGACTCCTAAGTCACGGTCCTCCATGTCTTTGCAAGACCCCATTTCTTAGTCGCCTCAACGACCCCTTCTTCCGTTGAAGAGCTCTCCGACTCAAAGTCCTTCTAATCAATCATCCAAGTCGACTCCCATGTCACATTCATCCAATCAACCTCTTATGGTAGAACAACTACCCCTACCGATCGATTCATCTCAAGATGAGGAGATGATCACAAAATTCTTGGGGTCACACGATGGCATTCCCCTAGAGGATTTTAATCTTGACTTCAATACGTTTGCGTATTGGGAATAATAAATTAATTCCTTTTGTTGGAATACTAAGGAAGATCCTAGGACCATTGAGAAAGATCTTATCTTCTCATCACCTAATCATTCTTTATCTATCAGGATTCCTCCATCGCAATCTTACCTTGGGTCGCCACCGCTTGGTAGCCCATTGTATTCTTCTATATTTGGGCCACCTCCGAGTAGCCCCACATCATCTATATGTGGCTCACCTCCGGTAGCCAATCTTCATTTATTCTTTGGCCATGTTCTAGCAACCATCATCATCGTCTCTATCGGGGGCGCATCTAGAAGTCCCTCATCTTTGATTCTTGGGCCACTTCCTAGTAGCCCATCTTCTTCTATATATGGGACACCTCTAGGCTAGTCCTTCATCTTCAATCTTAGGGCTACATCCTTGTAGTCCTTTATCTTAAGTCTATAGGAAACCTCTAGTAACCCATCCTCTTGATTCTTGGACCATATCCTTTGCATCCATCATATTTTCCTTCTATCAATAATTATGGCAAGCCCACCATCATTTTCACATCAATTGTATTCATCCACTTTCTTCTCCCACTTCTCGGGATCAGACAAGTCACGTTATAGCTTATAAGAAACCCAAACGGTTCCTTCATCCAACTACGATAAAAAAATTCCAAGAGCTCCAAAGCTCACAACAATTCAAATGATCTTAAAGTTCAAAATCAAACACACTTCAAAAATGCACATCAATGCACCCATCAAGTATGGCGTAAAGTTGTAGAAACCTCTGGAAATGGACCTCAAGCTCCCACACAAAAAATAAACTTTTCATGATAAAACACAGTCATCTATTCAAGTATAAGCTCACCATGATCATTAAGATTGGGGATAATATGACTCTTGATAAGTAAACACGCCTAATCTTCCTTATCAAGGAAATTGCTAACATTGTTGTTGGATCTTATCACGCCAAGTGACCTTGTCGGTCCCACCTTTAAAAAAGAGAAAAAATACAAAAAAATGAGAAAACATTTCAAAAAATCAAAGGTAAATGAACACACATTGCAATCAGGTATTGCATACACATGGATGTTCTTTCTTCCCTTCCTTGTTATCCTTATGCAAGTCTTCCTACCATTTTCATCCCTTTGGTGATATTTTGGTTAGCCTATTCACATGCATTTTGCAACATTTATCTCTATGGTATCCATTTGACTTGGTCTTTTATCACATTTGTAAATTAAAGAATGACTAGCCTTATAAATATCCTATCACAATCAACATCTAAAAAACTTGTTATGAAGAAATTTTGGACATCTTTGTTGACACTAGCCAATGGCGTCATCAAAATCACTTCCACCTCCTTTCATCAAGCCATCAGTGGTTCTTAACCCCTTTTCAAACAAGAGAGCTGAAATAAGTTTTCAAAAAGCAAATGAAATCAATCAAAACAAAAAGCAAAAAGTTGAAAGTAAACGCTAAAAGCAAAAGCAAATTTATATATAAATCTCTCTTGGGGTATTTCCAATAATCTCTACTGGGGCTATGGATTCCTAACTGACAGTAGAGAAATGTTGCGATTAGAATCAAATGCATCTCTGTCGGGGATATGGACGATTGGCTGGCAGCGGAGCAATGTACGAATCTCCTTTTCCAATCCATTCATAAAAATCAACTTTAAAAAATAAATCATTCCTACACATTGGATAGGGTTTCTTCACTTGTTGTCTATCAAACATTACCTCCAAGAGGTGATAAATTTCCTCGTGCACACACTAGATCTCTATGAGCAAACAGATTAGTATGTTACCAAGTTTTTTTTGACCTTGTCCAAACTATTACTCTAGTATGTATCTTGTCTCACGATTCGTGCCTTTGGTTAATCACTTCTTCATCGCGAGGATTCTAAGATACATTCACAACATTCACATCGTTCTTCTACTTAGTTCAGAACATCCATGTGTATAATATTTCCTTTTGTCATATTGTTGGGAACCTTTGTCCCATTTCAAAAAATAATCTTTTACTTCTTTCTATCATGTGCTTCTTGGCCAACTTACACTAGGGGCATCCTTGCTCCTTCCTAGCACTTCATTGGGTTATGTTCATCATCATGTTGAACCTATACATATTGGCCTTGATTCATCTTTAGCGCGTGAAGATTTTTGCTTTGTATATTCCTAGCTAACGTTGGGGGCATTTTCACATCTTCACTTTCTTACGCATGTGCTTGGTGTTACGCCCTTGTACATCTTGTCTCACATCCTTTGGGGCATCCACGTTTCTTCATTTCTATACATAGCTTGAAAAACTTCTAGCAAATCTAAAAATTCAAATACATTTTGTAGAAAACTTCCAAAACATTCAAATATGTTAGTCGGAAAATTCAAAAAATCCAAATAAACAAATTGGTGAGACAAACTCAAAATCCCAAAAAAAATAGTAAAAAAATTTAAAACCCCAAATTTATGTATTCATTTCGTAGTTTGCTTTGATACCTTTTTCCAATGAAAAATTTGAATCGTTTCGATATCAGGAGAAAAAGTTATGGCCTCTGGAAGATAGGTAGTACATTTATTATTGCACGAGTTCCCAAGCACTCATCTTTGCCAGTCAAAAACTTCAAAAATGAGCTAAACATCTTGCCACAAATCCAAAAATCATAGGCACCTGTGCCCAGGCGCCCTTGTGTTTCTCCTTTTCTCCCACGTAAGTGCCTTTTTCTCATGTAAGCTCCTCATCACACAAATTTATATTGATTGGTCCCAATTTCACAAAATATTAATTCAAAAATCAAAATTTATCTTACCATTGTGTAGTTTGCTTCGATGCCTTTCCAACACAAAAAAATGGAGTCAATTCGATGTCGGGAGAAAATGTTTTGGCCTCAGGAAGATAAGTGGTGCATTCTTTGTTGCACACGTGCCCAGGTGCCCATGTTGGCTAACTAAAGTGTAAAAATTTCCAAAGTGGCTCAGCACAAGCACCCAGGCACCTACGCTAGCTAATTACAATGCAAAAATCACCAAATTGGATCAGCCCAGGTGCCCATGCTGCCTCACAAAACTCAAAAACCCAAAAAGTATCCCAACACAAGCACTCCCTTGAGTGCACAGGTGCACCCAACATTGCGCAGGCCATAACTTTTGCTCCGACATCGAAACGAATCCATTTTTTTGTGTTGGAAAGGTATTGAAGCAAGATACACAATGGTAACATTAATTTTGGATTTATATTTACAAAAATTTATGGTTTTAATTTTTAAATGGCTTGCATATGTTGAAGCCTGTATCACCTGCATTATCCTCAACATCAAAATTGGTCCTCCAAAACCATCTTTCTGACATTCTAAATTGTTCTTGTCTCAAACGACATACGGATCATCGTGATCTACCTCTATTAACAAAGTTGGGTTAACTTATTATGTTGGTACTCACATGCAATAATGAGTTGTGAGGTATTGTTTCATAATGCACAAATGTTTTCCATGGGACTACTTATGTGCTCCTTTTTCCCTCGCATGTGTTATTTTTGGGGCATCATTTTTAACCCTTGTTGTTACAACACGAACATTCGGGAACTATAACTTGATAACAAAAACATTGGTACAACTGTCTTGAACGATTGTTTGTTTGAGTATATGTGATTGTGTTTGTTTCTCTATTAGGTTAGTTGGTTTACTTTCTCATATTGCATTGCATTGTGTATGTTGCATTGAGTTAAGCATCATTTTACTTACTCGTATTGCATTGCATTGTGTATGTTGCATTGATTTAAGCATTGTTTTACTTTCTTGTATTACATTGCATTGTGTATGTTGCATGGAGTTACGTAGTAATGGACAAATGTTATTAATTTAGATTTTCATGTTATCTTACATTTTTGTTCATTTAAATAAAGGCCGATGATGTATACCTAGGGGAAAAATGATATAAACAGGTTGTTTATTGAAAGGTTGGATGCAAAGATTGGGCTTGTCCTATATTCTCCATTAATCATTTCTTCTCCATTATCATTTATTACCATTACTAATTTTTCTCCTAAAAACTCACCCGGGCATTAAACAACCACGTTTATCCCTATCATTATTCCTTTTCAATACCTAAGGGTTTCACACCCGTTCTGACTTATTTTCTTCTATCCATTTCAAATCATATTTTTGATTGTCGATTGACTTCTTCTATCACCCCCATCGACACTCGAGGGGCATTCTTCATTCTGCTAATTTTTCTTCAAAAATTCACTTGTTTATGCTTGTCTACTATGTTTGAAGTGAAGTCAATAACTTCACCTCAAACAAGGGCAAATGTAGACACCTAAATTCCGCATTTGCAATCGTATTGCCAAAACACACACAAATCACTCATATTCTTCCCAATTATGTTATAATTAGTGCTCTTTGCTAATTAACTAACATTTCTTACCAATTTAGCCAATTAACACCACGTTTTTTATTACGTAACCCCTTTCGCATTCAAGATGCCACTTTACGGCGAATCGTAAGCCAAAATCCTCTTCAAAACAGACAATTAGCGATTATAGGCTAATTAAGCCTATTTTGCCCTTGATTTGGTCAATATACCTAGTATTGACTCAAACCCCTCTTCCAACCACTCAAAATCACCCCATTCACCTCTCAATGTCTCTCAAGCTTCAAAGCTTATCCTAGCCTCCTAGTTGACCTAAGTGGTTGATTAAGGCTCCACACCTCTTAATCACTTGGTAATTCACTAATTGTGATTAGCAAGGCCTAATCATGATTAGAAATTCTAATCTAATTTGGGGCTTTTAGTCCCACATGCACAAAAATATAAGTTTCTCCCAAAAGGAAAACTATATAAAGGGTACACATCATTCCTTATACTTTACACCATGCTTTGATTTGTATCTCATATAATAATATAATATATATCCAAGTTCAATCCTTGCTTAAAGCTTTCAATGGGGTTAGTAGATGGATATCCAAAATGACCAAGTAGTCATTTGGAGAGGCCATTTCACCTTGTTTAGAGTAGCAACCATACCAATTTGATTGCCCTCTTAGGTTTATTTAGGCCCATGTTAGGTAATTCAAGCATATTAGTAGGCATGTTTAATTTGATTGTGCATTGTTTTCATATTAGTTACGCATTTTTAAAGCTTTTATCTTAATGTTACATTCCTAGACTTAGAACTTTGGCTAGATGGATGGCAATGGTGTTAGCTTTCCTTGTTTAGTCATGCAATTTGCTTTGTAAATTTTAGGGTGCTTTCATCGATTATATAAAATTTCCACATCTCATGGATAAATGAAATCCATACTTGTAATAGAAAAAACATATGATGCATAGAGAACTACATAGGGGAAATAAAATATAGGACATGGCTATTTTTAATTTTAATGAAGACCAAAATATCCATAAGGTGAGAATAATGGGAGAAGCAAGTATATTGCCAAAAAAAAATTAGGTTAAAATAACGGATATGGTGCCCAAGCCATCTACTATTTTTAGTGCATGGGAGGATTAATAATAAAGATAACGACATGAAACAAATACTTCCATACGGAAAGAGAGAGTGATCATTGTCATTTCATTTATTTGACAGATCCTATACACCACCTACCGAAGTCTCGACCCCATGACATACACAAAAATTAATGGTGATAGAACTAATACTAATGGTAACTAATATTAACTAACAAAAATACATTTTGACCATACAACCCAAATAATACAATCTTGTGTAATAATTAGGTTCTTCCATTTCCTACAATTTAATTGATTAATGGAAGTCTTAACCCTTTAAAACTAAGTTATCCACCCTAAGAAGGAATCAAATCCATCTCACCTTATAAACCATATAAAGATACCTTATGGAGGAATGAATGTAATCAAATATGACTCTATATATTCATGATCTCGAACATTTGGAGTTAGATGATAACATAATATTTTTACTAACGACCATGCATTGAATGAGGTAGTTCATTCTAGAGAGGTAGACCAAGAATTAACAAATGCGGACATAAAAAGGTGGTGAAAAAATAACAACTTGGGATGTTAAAGAAGCTTTAAATGAGACGTTAGGATACCTTAAGTTGGGGTGGCATTAGGGTGACATTAGTGTCTCTTTCCTAAGATCCCCTAATGTCTAGACTATACATAAAAAAATAGCCAATACTAAAAAACCCTAACATGCCAAAAACATAACTATTATTCCTTTCCATTTGTATTGGGAGATTTTGTGGGCCTCCAAAACACTTTGCAATCATTTTTATTGTCGATGGAGTAGTGTGAAGAATTTTTACATGGTTTTTTAGCAGATTTGTGGGCCACTTTTTTAGGGGATTGTTGCATATTTGTGGGTTATTTTATCATTGGTTTGTTTTAAGATTTTTGGGCCAATGTAGATGAGGTTTTGTGGGATTTGCAATAAAATGTTTGTCGAGGAAATTGAATGAAAAGATGGAAAGAAGTTATCAATAGAGGAGGGAAGCAATTATTGACAAGAGGAGGGACAAAAAGATAACTCCTTAAAGGGAATGAATTTTGTAGTGTCCTCCGGGGGTGCCGATTCACAAACATTTCCAAGGGGGCATACTGTGAAGCTATAGATTATTCTTCTTCAAATGAAGAAGAATATATCGAGATACACCTCACGGGAGCAGAATTTGGAGAGGATAAATACCCCGAGGAAGGATGATAGAGATGAGGGTTAAAATAGATACAACCACATCAACTCGGAAGTAGATGATGACCAAGTAAACCTTATGCATAATTTATTTTATGTGATTCAACATTTTTACGTGTCGATGTCTACATATTGCTTCACATAAAATTACCAATAAATTTTACAAGATCATTGTCTTTCTTGAATTGATGTAATTGATTTACGTCTCTCACATGATGATTTACTTCACAACAATGTTTTTATTTCTCTATCCTTCATCAATCTCCTTAAAGTTTGAATGTCACCCCACAATGTATACTTCTACATAGATGTTTCACAAAGTAACATAATTTACAACCTCGTGCCATTGAAAATTTTACAACCCTCTCACCCAAATTTATAATTAATTTAAAAACACACACCAAAAATTGCTTTAAAAATGATGATTTTTCGAATAAATTTTAACATTACGACCTTTCCATATTTTTTAATAATTTTTAAAAATCTACAAGTTGACTATGGAATCAGAAAAACCAGAAGCAAAATGCAAGAACAACAACACCATAGGTTGATAATAGAGTTCCATGTAAAGCCTACATCTCCAGGTCACTTTTAATAGGACCGATATATTAAAATGACTTAAAAAACACTTACATTGGTGTATAAAGTGATTTAGAATGTCAAAGACTTACATCCACAATACTCTCCTTATAAAAGAACCTTGGCTTCCTTTAGATTCGCTCTAAAATGCTTCTAACTCCCAATATTGCCTTTATGGCTTACAGATCTACCAGCATTAACTCTACAAATATGATTTTCCCCCTTATATAACTTTTTACCACCTCATGGCACAACGATGCCTTATATTTTTAACACTATATAGGTTAAGGGGTCAAACCCCTTAACCTTCATCATTGGTCATTTTTGTTGATGTGGGAAAAAATTCCATATTGTGTGTAGAATGCAAAAGCGGTAGGTTTAAAATTAGGTGGGTTGGTGGCTTACATTGGATTTGGGCCACTTTTTTGGTTGACGTGTGTGCCGGCCGGTTGAGCGTTGTGCTTAAGTTTGGGTTGATGGGAGAACAATGAGCTATGTTTGGAGTTGACAGTGTGAGGTGTAGGCGGAGGAAGTTGAGGGAGAGCTGAGTGGTGCGGCGAGTGGGGGTTATGTGGTAGGGTGTGTAGTGAGCTAGCAAATTGATAAGGTAGTGAGTTGGTGGGGTTACAAGCTAGATTAGTTGGATGAGCTAGGAGCTCAACTCGCTTTAGTCGAGTTGTCACTTAGAGCAACTCATACTGTAATAAAGCATTTCAATATATCTTTGTAATATATATTCCACATGCATCATGGGTTGAATAAAAAGGTAGTTATAAATAAAAGCTCCAATAAAGTGATATGAAGAAATGGAGGAAAATGCCCCCTCAGAAAAAAGAGTGTGTCAACCACGGCCAGGGCTCCTGACGGCCAACAAATAGTGGGGACCACCCATTTGATAACAAGTGTTGAAGACTGGAGGTGCAAAACAAATTTTCTTCTATACCAAATTGCCACTTGTTGTCATTTTATTAGTCCACTTAGTGGATTTATATGCGCCCATGTCATCACGAACCTACGCATAGTCCAATATTTTTACTAGTTGGACAAAATTTTCGAAAGGCTATATCTTACGCATACGGCCTCTGTTTTGATTATGCACAATATACTACCAAAAAGATCTCGATACATTCTATGCAATGCAACTGATTGTGACAAATTCGAGATAAATTCATAAACCATTATTTCTCAATGAGGATCCTCTGGATCACCCTCATCCGCCACAGTTTAATTAGTGTGAATGTAAGTGAAAATGACCTCATAAAGTAGCTATTATCGGATGCTTCATAGAGTAGTTGCTCATGATAGTGAACACATTCAATGGATTTGGGCAAAATCCAAACAATTTTCTTTACAAATTCAATAGCGGTTTACACATAGGATATTGAAGAAGAGACGTTATTTTGTTATAGATATTACCCTATAAATGAAGTGACAAAGTAGTATTAGAGATTTATTGTGATTTTCCCTCCTAAATTCCAAAAGTCCTCATAGTCTACTTTAACAAATAAAATCTCACATTATTCCTTCTAAACCTTCGCCTCCATTTTCACTAGTTGAATTGCGAATTTAACAACAAATCGAATCCACATATAGATTAGATGTCAAATAAAAAAAATATGGTTTTAAAAAATTGTGAATAAAAAGAAATGCGACCTTTATTTCAAATATGTAGTCCTCATTTTTAAGTCAAATTCGAAAATTTTGAGCTCACGCCCTCCAGAGGTGTTCAAGTAAAGTTGGAAGTCCGAAAAGATACATAAATTCATGCTTTGAAGTTGTTTAAACTCTCCAGTCTGCATGTTTTGATAAATTTTCCATTTTCCCCATCTAGACACGTGAAAATTTTATTGTTGTCCTCATTTGAATGAAATTGTCAATCTTTCTATGGCCATGGATCGTCAAACCTTGTATTGTTTTCAATCCCTTGGTTTGTGAAAGAAATTTGAAAATCGGGCATGAAATGGTGGAGTTTTCTTCTTCTCTGCATTTTTCCATAATCGTGAATGATGGGCATTTCTTCCCCATCAAATTTTGGCCCCATTATCCATGGGTACGTGGACATATCTAATTAGAGGTGGGCCGGTGGAGCAATTTGTGTTTTTGAGCCTTTATGTAAAAAGGGCTAAAAGTCATAAAGTGACCCTAGCCCCGATCATGCTATGAGGAAAAAGTCAAATGTTGAGCCGAATCAAAAAAGTCAGTCAAAGCGGGGAGGCAGATTATCAGGGAGATTTGAGAATTTGAGCCTTTTTCATTAAAGGGCTTAAAGTTAAAAAGTGACCCATGCCCCGCCAAATACAAAGGAAAAATTCAAATCTTGGGCCCCGTTGGAAAGTCAAAGTAGGGAAGTGGGTCGGCGGAGAATTTGAGGTTTTGAGCCTTTTTGTAAAAAGGGCTAAAAGTCATAAAGTGACCTGCATGACCCCGATCATGCTATGAGGAAAAAGTCAAATATTAAGCCCACATCGAAGGTCAAAGCGAGGAGGGGGCGGCCGGAGCAATTTGTGTTTTTGAGCCGCATTGAAAAAAGGTAAAATTATAAAAGTGACCCACAACTCTGTCTCCACTCAAGTGAAGCCATGTGTCAGGCTTATATCAAAAGCGGAAGGGCGGACCAAAAATGTAAAAAATGCCAAATCTCTATAAAGTCACAAAATGCAAAAGGCATCCTCCATGCCCGCTCCAGTAAATTTCTCCCACGTGGACGGATCTAGTTTAAAGTTTCAAAGGAAAGATGAATGTTCAAATTCAAAGTTACAAAACAAGTGTAATGACTGCATTATGAAAAGTTTGGTTTTTTCCGCCATTGGCGTTTCTTCGTGAATCAAGAATCTGAACGGATGTGAATGATTGAAAATATTGTAAACCATTTCTTGCTAACAAAGAAGAAGTTGTAACCATTTCTTGTAAGATATTTAATGGCTTCTTCACGCCATTTATAAAAGGGCGGCAATTGATCTTGTAAACTCACGAGTGCATTGTACTTAGAGAAAGCAAAGGAGATAGCCATTTTCTTCTAATTTCCTCCATTCTCAAATTTCTTCCATTCCCACATTATGTACAACTTTTGTTTAAGCATCAATACAAGAAGAAGGATTTTGTAGCCTCTTTGATGAGGAGATTTTAGAAACTTTGAGTTTGCAATCTTATCTCGTCTTGTTGCCATTTACAGGGTTGTTTCTTCTCATAAATGCATGTGTTAAATTTTCTAACTAATGTGTGTAGGAATATGATTTTCCTACCTGCAACATTAGTTTCCCTATCTCATTTCTCACTCCCTTTCCCACCTTCAGACAAAGTATTCCCTAGCAAAGAAGATATTGCTAGATTTTGCCTTAGGTCAGTGGAGTGCCCCTGTTGGATCCCGGTCGAAAGGCCACCACAGAAATCCACCTTTTCACGTGCATGCATATATGACAGCTGCACCGGTTAAGTAGAGGGACTTAGATTCCCAGAGCGTTGGAAAGGAATCCACAAGTTTTCCACCAAAAAATTTCCTCGCCAACAGTTTTGGCGCCCACCGTGGGGTAGATTTAGCAACATCTACGCACTGAATGCGACCTGCAAGGTCGAAAATTCAAAATTCAAAAAAGAAAAATTTTGGAATTTGAATGGCTATATGAGCCACATGGATTCAAATCATGGCTATTTTAGGAAACCCTCCTGTTGAAAGACCCAAATTTCTCTTCCACATCAAGAAGACGTTGCTTCAGATTTGAGGGAAGCTATCTGGCATAATAGACAAAGTGTCAATCACTACTTCATTGCCACGAGAATTCTGGACCTTGAAGAAGAAAGTGCTATTGAATTGGAGAGGTAAAGAAAATTCCAGCACCAAAGAAGAGCATAGATTTTCAAGCTGGCGGATAGAAGATACACCTGACAACAGAGACAAGGAGGACAAACTGATCCCATTTTTGAGGAACTTCAAAGGAGACAAGAGCTACTCGGAATCCAGAGGCTTCCTTTTCAAGCAACTGGTCACGTTGGGAACCTGAGTGTTGCCAATCCTTTGGATGGTGAATTTCCATACATCAACGAGAACCTTGAAGATTTCACCGATGTAGAGACCGAAGAAGAAGCTAGAGAAAGAGAAGTAAGAGCTAGACGAAGAAATAAGAGCTCAACTCGAAGAAATCGAGAGACTTCAAAGCCGAGGCAGATGAAAGAGCAGCAGACAGAAGTCAAGCCTTAGCAAGGTTGGAAGATAGAAACAGAAATAGAATGGGGATCATGTGATCGTGAATGATCGTGAGGCCCGTAGGCCTAATGTACCATGGGGAGGAAACACCGGTCCACTGGCTCTTGCTCAACCACTCCATGAGCTACCGAGAGGCTCGAGAAAAACTTCCCAAAATTCAGAGGGGATGGTTCTCAACTCCCTGAAGAGCATGTAGCAGCATTTATCACTACTTGCGGTGTGTTGGGTGTTGAGGATGAAGATGTGTCAGTCTGACTCTTTGTGGAGTCACTTCAAGAAAAGCCGAATGGTTCTACATCTTTACCCCCGAGGTCATCACTATTGGGAAGATATAAGAAGTGCATTGAACATAGGTTCAAGAGCACATTGAAGATTGTCAGGATCTTTGGTCCAATTGGTACAAATGAAAAAGAAACCTCGAGTCAATGAGAGACTTTGTAGCAAGATATGATAGAGTGATAAGAAGGATCCCTGAAGATGTGGTGCCTCTAAAAATAATTTGAAGAGGTTTTTCATTAGTGCTTTGCCATCAGAAGTAGGTTTCTTCCTTAGAAGAGCCCAACCAAGAACATTGAGGAAGCTCAAGGACTATGCAATAGAAACCGATGATGATCTAATCTTTTCGGAAAGGTGAAAGGCCCCAATGGAAAGAAAAAGGGTCAGAATTCAAACTCTGTCACCACAGATCCGATGTTCCAAAAAATGGCAAATGACTTGGTTGCCTTGAAGAAGCAGCTATCTCAGATCACAATGTAGAATGCTTCAAAGAAACCAAACCCTCTAGATAGGCCAAGGATTGCTCCACCTCCTCGTTGGCTTGCTCTTGAAGCACCACCACCAATCAATGCCATCTATGACACCAAAGAGCCGGAGGAGGAAGCAGAAATTGATGAAACTGAAGAAGAAAATATGGAAGACTATGAAAACTATCTTGAGGTCGAGGAAGTTGATATGCACAATGGCCTAATTGAGTACGTTGATGATGAAGATGAGGATGATGAAGAAGCTCCAAGTTTCTCATGTGTTGTTTTCACTCGTGCACAATCCAAGGAAAGGTGCTTCATCCTCAATGGTTGTGGTAAAGGATAAGAAGAATAAAGAAGATTCTCCTCAGAGGTCACACAAAATAAAATCATCAGCAGAGGATCACCATTACCACCTTCTATGGAGTTGGCCAAAGAAAAACAGACTCACTGGTTGTCAGGATCATGCTACTATGCCAAGTAAGTCATCTAATTCTTCTCCTAGCTCAAAAGTTGCTAAGAACAATTCTCCTTTAAATGTTGTTCTGTAAAAACATCTAAGGTTCAATCAAAAGCTACACCCTCACCCCCTTCCAAGCCAATTTCTACACCGAAAAGGAGAATTCAACACCCAAAGTAGCAAAGCCTCTACCATGTAAATCTTCCTCCATTTCCAGAACCTCTTCCTCACTCACCATAACCCCATTTGACTTTGTGGAACATGCAAGCAAAACCAAAGTCAGCTCTCAGAAATAGAATACCTACAAACACACCTACCTAGTTTGACAAGTTCATTAATGCAGTTCGTGGTGGTAACCTATATCCTCGAGTCCTAATTCTAAAGGCTTACTACCCACACCATCCACACCACCTTCCCAAAACATGCTAGCCCTTAGTGCCTCCAAAACCAATAGGGTTGAACCTTTCTACCTGTCACTCCTCATTAAAGGCTTCCAGCTAAATAATTGTATCATAGATTCTAGAGCCTCAGACAATGTGATGCCAACCAAAGTTACAAATGCTCTAGGCCTCACCTTGACCCAGGTAAATGGCACCTACTACTCAATGGAATCCAAACAAGTGCCATTGGTAGGAAGAATCAAAGATGCACAGGTAGCACTAGCTGATTTTCCAGACAAGAAGGTGCTCCTAACCATACTAGTAGCAGACATCCCAACATCCTTTGGTATGTTATTGAGTAGGAGTTTTTCTAGAGACTAGGTGGAGAGATAAAAATGGATTGGTCATCTGCAACTATCCCAGTAAAAGGTGAGATGAAGAAGTTGCTACCAGTAAGAAAGATGAAGTTCACAGTATGAAATTTGATGATCGAAAGCAAACATTCTCTTTCAAGATTGTGGGCTAGGAAACTACTTCCTCACATCAAAAAAGAGGAGAACTTGCCACTTCTCATGGAGGAAGAGGAAGATCAAATTTGGACAATGGAATTTGATGGTAGTCATTCTAGTGCGGGCTCAGGAGCTGGTGTAGTATTGTACTCTCCTTCCAATGAGTTGTACCCATTTTCCTACAAGCTACAATTTGATAATACAAATAACACTGCAGAGTATGAAGCACTACTCTTAGGCATGAGTGCAGTAGAGGACATGGGAATCAAGAAATTGAGATTTGAGGTGATGAAAGAGGTTGTAGTAAAGTAGGTCACCAACAATATCAGGTGAAGAATCCAAGACTCCGGCATTACAAAAATAGAGTGTGGGACTGCATTGAATCTTTTGATGCATTTTCCATTGAAGCTATTCCAAGGGAACATAATGAAAAGGTTGATTCTCTTGCAGTGTCAGCTTCCCTAGTGACACCTCATCCTTCTTTTGGTAAAGACAAAGTGACCATTGAAATGGTATTCAGGCCTAGTGTACCAGACAATGCAAATCATTGGCAAGTCTTCAATGATGATAACCAAATTCTAGCCTTTTTAGAGCAAAGGGATAATTTCAATAATCTCTTCTTGAAGGAGGTGAAAATCCACACCGAGAAGTAGTCCCCAAAGAAGAGAAAGAAGGAATTGAAGGGATTGATGATGAGGGAGTAATCAAATTGAAAGGGAACAAAATTCCCAAAGGCCTAGTCTCTTTAGAAGACCTCTTTGACAAACATGATAGATTCATTCAAGAGAAAGAAAAGCAATCTTCTCGGTGCCCAACTGATTTTGATAAAGAAAACATTGGTACCCGGAGGAGCCAAGGATGGTCAATATTGGAAAATGTTTGCTCACTTGAAGAAAAAGAAGGTTTGTTGCATTACTCAAGAAATACTCAGATGTCTTGGCCTACTCTTATGATGAACTCAAATCCTTCCAGCCAAAGGAAATGCATCACTCAATTCCTTTGAAGTAGGGTGTTAAGCCCTTCAGGAAGAAACAAAGGCCGTACAACCCAAAGATTGTTGATACCATCAAGGAGGAGGTAATGAAGATGCTTAATGCAAGGATCATCTTTCCCATCCACCATTCAATGTGGGTGGCTAACATTGTGCCAGTGTGGAAGAAGAATGGTGAAATAAGGATATGTGTAGATTTTGCAACCTGAACCAGGCATCACTAAAGGACAATTATCCTCTTCCTATCATGGACCATATCTTGCAAGCAGTCACTGGATCTGAAATGCTTTCATTACTTGATGGATTCTCAGGATATAATCAAATCAAAGTGGCAGAGGAGGACCGCACCAAGATAGCCTTTACAACACCTTGGGGCACTTTTGCCTACAACAGAATGCCTTTTGGCCTAATCAATGCAGGAGCTACATTCCAAAGGGTGATGGATTTGGCCTTCAAAGATCTGAAGCATTGCATTGTCATATATCTTGATGATCTCATAGTATTTTCAAAGAAGAGGGGAGATCATATCTATCACTTGGAACATGTACTTGCAAGGTGTAGGAAACATGGCATATCACTAAATCCAAAAAAGTGCATTTTTGGAGTCACAGAAGGCAAGTTATTGGGGCACATTGTGAACAAACATGGAGCACACATTGATCTGAGAGGGTTAGATCCATTCAAGCATTAGCCCTACCCACAAGAAAGAAAGGAGTTCATTCATTCTTTGGAAAGGTGAACTTTCTTCATTTTTTGTGCCTGAGTTTTTGAGTTGATGAAGCACATCACTTCCATGATGAAACCACAAGAAAAACTTCAAATGGAACAATGAAGGGAAGGCAACATTTGAAGAGATCAAGAAATCCATTGCCAAGGCTCGACTCTTGTATCTCAAATTTTAACAAAGAATTCATCATGTATTGTTATGCATCAGAACATACACTCTCTGTCATTCTCGTTTAGAAAAATGATGAAGGCATGGAAGCACCTATTGCTTTCATGAGTTGTCCTTTGAAAAAGCATGAGCTAAAATATAGCCAATTGGAGAAGCATGCCTATGCAGTGGTCAAGGCTATAAAAACTTTAGGTTTTACATCCTCAATTCCCATACGGTGGTGATGGTCCTGGCAGTGCAATCAAGTCCATCTTGACACAAGCAGGATCCCAGAGCTAAAAGAGGAAATTGGATTGCAAAGACTCAAGAATATGACTTGGAGATTTGACCCTCCAATCTGGTAAGGGGAAATGGCTTGTGCAAGTTGATTGTTGAAGATGAAACACTCAAAGTTCAACATGGTGAAGAAAATTGTGCTTGCTCAACTTGTTCAGAAGACAACCCACAGGTTCTCTTTGTCACCACTACTGATGAGTGGTATGTTGATATCACCTATTACTTGACTTATGGAGAATGCCCCCCATCTTGATTATAAGCAAAAGGAGAACACTCAAGATGAAGGTAACTAAATTTGTAATCTGGAATCATGTGCTTTACAAAAGAGGCTGGATGGTTGTTTCCTCAAGTGCGTAGATAAAGAGCAACAAGAAAAGTTTCTTAAAGCATACCATGACCAAGCATGTGGTGGACATTTTTCAGCAATGGTCACTACACACAAGATCCTCGAGGAAGGTATTATTGGCCCACCATCTTTGCAGACACTCAAGATTGGGTTTCTAAATGCAAAGCATGCCAACAGTTTGTTGGAAGACCACAACTGTTGCATTACCACTCAGGCATGTGGTTATTGAAGAACCATTTCAATAGTGGGGGCTAGACTTCATTGGTGTTCTAAACCCTCACTCAAGTGCGGGGCACACCTATGTACTCACAACAATAGACTACTTCACCAAATGGGTGGAAGCCATTCAGCCAAACAAGCCAACACTGAAACAATATGCAACTTCATCAAGGAGAATATCATAGTCCGTTTTGGAGTGCCACAGAAGATTGTAGTAGATAATGCTACCTATTTCTCTTCAAGAGAGCTGACCAAGTTTTTCTATAGCTATGGAATCTCCCTATCTCATTCTTCTGACTACTATCCACAAGGAAACAGACAGGCGAATCAAGCAACAAGAACATTGTGACCATTGTCCTGCAAGCTTGTAAATGAGAATCAAAGGAATTGGCACAAAAGGTTATATGACGCATTGTGGGTGGATAGGATCACTCCCAAGAAGGCAATAGGTATGTCACCATTCCAACTGTTGTATGGAGTCGAAGCAGAAATTCCTCTCACGATCGAGATGCCAACTCTCAAGCTGCTACAGGAAATAGAAGATGGTCAGTACAAGGATTCCATTGACAAGAGGATCCTCTTTCTTGAGAAGCTGGAAGAAAATAGACTCCAAGTGGTGGATCGCATTAAGGAGCACCAATTGAAAGTAAAGAAGATTTTTGATAAGAAGGCCAAGGCAAGAGAATTCAAAGTTGGAGACTTCATCCTGCTATGGGACAAGAGAAGAGAACAAAAGGCAAGCCATGGAAAGTTTGATTCATTATGGCTCGGCCCATTCAGATTCATGAAGCTTGTGGTGAGAATGCTTTTATTCTCTCATATTTGGATGGAACACCATTGGAATTGCCTCGGAGTGGGAAATACTTGAAATTGTATCATCAGTGAAAGTGGGTTGTGTCCCCCGCCTTGTACCATAGTGTGTTTCCCTTTCTATTGTGTGTTTGTTTCCCTTTGTTGTGTGTCGTGTGTTTCCTTTTCATCCTTTTGTGTGTGTGTGTTTCCTTCTTATTTCTCTCTTCTTAAGTTGTACATGACTCTGCAAGGCCCAATGGATAAGGCATTGGTCAATGAATTACAAGGTCTAGAGATTGAGATTCTAGATTCCCATGTCATGTCTTCACTATGCTCAGTCCATGTCATGTCCCCAAGCTAGAGCCAATTTGTTGTTGCCCTCAAAATCCCCCTCATTTTTAATTCAAATTCAAAAATTTTGAGCTCACGCCCTCCAGAAGTGTTCAAGTAAAGTTGGAAGTCGAAAAGATAGAGAAATTCATGCTTTGAAGTTGTTTAAACTCTCCAGTCTGCATGGTTTGATAAATTTTCCGTTTTCCTATCTAGAACGCGTGAAAATTTTATTGTTGTCCTCATTTGAATGAAATTTTCAATCTTTCTATGGCCATGGATTGTCGAACCTTGTATTGTTTTCAATCCCTTGGTTCGTGAAAGAAATTTGAAAATCGGGCGTGAAATGGTGGAGTTTTCTTCTTCTCTGCATTTTTCCATAGTCGTGAATGACGGGTGTTTTCTTCCCCATCAAATTTTGGCCCCATTATCCATGGGTACGTGGACATATCTAATTGGAGGCGGGCGGTGGAGCAATTTGTGTTTTTGAGCCTTTATGTAAAAAGGGCTAAAAGTCATAAAGTGACCCGCAGACCCCCAATCATGCTATGAGGAAAAAGTCAAATGTTGAGCCCACATCAAAAGAGTCAAAGCGGGGAGGTGGATCGTCGGGAGATTTGAGAATTTGAGCCTTTTTCATAAAGGGCTTAAAGTTAAAAAGTGACCCGTGCCCCACCAAACACAAAGGAAAAAGTCAAATCTTGAGCCCGCCGTTGGAAAGTCAAAGCGGGAAGCGGATCGGTGGAGAACTTTGAGGTTTGAGCCTTTTTGTAAAAAGGGCTAAAAGTCATAAAGTGACCTGCAGCCCCGATCATGCTATGAGGAAAAAGTCAAATATTAAGCCCGCATCAAAAAGGTCAAAGTGGGGAGGCGGGCCGGCGGAGAAATTTGTGTTTTTGAGCCTGCATTGAAAAAAGGTAAAATTATAAAAGTGACCCATGACTCTGTCTCCACTCAAGTGAAGCCACGTGTCAGGCTTATATCAAAAGTGGAAGGGTGGACCAAAATGTAAAAAATGCCAAATCTCTATAAAGTCACAAAATGCAAAAGGCATCCTCCATGCCCGCTCCAGTAAATTTCTCCCACGTGGATGGCTGGTTTAAAGTTTCAAAGGCAAGATGAATGGTTCAAATTCAAAGTTACAAAACAAGTGTAATGGATGCATTATGAAAAGTCTGGTTTTTTCCGCCATTGGTGTTTCTTCATGAATCAAGAATCGAAAGGACATGAATGATTGAAAATATTGTAAACCATTTCTTGCTAACAAAGAAGAAGTTGTAACCATTTCTTGCAAGATATTTAATGGCTTCTTCATGCCATTATAAAGGGTTGGCAATTGATCTTGTAAACTCATGAGTGCATTGTACTTAGAGAAAGCAAAGGAGATAGCCATTTTCTTCTACTTTCCTCCATTCTCAAATTTCTTCCATTCCCACATTATGTACAACTTTTGTTTAAGCATCAATACAAGAAGAAGATTTTGTAGCCTCTTTGATGAGGATATTTTAGAAACTTTGAGTTTGTAATCTTATCTCGTCTTGTTTCCATTTGCAAGGTTGTTTCTTCTCATAAATGCATGTGTTAAAGTTTCTAACTAATGTGTGCAAGAATCTGATTTCCTACCTGCAACATTAGTTCCCTATCTCATTTCTCACTCCCTTTCCCACCTTCAGACAAAGTATTCCCTAGCAAGAGATTGCTAGCTTTTCCGCAGGGTCAGTGGAGTGCCCCTGTTGGATCCCGGTGGCCAAAAGGCCACCACGAAATCCACCTTTTCACGTGCATGCAAAAATTAAAGGATTTGGATTTTGAGTGATTCGAGCTAACATATTCAAGACATTCAATTAGAAAATGTTATGGGTTTGAATTTAGAACAATTCAAAGCTTGTATATTGAGGATATTCAATTCAAATAAGAAGAAAAATTGAACAATTGTAGAGCTCACATATTGATAAGTCCAATTCAAAATAGGTAAATGATTTGTACAATTTGTAGCTCATGTATTGAATATATTCATTGAGCACACCACAAGAGGGGGTGAAGTTCACTTTTGGAAGAACTTTGCATGATTATACCATACAAAGTCAACATCATTGGAACCAAATTCCTATATCCATATCTCAAGGAAAATAAACTACATCTCTCGGGGGATTGAGAAGGAAAATCTTCCACTTTGTGCCTTAGCTAATTGAGAGAAAACATTTAAAATTTAGACCTATGATGTTGAGGAATTGATTTTACAAACCGAGAGAGAACACAATCTTGATAAAATGAAATGATGGTTTGCAAATATTCTCCAAAACACAACCCTCACAAACATGTTCCCCAATATTATCTCGTCATTAGTTAGTAATAGATAATTGCCTTGTGAACAAACAATTTTATGAGGCCAATGTTTCTAATAACCAACGTAATGTTGTAAAACATGAGCCATAAAGGATATTTGTGTAGTAAAAGGATTAAAGAAAGGGGGTGAGGGTATATGAAAACATCAAGACTTCCATAGTACCACAATCCATGAGACCAAAAATGATTGATATTCAATGGTCTTGAAAACTAGAATAAATAAGCCATTCTTTAGCAAGAAAAAGATTCAATTGTTGATCCAAAGTGATTAGCGCACATGTTTCCCAACCAGTTATCTTCAAATAATATCATACAAAGTCAACATGATTGGAACCAACTTTCTATCTCCATCTCTCAAGGAAAAGGGAAAATAAATTAGGGCACTTGTAACTACATCTGACAAAAATCCACTCAAGCTTCCATTTTCGTAATTGCATCATGTTCTTTCATTTGGTCAAACACTTGGTGTGCATACACTAAAGCTTCCATTTGGGAATTTAAAATTTTCCAAGGCCTTTTCACAACATTTTACATACATATCAAATGGGAACTCTACAACTAAAACATAAAAAAACACTTCTTATTATGCCTCAATGGATGTCCATACCCCATTGCAAAGATTTTATTTTGCCATGGAAAATGTGAGCTAATCGGGTTGAATATTTGTTCATTGAATTTGGTTGAATTGTAATCCATAAGACCACATTTCTTTCAAGCATTTTGTTGAACATTTCACACACCAAGTGCATGATTCCACATTTTACATAATCTCTCACAACAATTTATTTTTGAATTGATGGAATTGTTTTACATCTCTCACAACAATTTTTTTATAACAATGTTTTTAATTCACATATCCTTCATCAATCTCCTTACCATTTGAACATCTCTTGAAAAGTTAACTAGGACTTAAACCATTTATCAAATATGTGAGTAATAGTATAATTTTCCTTCCTAAAAGGTCCAAATGCTTTAATCCAAGGCACTTCGGCTAAGTCGTGAATAAGCTAAAAATTTATAAGTAATGACCACCATGAAGAGTGAGTGTTAATAGAAAAAGGTCCTTATAATTTAGACAAAGCATGGGTGGCGTACAAGGTGCAAAAAGACAAGCCATTTCCATGTGGATCTAGCATGCACAACAAGAGGGGTAGTGAACATGAGTGGCTACTAAAAATGCAAAGTATATCTATAATTCGTGAGATAGAGGTTTTGTCAATGAATAAAAAAACTTTTTATCAACTCACTAAAGTCTAGTATATGTGTGCTCTATACCTCAACTTGGTTCCAAACACCGAGTATGAGTGTATCCACCATGAAAAACTTTAAACACTCTTATATGTAGGACATTTCTAATGCTCTTACACTTTATATGATAAAAATTGATAGTGAAAGTTGATTTTAATGTTAAAGTCTTATGAAATATTCTTGAACATTAGGAAAATAATTTAAAATTACGTTTATTATATTATACGCAATGTCATTATTTTTAATATTACATATTTTTTGAATCCTAACATCTATATTTTGTTTTGTATCTTATGTAGTTATTGATTAAGTTGAAATGTGAAATAAGAGCCTAATTTGATGTTATCCCAACATTATGAAATAAATGAATAAGCAAAGTACAACAATGATACACAAGCAAACTAAGCAATGAAATGCATAACCCTAAGTGCAAAGAGAGGGTGAGAAGCCTTAGGCTGATTCACAATGAAATTTAGACAGTATCGGAGTGATGACCGGGTAAACAAGATGATAGGAGCATCGCACAGAGACCCAAAAATGTTGATCTAGAGAGATACACTGAACAAGGGCTATTGGAGAGGGATAGAGGTGCCCATGGGTGCCCTAGGCCTGTTTCTGGGCATCTAGGTCTACGGAAAAGCTCATAAAACCTCCTCGGACGTGTTGTAAGGTGTTTGCCTTTGTCGCTCCTGAGCTCGCACCAAGATTTTGAGGTTTCTGAAACCCGAAATGAAATATGAACCTGTAAAACCCTCAAATAGACATCAAATCCCAAAAAGAAAGATGCAGAATAAGGGGTCGAATTGTCCTCAGTTGTCACAATGGTGAACTTACGAATGAGCATTACACTACATCTCAAACCTAATGTAGTTTTGTGTGTGTGTGGAATCGTGCCCTAGGTGGCTCTTGTGTGTATCACACTTGATAGCGAGAAAATAGCTAGATGTAAAGAAATGTAGTAAATGTGTGCATGGAATAGAATGAACTTCCCTCCTATGAAGTGTATGTAGAATAACCATCCCTTGTGATGGTGCTAGATGGATGTAATAGAGCTCTTAGACACCTTGATGGATGCAACCTTAGGTGGTGATAGCTAATGCTTAGTGTTTGGTCATTTATTATGATCACATAACTTTATATTTATATGATTCCCTTTCTTGAATTTCGTAATCAACCCCAAAAAGGTGACTACCAAAAAGATAAGATGCCCAAACGGCTAGAAAGGACCCAAAAGTGTGAGTAAAGTACAAAGGGGTCAGGGGCACCCATAGGGGATGAGGGCGCGACAAGGCGTCCTGGTGTTGCACTTTGGTGTCAGGTTGATAAAAGCCAGAGTATAAAAAGGAAGACCGAGCAAGTAAGGGTGCAATACCAAAAGTGGTAACAAAAAGCAAAGAAATGTGGCCAAAGACATGGGTTGATTAGTACTTTTCTTACTTAGGAATCATATGAATAGTAGTATGTAATTAGGACTAGATAATTACCCAAAGTGTGTGATTTTGTGTGTACGATTATTTATTATGTTTCTTAGCCAAATTAAGGGAAATCCTTAAATGGATAAAAAAAATTATGGTTGTTGTTGACGATGCCCATATCACCTCCCTACACCAATCCACATACCACACTTCCCTCTACCTAACAATATTGACGTCGACTACTATCCCTAATATGACATGTGTATGTATTGTATACTCCCCCTCACATAGTTGTTCCATGAGATGTCTCGAAGGATGATTATCCTTCCCCTTCTCCACCTACTTCTCTTCCTTTTTATATAGGACCAAATGTTGCACCTTGTAGTTTTAAAAGAGAGGTATAAGAGGTTTTTTTGCAATAAGAATGAGACTATTTTCCTATATACTTTTGGGGATATCTACCCCAACAGGAATGGAAGGTATATTCATATGTTTTAAATGTAAATTACATTTTAAATTTTTATTTTAATTGCAAGTTATTAATTTATTTTTTATTATGGTTTTTAATCGCAAGCAATAAATGATAAAAAAATTTGTTATGATGCATACATTACTGAAAAACCATTAACGAGCAAGCTAAGAATGCATTAAAATATTATTGTGATGTCTTTTAGGTCGATTTCACGAAAAGGCATAAAATTGGGTGTCGAAATAAATTCAGAAATGAGGATTACTACTCTCCTTCAGAAGCTGAATATTGATATTGATAGACTCCCTCCTCTTGGGTTTTCTATTAATGCTCCTCAACTTACTAAACATGAAGTTAACAAGGGTATACGAGAGGAGCTCACTAAGTCTTATTTGAAAGTTACATGGTTTTCTCCAAAAGAGCCTTTGAAACCAAAGCTTCTTCACTATTTTCAATTGTATTCCTGCTTCCATGAAGATCAAAACAAAATTCCAGAATACATGAAGATGTTTTTGCCTTCATGCCTAAGGATCCCTTTAGCTCAATTTCACATTTTCTCTCACCCTCTTCGGATGGAATCTGATCATAGCCTTCCACAACATGAGCAGATTTGTCAATACGGTGTGTTTCTAGAACACAAAGCGAAGAGCATTTTATATTCAAGTGTCCCATCTATTATGAAATCCGTGGGAGATATCATTGTCTTTTCAGAGATTCCAATGGGTCTTTAAGGAGTCTCATTCGATATGAAGATCATAAATGCTTAGCTTTATTTATTCGTGAAATACTTCAAATTCGGGAAAGAACACTCAAATTGCAGTCCTCAAATACAAATGAGTACAGAAATATCAGTTCTTACTTCCACATTACTGATTTTAGGAATCTTAAGAGATCTCATATGCAAAGACAACCTGGTCCAGATGTGTTAGACAATGCACTTTCTATTGGTTTCATGATCTGCAACCTTCTAGCGGTTGATTTGTTGTTTCCTTTTTTCTATTTCTGGAGATGTTTTGGCACTCCCTTTATGTTTTGGTTCTTGGTTTGTATTTTTCTGTCCCATAGGCCATTCTTGGCCTTTTGTGGACATTAATATCTAAATTAAATTAAATTAAATATGGTCCATTGTTGGATGAGGGTAAGTTTATTTCTTGATTAAAATTATTTGAATACTCGATTAATATTACATTATATTTTATTTTTAATTTATTTTTAATACGAGACATGGTTCATAGCTACACCATAGAAAGCTTGCAACATAAGAGATACAATTTAAAAAGAAATTTGAAGATGCATTATGACCTTGATGAGTGGAAAACAACTGGGAGGTAAATGTTGATGTCTAAGTCATATTTACTTTAATTTTATTATAAATGTGGTTACTTTCATAATTAGTTTTACTTTTTAAAAATGTTGTGCTAACTAAATGTACTTCTAAATTATTAACAATCCTACCATTTAGAAACCCTATCCATGGTGTCGATTGATTGACTATTGGGATAGTTGGGATTCAATACAACCAAGTCAATAATAACTAGCTACAAATGCCAGATTGGAACAAGGAAAAAGATACAAAAACCCACTAATTTTATGGGCTTCGCAATGAGAGTGGACTCAATTTGTAAGTATCATAGTTTAAATTAGCTTCTAATAATAAGTGTTCAAGTTTTATTTTTTTAATTACAACATAAATTAATATTATATTTACATTTTCCAACATGAGGAGGACTATGGGAAGCGTATTGAATCTTGGCATAAGGATCATATCCATACTTACAAATATGTTTCTCTACAAAAGGAAATGGCCACCAATGGAGTCCAACCATTACATGTATGCCATATAAATTCATTGTAAAATAGATTTTAAATTTATTTATATATTTTATCAATTATTACATTACATTAATAAAGTGATTTGTTTTTATTTGATGTAGGGGACACACAATATCACCCTTGAGAGCAAGTGGAAAAACACATTGAACAATGAATGGGAGCCACATCACTATTGGGGTTACCATTCAAAGGATGCTTCGATAATGGAGCTAGTTGGGATTTGGAGGTTGGACATGGTTTTGAGGTTTTGATGATACTATCGTTGAGGGTGATGTTACTCATGAGCATGGTAGGGATGAGAGTTGGGGAAACTAAATATGAGGACCTTGATGTCTGGGGTCAACATTGAATATTATGACTTTATATTGTGGATATTGACCCTAATATTGTATGGGTCAATCATGACTCTAAAAATATTTTGTATTATAATATTATTGTGTCTTTCGAATAATTATTGAGTGGTTTAATTTTAATATTTAATTTATTATTATTTCCTTAAATTTTTTCCCGTTTGTATTAAATGTCTTTTATATTTGTAATTATGCTCCAATACAATTTTCTACTTTAACATAATTTTCATTTTTATGTATATCATTAAAATCGACATTAACATAACATTTTATAACTAAAATTATATAATATAATAATAAAATTAAATAAAAGCAAGACCAACAATATAGTCATGAATAATAACAAAAATAAGTCACATCTATAGACCAACAAAAATCACAATTTAAGTTGTGGCTAACTCTTGTTCTTGTCACAATTTAAGTTAGACATAGTGTCGTAATTTAAGTCGCGACTAGTGTTGCCATATAAGCTGCAATTAGTGTCATCATTTAAGTCACAATTAGTGTCATAATCTAAGTTAAATGTAATGTCACAATTTAAGTTGCATATCTTGGCCTATTTCAAGTGGATGTAGTGTGAAAATTAAAGTATGATTTTAAGTCACATACAACACCCCTTTTTAAGTCATACACTTTGTCGATGTAAATACGAATGTAAAGATCCATATAAAGTCATACATTGCATCATTTTAAAGTCATGGCTTAAGTCATCGATTGAGTTGTATTCAAGTCATGACTTAAGTCATTGTTTAGTTAAACTTAAAGTCACCCTAATTTCCCATTCAAAGACACAGTTAAAGATGCCTTTAAAGACATAACAACGTCCCCTGTTAAGTCATCTTAACGTCTCCATAATTTCACACTAGGGTGATTTTAGCATATGACGTTAGGATGTCTTTAAAGGGGACGTTAGAGTGTCTTTAGTGTAACATTTTAATTTATGTTATTTAAAGTCGTAGTTTAAGTTGTCATTAAGTATTTTTGTGACTTTAAATTTGACTTTAGGGTACTTAGTTGTAATTCGAAAAAACCATATTTATTGACTTAAAGGCGACTTAATTTAAGTGACTTACTACCAACTTAAATTTTGACTTTAATTGATCAAATGTTGTAGTGATTCTTTGAGTTGTGTGTTCAAATTCTTTATTACGCGCCTCAAAAGACGAGGCGTTCATTGAGATATTTTCTACATTTATAGACATATTACATAATATAAAAACATATTTTTATAAGGTTCAAGTCCTTATTAATAGGCACAAATACTAAAATGTGGCAAAATCTAAAGACGATCAAATGTGTATAGTATAGTCAAGGCTGTGGTATGGTCTTGACCTAAATGCACATTCCTAGACATGGGACATACTCTTTAGAATTTTCAACTTTACTAGATTTTATTAGTTATTTACAGGATTTTCATACACGTATTAAATACAAATGAATCAGTTTATAAGCATGATACAAGAGGGCATGAGTACTTCATTATTTCTCCTCTACACTATTCGGACTCAATCATGAGAATATGATTTGGGGGCATGGGTTTCCTTCTTTTTGGTGTAGGCTTTTTCCCACTATGTGGTTTTACCTACATGGTCTAATTAGCTTGCTTAGGTTAATTATTAGGGAATGTATTTTAAGGCATTTTCTAATTATGAGTTGAGTTAGTTACCTTTTTGGGTGATCTAATTTCTCACTATATAATGTAACCTCATATGCACATTTTTTTATTAATTGTCTCATGATTGAATGAATGAAGATTTTTTCTTCCCTTGAGTGTTTTTGGATCTCACCGCCCCACACTGATTTTTGCTTTGTGTGTTTGATTCTATCTAGTCTCGATCCTCGATGCGGACCACTTCGAAATAGTATCAAAGTTGATCCGTAGGTAGATGTCGTTGCCTCTATTAGAGGATCTAGCGTTCTATCTCATTCATTGTTTGTTGTTTCATAGATTTTGGTTTTCAAGGGTTTGGTGGGATTTTAAGGAAATCCATGCAAATATATTCCTCTAAATTCTCTACATGAAAATAGACAATGCCATTGAACTTAGAAGGGTTGAAACCTTAGGTTCAATTCAGAAATTGAATTAGTTATGTGATGTGTGATTTCTACTTTTTGGAGTTTTTTTAAGGTTTTTGTTTGAAATATGTAAAAATTTGCATCTTCTCGAGCTCTAAAATAAAATCAAAATCATTTTTTCCTAATCCTTAACCCCTAGTCACATGGGAGTTAAGCTCTTGGTCACGCCCAACCCAAGGGGCTTAACTTTTCTTCATAAAGTTTCCAACCCAATTTACTAAAGCAAAGCAGATTTTTTTTTGTGAGCAAGAAATTTCAACTTCCATATTCAACTAATGTACTCCATTTCAGGCGTCATTTTTTTAAGTGCATTTTTTTAGATCTACACATAGGTAACATTTTCGTACAATAGATTTGTCTCTTGTTCCACTTCTTACATCGTTCACTATCACAAGTGGAAAGTCAAAATATAAATCCTCTTGAGGAGTAAAGGCTTACACCGGATCACCATGGGTACAAAAACAAAACCGACACCGATGTAGAGAAGGTGAAGTGGTACAACAAAAGTGATGAAGCCTATGATCTATTATGTATGTCCATGTCTCCTAACTTTCTCTTTCATATTGAATCTACAAATACTCCTAATGATGTATGGACCACTTTGGAAGGAATCTTTGGGAAACAGGACATAATGAGAGGTCACAAGTTGGAGAATGAGCTCATCAGTTTGAGCCTCAGACAACTTTGACACGATACAAGAATTCTTCACCAAATTCAAATCACTCAGATGTCAGTACGTTGAAACTATGTGGCATAGAAAAAATTGATGAAAATTGGTTTTTTCCATCCTTGCCAAATTGGGTTCTAACTATTATGTCTTCATTTCTACCTTTCACGCCACCAGAGCACCATGAGAGCTACATGGACCATGTCGTCCTTAGACAATTTTTTTATTGACTTAACTTGGGAGTAAGACAAGCTTATTCAAATGGGTGCATTGAAGTCCTCTAAACCCATGCTCTACTTGTTGGACATGAGAAACAAAAGGCTTCAAACAAAGAGAAGAAACATAATAACAAGGATCATGAGAACAAGAAGGATCAAAATGATCCCACCTCCAAATCAAACTCTAGAACTTCCTCTTCTAGTGTTAAGTCCAAGAAAGAGAGGATCAAATGTGGGTATTGCATAGGAAAACATGATGAAATAAAATGTATGAAGAAGTAGATTGACCACCTCATGAATCTTCTTGAGAAGAAAAACATAGGTGTTCTTGATTCTATTAAACCATCTTCATCAACCCATGAATCCTCCAAGGTAAATGACCATGGAAAAGAGAAAGAGAAAGAATCAAGAAAGGAGAAAACAAAGGGGAGAGCCCTAGTTACAGTTGTACCACCAACTCCTACATGGGTAATTGATTTTGGTGCATCACATCATATGGCCTCTTCACATGTGGAGTTCACTTCCTTGGAGCCATGTGACATGTCCTCTATACGATTGGGTGACAACTCTTCTGCACAAGTTTTTGGGAGAGGGTTTTTTGAAGTGAGTGGAGGAACATTCAATAATGTTCTTAATATTCCCTCATTATCAACTAATATCCTATCAATCTACCAGATTAATCACCTTGGTCGGGATTACATGTTAAGTTCACTCCAGATTTAGTGTATGTTAGAGAGTTGCATAGTGACGCTATCATTGCAGTGGGTGTAGTCGATCATCAGACTCGGTTATATTCCTTCTCTCACTTTATCCCTCCATATTCTTGAACATGTGCACTTGATGTCATTTCTAATCCTAAGCACATTTTTTATGATGAGGACTTATCTTCTAGCACAGATGACTATAGTAGTGATGGGGACTCACCTCCACCAATTCCTTGTCACCTTAAAAATATTGAGTAATTATGTCTTGATCCACTACTACTGGTCCACCATTTACTTTTCAGGAGAGTAGACACCTTGATCAAGACTCATCATACATTGGGTTTTGTAGTACATAGTTACAGGGCCTTCCATGTTCCTTCTTTGCAATTGCTTTGGAGAAATCATCCGTTCTTGGAGTAGTTGGCTCATCTACTTTGCATGAGGAGCATAGTTCCTTATCTAGGAACCACACCTTGGATAGAGATCCATTAACCACTTGGCAGACTCATTCACTTTTCCATGGTGATCCACTCTTCATTGTATCTAATTCTTATCCTTGTACCTCTAAACAAATATATCAATGTTGTCCCGAAAGGCTTTGTGATCTAGAAAGCAGTGTTGTTATGTCTTGGAACATAATTCTAGGCTTTGGAAAATCTGACACACTCTTCATTGTTCCTCCTTCCATCCACAACTACTTCAGTGAGGCTTGTTTTCTAGATACATGGTGGTTATAGATTATTGTAGCTTAGATTGGGGCTTTCTAGTCCTCACCGTATTTTCTTTTCTCTCTTTTGGTGGGGGCAGATTTCTTTCTCACTAGGTTTTCCCTTTTCTCCACTTTAAGAGAGATTTGCATTATCAGACGTGGCTACCTCATTAATCCTTGTTGTTGGGATCCACCCTTTCTTTCTTAACCCACCTAAACTATACTTAAGGGGGGGGGGGGGGGGGTTTGGTGTTGTCTTTTTCCCACTATGTGGTTTTACCTACATAGTCTAATTAACTTGCTTATGTTAATCATAAGTTATTAGGGAATGTACATTAAATTTTCTAATTGTGAGTTGGTTTAGTTACTTTTTGGGTGACCTAATTTCTCACTATATAATGTAACCTCCTATACATATTTTTGGTTAATTGGCTTATGCATGAATGAATGAAGATTTTTTTCTTCCCTTAACTATTTTAAGATCTCGCCACTCCGCATGATTTTTGTGTTGTGCATTGGATTCTATCTAGTCCCAATCCTCGATTATGGACCAATCTGGCACTTCTCCCCTATGACATTGTTGTCCAAAATCCCCCACCCCCCCAGGACCATTCTAACAACCTACATCTTCATTTTGGAGTTAGATTGTTTTTAAGCCTTGGTGGACCCTTTCTAAGAATTTGTAGTTTCGCAGTGCAAAACTACAAAATGGGCCTCGAGCCCTGGCGATAGTCCTTATCGAGCTCGAGGAGTTATCCAACACTTATTCATTTCACAGAGTTTAAAAAGTGTAAAATACGTCCTCAAAATCCACCACCCAATACCACAGGACATCTCCACGAGGATCTAGAATCAAAATGCAGGGAAACAGTTTGTATTTGCGTACTTTGATCATATGCAAAGTTGTAATGTGCAAGTCAAATCCCATAGCATGCAAGGGGATATTATGTAAATCTTAAGATGCATGGAAGATATGTAACCTTGTAGGTTGCACTCAGATCCCTAAAGCTCGATTGTATAAATTCATGAACACATGGCGAAAAATTCAAGCAGAGTGGAAATTCAAACTAGGGACACATGTCGAGTTTTGGGAGCTCAAAGGCAAAATACAAAAATGCACAATTATAATTCTTAGTCAGTAAAATACAAATTGAAAACAAAGGTTTGATCCCCACATCTAATCAAAAGGTTCCATGTGGAAAATCTCAAGGGTTAGGAAGGAAGCCACGTATTAGTCATCCCGAACCCATAGTCAATCAAGAGCCGACATGTGCTAATCATGCATAGCTCAAACTAGAAGAATCTATTTTGTTCCTCTCACGTTGCAGAAAATTCAAATGGCCATAAATTTCTCTCCAGAGCTCCAAATAAAACAAAATTAGTCTCGTTGGAAATCTCTTGTCGTGAAATTCATCGTGGAACTTATAAATTTAGAATTTGGTAACATTTGGTAGGTGAGAAAGAAGAAAAATAGTGTGGGCCATTAATGTGTAGTTCCAGGTAGTTCAACTACTAGTTTTAATGAAGTATGGGTGCTGAATTTTCACCAACATTTTTTGATGGCATGTTTTGGGACTTTTTGGATGCACATTTGTCCTTTGTAAAGCAATCATATTGGTCCTTTGGGACGGAGGGTGGTTAAAGCCATTAAAATCTAGTCTGTGTCCTCTCTCTCTCTCTCTCTCTCTCTCTCTCTCTCTCTCTCTCTCTCTCTCCGAAAATCTATAAATGTAAGTACCTTATCATGAAAAGGGGGTTCTCTTCACAAATTTGGGGATCTATATTATATTATTACCATTTTCATGTCTATATACCTCTTCAATTAGCATTTTATACAAGATTTTGAACATACGCTTTGGAATTTGGATGAAATATTATTAATGTAATTTATCTATGGTTGTTCTCCTTTCAAACCTTCTCTATTTGTTATGGATGTTTACCCTCTTATTTCAGTATTAAGTTTCATTCATTCATGATCTATAAGCTTTTTGTTTCCTTAAATTATTTCTTGTGCAACTGTTCTATGTCTCTTTGGCCGGATTTGAACCCTGTCTTAGTTTTGGTGCATCACCTCTTTTATCATTCTACAACTTTTCCTCTTTTCTAACCCTGGTCCCTGTGAATTCATAGTTTAGGTTTAGTTTAGTTGCATTTCATGGTTGTAGGTTAGTTTGCATTGGGATGAGAGAGAAGGAACCAACCTCCTCTAGAAATTTATCTCACTTGCAAAGCCCCACACTTTGAGATAAATCCATGTTACACCAAATTTTTGCTATTAAGAAATGAAACATATAGTGGTGCTAACTTTTGGTGACAACAGATTCGCATGCCAGTGAGACACTCGATTTTCTTATTATTTCTCCAATTTTTGGTGTGTATCCCGTGAAATTCAGCCTTTTTGAGGCTTCTGCAAAACACACTGGTGATTCCAAGCACTTTATCTATTGGCTCCATGCGAAAAGTGTTTATTTCTTATTAGAAGAATCCAAAAAGGTTAAAAACAACAAGAGAAGAACCTTTTGATTATCGTTGATGCAAAATCACAAAGACCCCCAAATGAGTTCTAAAATTCTACTTTTCTAAGGCAGACTCATTTGGTGTGATTGCATAACATTGAACTTTCCCAAGGTGTGGGACCTTGCAAAATGGAAAAGCTCTCCAGATTAAAGGTTGGTTCCTTATTCCTCTATTTCAGGTGCATGCGTGGGAGCTTGCAGAGGATTTATCTCTAAACCTAATCTAAAACTCGCCAAGGAGACATGGATAAGAAAGGGGTACAAGAAATAAACAATAACTAAACTACTAGGTGATGCAATCGAAGGAATGATGAACACTTATTTTGCTAATAGACACAAACCAACAAAATGCATACAATAAACAAGCACAGATAGCTAGATATGTAATGGGAGACCAAATGAAATCAAAAGAGACAAGAGAGGATCTAAAATCAATCACAGACGTGTTTTATTGCTCTGTAGATTGATACAGTCCATTACAAAGTAGCCAAGAGGTAGAAACGTATTACAATTTTAGTGGAAGGCCTGAACCCCATAGATCCCTTTGCTAGAAGGAGGAGGAGCCTGTGCAAAACAAAGAATGTCCAACCCTTTACAACGAATCCTACCCCCGTATTTATAGATTCAACCTGAAAGAAGAAAAGAGAGAGAAGTGGGGAAAAGTAGGTTGAATTATGTCACCATTGTTAATGCCTCTGATGAAATATCTCCCCAAATCTATCTTTACTGCATCAATCCTTGGTTCGGTGCCTTGAAGGAAGAGGAAACGATAGAAACAGATCAAATCCAATCTGGTTGTTGAGACAAATGGATCCTGCATTGAAAGCCCGAAGATGTTTCCTTCATTTTTCTTCACCTAACCTCTTCAAAATTAAAGTTCCAAACCTCCATGACATGGGTGAGGCCGAGATCTTTCCAATGGCATCAGATTTGCAATATTTTGAGCCCGAGTCGAAATATATGCCCTTGAAGTTTGTATCGGGCCTATATAGGAGGGTGGGAAAATAGCTCGAAAAA
Organism: Taxus wallichiana var. yunnanensis; assembly: GCA_018340775.1. Taxonomy (NCBI): domain Eukaryota; kingdom Viridiplantae; phylum Streptophyta; class Pinopsida; order Cupressales; family Taxaceae; genus Taxus; species Taxus wallichiana. Next base: position 809,888,592 of record CM031240.1, on the reverse strand, counting down.
TGGGTCCCCTTTCTTTCGATTCCCGCTTGGCTTTGACTCGGGCCCAGATGTTGACTTTTTCCTTGGGCGGAGTTGTAGGCCATTTTACAACTTTTACTCCTTTTGAGATAACAAGGGGCGAAGAACCAAATTTTTCCCGATGGTCCACTTTTGATTTTATTTCCTCTTATGCGGGATCGTGGTTGATCCAATATTTGGCATGGGGGTGAAATATGGACAACAATTTGGTGACTCACAGGGGTATCTGCCTGCTAGATGAAAAGACCAATTGCCTTGTCATATTCGTTGGGCATGGAGTCATGAGTGATAGCCTGCTACTGATCTGAACTCTGAAAACTGACCCCTGGGCCTCTTTGGAAACTCATTAGAACCGAAACTGATCTTGACCAAATGCCAAGTCCAAACACTACATGAGAGCAACAAAACACCACCACACTATATACAAAACTTGAAATCATACATGCTCCAAATGGAACATGCAGAGCGTGCAAAGTACTTAGGAGAAAAGTAATCTACACTACAACAAGACAATGTGCGTAAGCACTTAGAGGAAAAAGAAAACTAAACTAATATGTACATGGTGAGAACTCCCCTTTTAGTAGCAGTGCTTAAGATAGATCCCATTTATGGAATATGAAACTCTTCACCCTCTAATGTAGACAATTGGAAAATATTGCTACTTTTGCATCTTGTGATCACATAGGGGCCACTCCAGATGGTCAAATTTGGAATGTCTTCCTGGTTTTGCTCGATCTGCATCCCATTTCAAAACCAGGTCTCCTTCCTAGAAGGTCTTTGCTTTTGTCTTCTTGTCAAAGCATTTCTTGATTGAAGCATGATTCTTCTCTATTGCTTGGAGAGCATGCTCTCTGGTTTCTTCTAGTTCCATCAGCTCCACATACCTAGCCTCCATTGGTCTAAATTCAGACATCTCTAGTTGTTTCACGAGCTCCAATGCTAACAACTCAAGTGATATAGGCAACACCGCCTCTTTCCCATAGATGAGCTTAAATGGAGAGCTACTGTAGATCCCTTGGGCGTTATTCTATCAGCCCATAAGGCCGTTTTGAGCTTTGTGTGCCAAGTCCTCTAATTCTCATCAAGAGTTCTTCTGATGATCTTTAGCAGGTTCTTGTTTGTGGACTCAGCTTGGCCATTACCTTAAGGGTAATAGTTTGATGAAGTACTCAAATAAGTCCCATTCTTGACGGCCCATCCTGTGATCTTGGAACCTATAAATGCTAATGCATTGTTTGATATGATGGTGGCTGGCACTCCAAATCTAGTCACTATCCCTTCATAGAAATCCAAGATACTAGACTCATTTGCTTCCTTGAGTGCCACTGCCTCGGTCCATTTGGTGAAATAATCTGTCACTGTCAGGATCCATTTGTGACCTTGGCTTGAGTTTGGATTGATGACTCTAATGAATTCCAATCCCCATTGCATGAAAGGTTGGTCGACTGAGATTGGGTGCAATGGAAGTGCTGCTAGCCTTTCCTTGCCTTTGAAGAATGCACAATTCTTGCACCTTTTGATCCATGTGTAGCAGTCACTAAACACTCTGGGCCAATAATATCCTACTTTCATGATTTTGAGTGTTGTCACTCTTGGAGCAAAATGGCCTCAACTACTTTAACATGGAATTCTTGTAGCACTCTCTCCACCTGATCTACCCTAATGCATCTCAATAGAATGCCATTGATGTCTCTCTTGAACAAGACACCATCAATAAGAACATATGGGATGGCTTGTAACCTGAAATGCCTTCTTTTTCTTTACTCATCCCATGAGGACACATGCTATTCGAAGGAAGTGCACCATGTCTTGGGTCCAACAAGGAGAGCAGTACATCATCTCTCCCTTCTTCTTGATCATCTTGTAGAACAAGAACAGCCTCCTTTTCACTATTTGTTTCATCTTGTTGACTTGAGGCTAGTTGTTCACATAACCCCTTCCCATGGACTAGCTTGGTGACCTTGATCTCAATGTCATATTCCATGACACGGGTGATCCATCCTGCACGCTTTTCATTCAAGTCCTTATTGAGAAGGAATTATTTAACTCCCGCATGGGAGACCAATAGTTGGATTTTGTTGTTTGAAACCAAATGCTTAAACTTCTTCAATCCTCTGATTACCACCAAGACCTGCCTCTCAATGAAGGAGTACCTCACCTCATAATCTTCCAGGATCTGGTGAAGAAAGCAATTGGTTGTTTTGTACTTTCTTTGTTATGCTGCACCAAGATTGCAGAAATTGTGTCGCTGCCACCAAAGGCATACAATATGAAGTCTTTTGAAAAAAATTGGGTTCACAAGAGTTAGGGCTTGTGATATGGCTCCTTTGATAGCCTCAAAACTTGCTTTTCCTTCAACTGTCCACCTGAATGTTAAGCTCTTCTTCAACATCAACGTTATTGGATTAACAAGGGCAAAAAGTTTGGAACAAACCTGCAGACAAAATTGATTTTTCCCAAGAAGCTTTAAAGAGCCTTCTTGTGACTTGGCAATGGCAATGCTCTTATTGCTTGAACTCTTTCCGGGTCAATTGCCAATCCTTCCTTTGATACGATATGGCCTAGAATCTTACCTTCATGGGCCAAGAATATGCATTTTTGGGGTTCAGGACACCCCAAATCTCCTACATCTCTGAAAAACTTGCCTCAGATGGAAGAGATGATCTGCTGCATTCTTGGAAAAAATAGTGATGTCATCCAAATAGATCAGCACTATTTGGTTAATTAATCCCTTGAATGCCATATCCATTTCCCTTTGGAAAGTGGCTCCGGCATTAGACAACCCAAATGGCATTTTCCTGTAGGCATAGGTGCCCCACTTGGTGGTGAAGGCTATTTTGAATTGATCATCCTCTTTCACCATTATCTGATTGTATCCCGAATATCCATCTAGGAGAGAGAACCTCTCTGATCCAGACACCACTTGCAAAATCTACTCCATCGAGGGGAGTGGGTAGTGATCCTTGAGAGATGCTTTGTTCAAATCCCTAAAGTCAACACACAACCTGATTTCTCCATTTTTCTTCCTGACTGGGACCAGATTTGTAACCCAACTTGAGTGTTTGATTGGAAATATGATGCTTGCCTCTATCAGCTTGTTCAAGCTCCTTCTTCATTAAAGGCTCAATATGTGGGTTGATTGGTCTCTACTTCTACCTGATGGGCTGGACAACCTGGATCTAGTTCTATTGTGTGTTGTGCTAGCTTTGGATTGAACCCCTTAGGTCTTCATAACTCCAAGAAAACACATCAGGGAATTCTTGGCAAAGTTGTATGAATTCATACCTTTCTTGTTTGGTGGCCACTTTGCCAATTTGAAGTGTTTTGTCTTCTCCAACTGGGATTGACTCTGAATCTTCTCCTTTGATCTGCATGTTAGCCTTCTCTTTTTTGAACTGATCATTAGGATTGAAAATAGATTCCAAAGTGTCACTAAGCCTTTGGGAAGCTTGTTTGTATGTAGTTGTACTATTTGATTCCCATACTACTGCTCTAGTCTGCTCTAGTTTATACCTAAGAATTCAGCTTTCTTGTAGAAATTTAATGATCTGTTGATCATTCTCAAACACCTACTAGCATGTATTATTATCTGGCACTGCTATTGGCCTCACAACCACATGGATATGCGGTTGTTCTCTATCCCTCTTGATGTTGTCAACCACATCAAACGTTGCTCCAATTGTTGTAAGTCTATCAACAGCTTCATTCTCCTTCCTGGGTATGGACACAATACTAAAGGCCTCGAAATCCTCCATGAGGTCCCATACCCTACTCTTGTAGTTTTTTAAATAGGTCATTTTTTACAGCATTAAGTCCTCTCGACTGATTGCAACCAGCCATCACTCACCGAATACTTACAAGTTCTTAATTCCCAGCTTCCTTTCCCAATGAAGACCTTGGACTAAAGCCTCATATTCAGCAAGTGTTATTTGAGCAAGCAAACTAGAATATGAAGGCTGAATAATATCTCATACCTCTGGGGGACACAATCATGGCTCCTCCTCCAGCTCCTTGTCTACTCCTTGAACCATCAAAGAACAATTGCCACACCTCATTGTCATCCTTGTATTTTGGCTTGATTAGGTCAGGAAGAGGTTGGTTCTCTTCATGTAGGTAGTAGACACCTAGCTCAAATTCTTCCATCTCCCTATAGGGGTCAAAAGCATGACTTTTGTTGGCCCAATCATCAAGAGTCAAGTCTGGGATACATCCCACCTTGGTATTTGCTTCAGAAGTGCTTAGGAGGTCCTCTTGATCAAAATCGAGAGCAGTTGGCATTGATTGGGCTAGGCACATAGGATTCAATATGATAATCAGCAATAGGTTCAGATTTGATTGTGGCCTTTGCTCCATACCTTGTCCTAAAGAGCATATGTGACCAATCAGCAGATAGGTAGCCTCCAATTTTGGTAGTGAAGTCCCTAGACAGACACAAAGTGAAATGTGGTGGCAAGTCTATGATTGACACATTTTACAAAACAATCACATTAGGGCAAGCGTGTAGAGTGAGACTCATATCCTTGATGATTCCCATAGTAGTCATTGTTGTCCCATCTAATTGGACTACTCCTCTAGAGATGACCTCATATTGGAGACCCAACTGATCAACTATTTGTTTGGGCATCACAAAACTACTAGCCCCAAAATCAATCATATAATTGTGTACTAATTTGTCTCCAATAATTAATGAGACATAGAAGGGAGGAGGTCTCATGTTTTTACCTTGTTGTTCTCCATGGTTCCTCCCAAGCTAAACTGCATTGGCAAGCACTCTTTCTTGTTGGTTAGGGGTTGATTTGAACTTGACCAACTCTGCATGATAGCCTGCAACAAATCCCTCTGCCCCGGAATGGCCAATGACTCCCATAGTGAAATGTTCACACTTGTCTTTTTCATCTTGCTCAATAATATTGAATGTGTTGTCCTTTTGTTGCCCTTCCCAGACACATTTCTTTCTTGCACATGGGCTGTTACAACCGGTGCTTGATTGGGTTTGGGAGGTGGTCTGGATTGGTTCAACATGTTGGGAGTTGTACTTGGAGCACCAGGACCTTGTGGAGTGATGGAAGATTGAGGGTCACCTGAATTCAGTGGTTGGCTCTCTCCAATATTTCTCTTTTTGGACCGTGTATTGGCAGCTACACTTTGAGAAGGGAACTGATTCATCCCATGAAGTCTTCACCTACGGTTGACAAGCATAGTCTTGTTTGGGGGGCCACCTTGTTGAGCTCCTTGTTATTGATCTTCCTCTTGGTCAGATTCTTGTGGCGCCATACTGGTTTGCACCATCAAGGCCTGATTTAGAGCACCATTAAAGCACGTTGATTGGTTATGTGGTTGTCTACATGGAAAACACCAATCATATTCATGTGCCATATTATTATGTGTGAACCAATGCCCTTAATGTTGAAGTTGTGTTAGGATCATACGGCCTAAAAGGTCTAGCAACTTGGGGCTATCCTTGGTTTTGGCTCTAGTTCATAGTCTGAGGTGGTGGCCTATTCTGCTGATATTGGGGTCTGGCTTGATATTGAGCCTGGGGCTGGTATGGCCTAAAACTTTGAGTTTGTTGCCTTTTGATGATCACTAGCTCATTCCCAAAGTTCTGAAATTGCTTCATTACCGCTTCCTGAAACTCTTTAGCGGCATTAGATGATGAAGTGGAAGCTTCAGCTGAGCTTTGACTCCTGGGGGTGGGTATAGGAGCTAATGTAGGCACTTGGCTAGTATCTGGGCTTCCTAACTTAGGGTACAGAGGCATGGATGGCCTAGGAGTGATTTTTCTAGCTTGAATCAAATGGTTCTCAAAGCCCCTATGGAGAGGCTATAGTTGTAAGTAATGTAGTGCCCCCATTGACTGAATCATCAGAGAAATATCAGAATTTAAAGCCCTAAGAAAGTATAAGAAGGCACCTTCATTAGTGGGATTTACTATTGTTGGAATCCTATCCCAGGTCCGCTAGAATCTGAGGTTGAAGTTTGTCAACTGCTCATTCGGGGCTCTCTTGATTGTTGTTAGTTGCTCCAACAAAGATAAGTTATCACCTTTTTCCCCAAACTGATTGTGAAGAGCCGTGCACAGCTAGTTCCAGTTCTGGATAGAGCCTATTGTAAGACTCCTGAACCATTGTGAAGCTTTCCCTTTGAATGAAGAGGTGAGCAGCTTGACTACAATGTCCATCTCATGGATCTTGTGGATTGTACAGACATTTGCAATATCTTGGACATGGTCACCAAGAGAAGTTTGATTTTCCCTAGTGAAATGTGGGATGCTCTTTAATGCTGCAATCGAACTGGGTTTTGTGCAATCAAGGTGAGTGGACTATCACGGTGAAGTTGACATATGGATTTGGTTGTGCCATTCTGATTGGCCTAAGAACCCTTGCAGACTGAAAGAAAGGCCTTACAGGTGGAGGTGTTGACAAGGTTCTGCTTGGTGGAGATGGAGACCTCTGAATTCTTCTTCCTCTCCTTTCTCTTCCTGGGGATAGATGCAAGTATTCAAATATACCTTCTTTCCTTGCTCTAGACCGGGTTTTTCTCATGAATCTCCCAAGCTTGGGCTGCTAAAACCTAGTAGATTTGTTTCTTTTGGAGTCACCAGATGTACAATTTTAAGACTTCTTAAAATCCAGAATCACAACAAGTGTACATCAATCCCTACTGTAATAAGATGGAGACTTCTTAGTCCCACTAAGCATGCCAAAACTATTAATGCAAAATCACAACACCCCCAAATGAGTTCTAAAATATTCTTTTCTAAGGTAGACTCATTTGGTGTGATTGCATAACATTGAACTTTCCCAAGGTGTGGGACCTTGCAAAATGGAAAAGCTCTCTAGATTAAAGGTTGGTTCCTTATTCCTCTGTTCAGGTGCATGCATGTGGGAGCTTGCAGAGGATTTATCTCTAAACCTAATCTAAAACTCGCCAAGGAGACAGGGATAAGAAAGGGGTACAAGAAATAAACAATAACTAAACTACCAGGTGATGCACCGAAGGAATGATGAACACTTATTTTGCTAATAGACACAAACCAAAAAAATGCATACAATAAACAAGCACAGATAGCCAGATATGTAATGGGAGACCAGATGAAAGAAAAGAGACAAGAGAGGATCTAAAATCGATCACAGACGTGTTTTATTCTCTCATAGATTGATACAAATCCATATAAAGTAGCCAAGAGGCATAAACGTATTACAATTTTAGTGGAAGGCCTGAACCCCACAGATCCCTTTGCTAGAAGGAGGAGGGAGCCTACAAAACAAAGAATGTCCAACCCTTTACAACGAATCTTGCCCCGTATTTATAGATTCAACCTGAAAAGAAAAAAGAGAGAAGAGGGAAAATTAGGTTGAAAGTTCACCACCACTATGTTAATGCCTCTGATGAAATCTCTCCCCAAATCCATCTTTACTGCATCAATCCTTGGTTTGGCACCTTGAAGGAAGAGGAAACGGTGGAAACAAATCGAATCCAATCTGGTTGTTGAGACAGATGGATCCTGCATTGAAAGCCCGAAGACATTTCCTCCATTTTTCTTCACCTAACCTCTTCAAAATTAAAGTTCCAGACCTCCATGACATGGGTGAGGCCGAGATCTTTCCAACGGCATCAGATTTGTAATATTTTGAGCCCTAAGTCAAAAGATATGCCCTCAAGTATCAGAGCCTCAGAGAGGCGGGAAAAATAGCTCAAAAAATGGGTCCCCTTTCTTCCGATTCGCACTTGGCTTTGACTTGGGCCCAAATGTTGTCTTTTTCCTTGGGCGGAGTTGTGGGCCATTTTGCAACTTTTACTCCTTTTGAAATAACAAGGGGTGAAGAACCAAATTTTTCCCGAATATCCACTTTTGATTTTGTATCCTCTTATGTGGGATCGTGGTTGATCCAATATTTGGCACGAGGGTGAAATATGGACAACAATCCATTTTATTCTTGAGGATGATGTAGCGGTTAGAATCTTGGCTTCATCATTCAAAGGGAAAGCTCTTCAATGGTATAGGAGTTTGATACCTACTTCAATTCACAATTAGGATGAACTTGGCACAACCCTTTGCAACCATTTTGAAGATAAGTTAGACCATTTATCTTTGGTAGAGCAAATTGACAAACTACAAAAAGAGCACTTAATGAGAAAATGACTGATTTTAACATCATATTTCAAAGGATTTGGGATCAAATTTCTTAATTTCTAATACCTACACCTCAATGGTTGGGAATTTGGGACTACAAAATAGTGTTATGATTCAATAACAAACCCAATCATGCACATAGATCTAAACAATTCCCAAAATCTACAACAGTGGAAGTATAAACAAGAATAATCCAAATCAAAACAAAGTACACACACATAACACAACATGTACCATGGTTCACTCAATGTGGGCTACGTCCACCAAAGATAGAGATCTCATATATATAATATAAAAAGAGTACAAACCAACTCTTCAATACAAGAGTATAATGCATCTCTCTAAGAGTATCTCCTCTCCTCCAAATATCTAAACAAATCTACATGAGTGCACTACAAACCGTGTCTCCAAACCACCAGTAGATCTCACATAACCAGGAAATTTTGCATCTCCCACTATACAACCAAGCTCTCTTGTGAATCTGCAAACAAGACCTCTCACAAGGGTCTACCAATGTGCAACCATATTGTGCACCAAGAAGTAAGTCTCTCCTCCATCTCACTACATCAACCTGTGCATACAAGAAGACAACCTCCTCTACTATATCTAGATACTATCTCGTACCCACAAGCTCTCCAATGAGCTATAATACTAGATCTCCTATGGACCAACAATACAACATGATCTCATGGATCTATAATACAAGATCTCACAACAACATGTGGATCTACAATACAAGATCTCACAACATGTGGATCTAAAAGATGAAAGACTATGTGCTTTGCATACTATGCAAGCCATTACATTGAGACAAGACAATACAAAGGAAATATAATAGAAGACATAACACTCTTCTCACCATTCAGATGTACATGTTATTTCCTTTTGTCCAACTTCTCTTCATTGAAGCTTTGTCTTCATGCAACCTTTTTATTATTTTTCTTCTTCATCTTCAACCAAGGAGAATTAACATTCTTCCTCTATCCTTATGTTCTAACCCTAGTTTTCTAGCTTATATAAGCTTATACAAACTTAGGGCACCTTAGCTATGCATTTACAACCTTTAGATCACCTTTTAATCAAAGGTTAGATCTAATCTCGTGAGTTAAATATAAACATCCATGCACAGGAAACCAATATCGGTTCCCCGACTTATGGTGGTTCCTCTGTTGATCGACAATAGTTCCTATGTTGGACTCGACGCGTTTAGCCAACCGACACCGCCTACTGTGTAAACCAACCACTTGTAATGCATGTTCATTGTGAATAAATCTAGCTCCACAACCTAACAATCTCCCACTTGGAGATAAATTGTTGAACCTCTCGTACATGTACACGTACATCACTATCCTCTACATGTCGTGAAGACCAACTATTCTTTACATCAAAAATTCTCTCAAATAATCAGGAAGATTAAACCATCTTCTAAAAATAATAAGATAACAAACCATGACTTACCATACATCAAGCTACTACTAATCCATGATACATGAGTTATCCATACATCAAGCTTTCGAATCATAACACCAAGCATTTTCTGTAACCAAGCCACCATGACTAACACACCTGTAAGAGCTCCCACTCAAACTGAAATATTGAGCTTCAATTACAACCATATCCATACCTATAAAACCAACCATGTTCTCCAACCATCTATCCATGTCTCCATGCAACCACCAATGCAACTGACCAAAGATAAGTCAAACTGGACTATATATAAGCAATAAACAAGATCATGGGAAAAGACAACCCAAATGAGTTCTACATGTAACCAATGGGTGATCAATCCACAAACACCTGCATAACTCAAAGAATCCAAACACTGCAATCTGTAAATCCAACCCTGCATAAACAACTTGCATGTCCAAGAAAACCATCTGTAGATAACATATAAATGGAGTAACATAGTAATAAGAGGAAATACAAACATCCCCTACTCATGCTCAAGGGCATCCATGTGCAAAACAAACATATGTATCATCATAGACTCACAAAACATAATATATCCACATGTACAAACTCACCATGTACATCCATCCATATCACCAAGCTCTCTAGAAGCTCCAAGTCTGCCACCGACTAACTCCAAAGCCAAATATGAATCTTGTGCTCATCAATGTCAACAACAACAACCATGTTAAACCATACTACTAAAAATAATGCAAATACCAGCAAACATGTCATCAACATACTCTGCACAACCATCCAAGATGAAAGCAAACAAGGGCACCATCCAAAAATGGTAAATAAACATTGTTGTCAATCTTGTAGCCTAACCGACCATGGTTGCCCAACCGACACCGGTCAATGCCTAACTAACGACGGTTGCCTAGATGACCAACATTGGTCTGTAATAGTCAGATTTCTTTCTTTTTCCACCCTTCAAACTCAAAATAATGCTTCCTCTTCTAAACCCAGTTGAACAAACATCAACTACCATCCCATAAGGATATCCAGGCACCACAAAATAAAACTAGAAGTGACATCACCATGTACTAATCACAAAATACCTACAAAATTGTGACTATCCTCCAAAACAACTTGTGCCTCATGTCACTCTGAATAGTAGCATACTCCTCTCACTCTGCACATGCATCTGTGTCCAACCTGCAATGCCAACAACCATGGCTTGCTCCCACTTAACATGAACTCCCCGCACTGCCTCTAATCACAAGCTCAAAAGCTCCAATATATATTAGTGAGAAATAAAACCAGATGAAAGAAAAATAAACATAGTTCCCTTCTTAACAAATAAAACTTCTACATCACAAAATTTTGGACTTCTTGTGAAGTAGGCGAATCACCTTTTTTTCATCCATGTGTACTCAACATCTTTCGTTACCTGCAACTGTGTCTAAACATGACTTTTCATTGAGGATCTCATCCTTTAGACTAGATACCCTTGTCCTCAAGATTCCAACACATCCCGGAAATAAAATTCAAGCCCACCAAATATCCATGGTGATATTTTTACTTGTGCACACAATCCAAACATAATACCAGTTGCTTCAAATGAAAGAAATAAAACATGAACCGAATAGAGATACCTGAATTTGACCCAAGTCTCACTAGACTCCCGAGCCAACTCTGTCCTCTTTCTGATTCAAACATTGAAGTGATCTACACCATTTCTGCCATGTACACTTTGTGCAAGAAACTCGATCCTCCAAAATAGGACACTAAACCATCCATGCCCTCTCTTGCTGCAAAACCTAGTACATATTCACTGCCATAGAGACCGACCTCGATAACCCGATCAAGACTAGTTCCTCTATGACCGACGTCGGTGTTGTTGGAATAAACACAACACCACAAAATTAGCATAGTACACCAAACCAGGTGCCTACTCCGACCAAATCGATAGCTGTGTTGAGCTAGTCATTTCAAGAAGTACCCAAATCTTGTACAAAAACTTAACAAAGAACAATACATGTAAATAAATTGTACCAAGATGAAATACATCACCTTACCAGCACCAAGATACTCAATCGCATCTTCAACTGAAGTACATGCTTCTCTAATAGAAGCCACGTCTTCATTCTATGTTATTGCCTCTCTACCAAATCATGTGCATCAAATGCACCAAGGATGCATAATTGCTCCTCTATCTCATACTCATATTTGTAATCACAAACCATGCATATGCAACCAAAATATACAAGCACTACAATACCAAGATAAAACCATACCTATATAACCCGGATCTATAATCTGACCAACAGGTTTTGCCTCTAAGAACCAGGGACACCTCAACAAACAAGACACATTCCATGCATCTCTCAATTTCTTCAGATCTGTGATTTTCTGTTTAAAACTAGGTTTCTCAGTAACCAACCACGGTCACCCTAGTGATGTTGGTTGTCACCTAATCAATGTCAGTCCATTGTATTCTTTAAGAACCTCACATTTCTAGCTTCCACTTGATATTTAAATCTCTTCCTGCAATTTTAACATCAAGAAAAACAAACCCTGCTCTCATACACCTGTCAGTAAAACACTAACAATATAATGAAGCAAAACCTTGCTCTAAAATAACCAAGCTCTGATACTAATTGTTGGGAATTTGGGACTGTGGAATAGTGTTATGATTTAATAAAAACCCAATCATGCACACAGGATCTAAAAAATTCCCCAAAATCTACAACAATGGAAGTATAAACTAGAATAATCCAAATCAAAACAAAGTACACACACATAACATAAAGCATGTATTATGGTTTACCCAATGTGGGATACGTCCACCAAAGATAGAGATCTCATATATATATTATAACAAGAGCACAATGCATCTCTCTAAGAGTATCTCCTCTCCTCCATATCTCTAAACAGATCTACATGAGTGCACTACAAATCGTGCCTCCAAACCACCAACAAATCTCACATAACCAAGAACTAACGGATCTCCCAATGTGTAACCAAGCTCTCCTATGAATCTGCAAACAAGACCTCTCACAAGGGTCTACCAATGTGCAACCATATCTCTGCACCAAGAAGTAAGTCTCTCCTCCATCTCACTGCATCAACCTGTGTATACAAGAAGACAACCTCCTCTACTATATTTGGATACTATCTATACCCACAAGCTCTCCAACGAGCTACAATACTAGATCTCCTATGGACCAACAATACAACATGATCTCATGGATCTACAATACAAGATCTCACAACAACCTATGGATCTACAAGATGAAATACTATGTTGCATATTATGCAAGTCATTACATTTAGACAAGACAATACAAAGGAAATACAGTAGAAGACATAACACTCTTCTCACCATTCAGATGTACTGTTATTTCCTTCTGTCCAACTTCTCTTCATTGAAGCTCTGTCTTCATGCAACCTTTTCTTTTTCTTCTTCTTCTTCATCTTCAACCAAGGAGAATTAATATTCTTCCTTTATCCTTAAATTCTAACCCTAGTTTTCGAGCTTATATAAGCTTATACAAACTTAGGGCACCTTAACTATGCATTTACAACCTTTAGATCACCTTCTAATCAAAGGTTCGATCTAATCCCATGAGTTAAATATAAACATCCACGCATAGGAAAATGATGTCAGTTCCCTAACCGATGGTGGTTCCTCTGTTGACCGATGATGATTCCTATGATGACCGATGACGATTCCTATGATGACCGATGATCGTTAGCTAACCGACGCGTCGATTACATTATGTAAACTAACCACAACTGTAATGCATGTTCATTGTGAAGAAATCTAGCTCCACAACCCAACATCAATATGCATTTCTTTATCATCTAAAATCCTTAAATAGTGATATTTTGGTCATGATTCAATCCATGGGGGGTAGAACTCAACGGATGTTTATGATATTGCTATTAGAGCAGAGAGAATAGTCTCATTCAAGTCGGAAACTTGTAACTAGACCTTCACCTGTCTATATTTCCAAAAGTAAGAACATTTTCTCCCCATAATACTCTTGAATTAGCTCCCATTCCAACTCCAAGGAATCAAATTTCTAGTCAAGCATCTACCTCCTCAAGTACTTCAAATTTGAATTGTAAGAGGTATTGAAACAATTGTAAAATGTTTGGAATGAATTTATATATATTAAAAGGTATCAAACTCAAAGTTTTAGACCTTACCTAAGCCTCTATACTAACCTTAAAAATCCCCTTATCAACCAAGCAAACCATCATTTTAAGTTTTTCCTCAAAATAAGAATCAGTTCCCTCTTAGGACATTTTAACCATATAACCTAGATGTGGATAGTTCATCCAAAGCCTTGGTTCTTGTTTAGAATAATCTAGTGCAAGATTATGAGTGGTGTTTCCCTTGTCATCTTCCACAACCAAACAACATGCCCTAATGGCATTTTGAACCAAAATTTGATGGTGTAAAGTGCATATGTTCCTCAAGATGCACCCACAAAAGAAATTCAACAAAGATAAAATCACTCAAGAGACACCACCAAGTGATACTTCACTTGTGAACTAGAAAATGGATGACTTTTGTGGAATAAATTATACCTCTCCTCAAGGTGTGTCTACCAACACTAGATCTAAGAAAAGAGATATGGAAGAAGGAAAACCAACATATGTAGGTCCTTCTCAACATGCCCTGACACTCCAAGTGGGTGAAAATTCAAATTCATTTGTTAATATTCAAATAAGCCACACAAATCATGCATCAAGGATGTTAAATCATCCTAAAGGACCTCCCACACCAACTCAAGTACAAGAAATGGTTCTTGCAAGTAAGGCACAAAAAAAAGATAATTCAACATCCTTGAATAAATGAAGAGGACTAATGTGAATATATCAATGTGAAAATCTTTAGCAATCCCAAGATAGAGAGATCTCTTATAATAAGTTATGGCCAATTTCTCCATTCCAAGTGAGCCACCCAAGGAACAAGCAAAAATTGTTCTTACTAATGTAATACAACAGAAGGAAGATCATCAAACAAAAACCTAAAACATACTCCCTTCTATGTATATATGATTATTGGAAATCATTTAGTTCACAATTGTATGATTGATTCAGGGGCAAACAACTCACGATGCCTAAGATTACGAGACCAATTAGGTCTCAAATATGAGTCTCTCTCTAAAGGAGTATTTCAACTAGATGGGATGGCGGTGGGATGGCGGTGGGGACTATTGGGGTTATCAAATACCTAGGCCTTACATTACATGCATGTCCCAACTTTTCTATTCCCCAAGATATCTTCATAATTGATCTACCTCCACTCTTTGCTCTATGTTTATCTAGAGACTTCACTGCCAAAATTGGAGGATATCTATTAGCTGACTAGTCTCACATGTTCTTTAGAACCTAGGTATGGAACTAAGGCTACCATCAAGTCTAAACCAATTGCTTCATATCATATAGAACCTTATGTTCCTAACCCCATCAATACAAATTGTACCATCTTTGATCAAGAAGATTTTCCAAGCATCCAAGAAGCAGATACTTAGATTGAGAGCATTTTTGACTCACTAATTGATGAATAAGGAACTGATTATCATGGTTTCAATCCATATCAATAGATTGAGGAAGTTGGCCTTGGTATTTATTGTCTACATAAGAAATATTCACCTATGCCTAGTGTTTTTAAATTAAATGATGAAGAGGAGAATGACATTTGGAAAATGTTTTTGATGGATCAAGAAGCAGACAATGAACATGGGGAGGTGTAGTCCTTGTATCTCCCACAGGTATGAAGTATTACTCCTCTTTAAGATTTCAGTTTAACTACTCCAACAACACATCCTAATATGAGTCCACCATCCATGGCTTGTAATGGGAAAAAAGAATAACATCAAGAAATTACAGACTTTTGGTGATAGTGAGCTGATTGTAAACCAAGTCAAAAGATCAAATGTAAAAAATAATGACTTCCTAAGAGCCTAAAAACATAGAGCATGGGACTTGATAGAGGATTTTGAAGCCTTCAACATCCATTCCATACCAAGAAAGGAGAATGAAGTTGTCAATAGGCTAGCTACAATTGGAGAAAGTTTTGATGTTGTGGAGAATGTCAAGAGAGACAAGTTATAACCACACATCAAGGTAGTTGTGAGGCCTACTTTACCAGACAATAACACAAATTGGCAAGTGTTTTAAAGTGATCAACAAATTGTCAGTTTTATCTAAGAAGAGGTTGAGTTTTCATCAAAAAATTAGGAAAATTGGAGTAGTAGTATGGGAACCAAGTTGTCCAACTTAGATCAAATAAATTTCCTAAAGGCCTAGTGACTTTGGAATCTATCTTCAACTCTAATGATCATCTCAAAAAGAAAAGGAAAACATGACAGTTAAAGGTGAAGATTTAGAACCCATCTCAATTAGCAAGGATATCACTGCTAAAAATTGGTAAAGTGAGTACCCCACAAGAGAAACATGCTTTTGCAGAACTTTTTCAAGTGTTTTTTGATATTTTTGCATGGAGATATGAAGAACTTAGAGGTTTTGATCCTATTTTATCTCAACATACCATTGAACTAGATCAAATAGCTAAGCCTATAAGTCAAAAATAGAGGTTTGTTAATCCACACAATGAACCTCTAATGAAGATGGAATTGAACAAGTTGATTGAGACAAATATAATTTTCCCCATTAAGCATTCATCATGGATTGCCAATTTAGTTCATGAATGGAAAATGACCAAATAAATCAGGTTATGTGTTGATTTTAGAGACTTAAATAGAGTTTCTTTGGAGGGCCATTACCCAAGTACCTTTCAATGGAACAGATCTTACAAATGGTGGTCTAATCAGAGAGGTTATCTCTTTTAGATGGTTACTCGAGGTATAATTAGATCATGGTGAAGGAAGAAGATCAGTTCAAGACAACTTTTACCATAAAATGGGAACCTATGCCTACAATTATCCGTAAACTTCTACTATGGATATTCACAAAATCACCAATAATTTGTTGTGCTACTTTCTCTTTGGAAAATGATATATTTGCTTGAAGAGTAGAGCTTTAGTGACTGATTATCTAGTGCTTAGAATTGAATTAAAGAGAGTGCCAACAAAATTCAAACACACAACACAAGAAATTTATCTTTGAAACACCCAATTTGAGGGAAAACCAGTCAGGAAGGGCAACTACTCTTTCTTCCCACGTGTATAGGCCAATTATCAAATTTTACATATTACAATAAGTATGAAAAGAAGCAACAATGTAAACCTTCTCTCCAATTACTTGTTTGCTCTATTTTCTTACACCTTGCTCCTCTGATTCCACACCCGGCTTTGAAAAATCTCTCTCATATAATTAAACTTTGTTCTTGATCTCTTTAGATCTTTGAATGATCAATTATCTAGCTCCTCCTTATATTTATAGCTTTCCACATGTCCTCGTGCACTGCTTTGGAGAATGGGAAAGGTTAGGGAGGGAAGAGACACAACCCGAGATACCTCAAATTTGTGGTTTTCCGTGCTCGATTTTTATTTTTCCATCATAAATGACAAGACCACTTCCGTGCTGGCCGGAGTTACTGATCGCCGCCTTGAGTTGGAGTTGCGGTTCAACCGTAACCACCACTGCGCGCATAGCTGCAGTTCTGTTAAAATGTTGACAAAACCTCCTTTTCCTCATTTTTCTTCACTTTTCCTTCTTAGTACCGATGGATCTGATGGAATGGTGTGTTTTTATGGATCCCTATGGATCATACCTCCCATGCTTAGGAGGCTTTTGGTCCCACAAAATCTTAGTGGGGGAGTTGTAGAGGAATCAACTTCCTCTCTTACTCCTTTGAGTACCAATGGTCCGCCTTAGTGTCTTCTCTCCTCGTCCAACCTGCCAAGACTCCTATGGATCTACGGTTTCTTGCTCTTTGTTAGTGTAGAATCACGGCTCCCTTGAATGTCTAAAACTAGATGGGTTGAGACTCTCAGTGTGATTGCACAACATGGAGTATCTCTCAAGGTGTGGGACCTTGTGAGTTGAGAGAGCTCTCTGGATTGAGGCCGGTTCCTATCCCTCTGTTCAGGTGTATACAAACAAATTGTAGAGGATCTATTCTAAGTCTATTCTATCTACCAAGGAGACAGGGTTAGAGAGATGCAAGAAAATAAACCTAAGCTAACGATGTGATACACTAAAGGAATGTTAGACACTCGTTTTGTAGTTTAACGAGACCACAGGAATGTAATACAAACAACATGCACAGATGACCAAATCAAAATAAGAGATCAGAGAGATAATAATGAATACATGAGAGGGTCGAGAAACATCCATAGACATATATATTATTGCTCAGGAGTCGATACAGTATATTGCACTAGCCAAGATGTAAAACTTGCATTCTGACCCAAAGAGAAGTTAGAAAAGCTCCACAAATCCTACGTGAACAAAAGAAGAAGGGAGGGCAAAACAAAGAAATGCCCAACCTTTTTGATGAGCCTTGACCTTGCCTTTATAGATTCGGCACCGAGGGAAGAAGGAGAGAGAAGTGGGAAAACCCATTTGAGGCTCAACCACTACCATCAATGCCTCCTACAAAATCCACCCCAAATATGTCGTGCATGCATCAATTACTTGTTCATCGCCTCGAAGGAGGAGGAAACGGTGGATCAGATCGAATTCTATCTAGTCATTGGGGTAAATAGATCCTGTATTAATGGCCTGAAGACTTTTCTTCATTTTCCCCCACCTAACCTCTCCAAACTTAAAGTTTTAGATCTCCATGGTGTAGATGAGGTCGAGATCTTTCTAACGGTGCCATATTTGCTAGATTTCGAGCCCCGAGTCGAAAGATATGCCCATTTGAAATTTGAATCGAGTCCATACAAAATGGCGAGAACCAGCTACCAAAACGGCCCCCCTTTTGAAACCAGACACGTGGAGGGCTGGTGCATGTCTGAGGGCAGCCTTTGTATTTTGCTTTTGGAGTTACATTGGGCTAACACATGGCTTCTTCATGAGCTTGCTCAGTTTCTTCATGTTTTTGGCTAAGTCTTTTACTCGGTGGGGTCATATATCTGACCGGGGACATGCGGAGGCCTGACGCTTGTTTGGAAACCTTCCCCAATTTTTCTCTTGAATTAGCGCCATGCTGACACTTGACACCCTCCACTGGCCTATCTTAATGCTTTGACTATTCAACCTGACCTTGTCCCTTTACGAAACCGGACACGTGGAGGCCTCCACAGGATCTTGGACTTTTCAACGGCTTCTCTTACCTTTTCGGGCCCTGAACACGTGGTGAGATGGTGCTCATTCTCCATACTTAGTTTTTTTTGGGCCCGCTTTGTCCTATTTTTCAATTTGGACTGCGTGGCGAGCCCATGCTCATTTGGGTCTCCACTTTTGGATTTACCTTTGGGATGCGCCAAGCTGACGCGTGGCAGCTTCTGCTAGCATTTCTATACTTAGCCTTTTTTTAGGCCCGCCCTATCCACCTTTTGACTTTTAGTTGTTGACTCAGCCTCCTCTTTGGTTACGGGATACATGGGGGCTAATGCTTGTTCGAGTCTCCCTTTTGGATTCAATCTTTGGAGGTGCACCGCTTGGACACTTGGCAGCATCTATTGTCTCCTCCATACTTAGTCATTTTTGGGCTCATTCTAAATTGTTTCAGAGCCTAAAGACTTCGAACCTTCACCATTCCTTCTCTTTTGAGATTATGGCTTCTTTGACATTGTCTCCTCCTTCCTCGACCTTGCTATTCCATTTCTGAGCCCGCCTGTAATCTTTTTGTTGGATTTGAAGCACGGGTTTTCTCGATAGAGTTGTTTCTTGAATTTCTTCTTGCACGGGGTCATTTGATCTTTCGCAGGCCCCGCCACTCCATTGTAGAGTCCCTCTGTAACCTGTTTGTAGGATTTGAACGTGATTTCTCTGGTTCCTTCTATGCGGGGTCATGGTTGATCCAATTTTCTGAGGGGCAAAATATGGATAATAATTTGGTGACTCGTAGGGGTATCTGCCTACTAGATGAGAGGACTAGTTTCCTTGTTATATCCATTAGGCATGGAGTCAAGAATGATGGCCCTAATCTTGATCCTACCTTTGATCCGCGAGATCAACCGTTTGCACTCTCAATTTTCATAAGAAATCTGAAACAAGGCTTATGAGAGTAGAAAATTGTCTTGACCTGGGGCTTTCATCTGTCCCTAAATGGACTGTTTCGAAGACGACTTTTTAGTTGCTCTGCATTTGTTTTATTTTGAAGATAACAACTATTACAGGACAACTATGAGTTTCCCCATCATGAATATTGAAAGGGATAGCATGTCCACTTGGAGGCACGTTGGGCTATGTAACAACGTAACTTGGAGCAACAAAGAACCTGTGCCATAAACTTAGGAAAAAAAACTACACTACAACAAAACAATGTGCATACACACTTAGGGAAATTAAAATCCTATGCTAATATTTATAGGGGTAGAAACTTCCCATTCAGATAGAAATGTTTGAGATGGATCACGTTTACTAGGATCTGTAATTCTTCACCATCCAATTTAGCCAACTGGAAGGCATTACTACTCTTGCACTCTATGATCATGTAAGGGCCACTCCAGATAACATCAAATTTGGAGTGTTTTCCTGGCTTTTCCCGATCTACATCCCACTTTAGGACTAAGTCTCCTTCCTAAAAGGTCCTCATCCTTGCCTTCTTATCAAAACTCTTTTTTATCAATGCCTGATCCTTTTCCATGACTGAATTGCATGCTCTCTTATCTCTCCTACCTCCATTAACTCATGCATACCGATTGCCATGGGTTCAAACTCAGCTAGCTCTAATTGTTTCATGAGTTCTAAAGCGGGAAACTCTAATGGGATGGGAAATACTGTCTCCTTTCCATATACAAGTTTGTAAGGTGAGCTACCTGTGGAACTCTTTGATGTGATCCTATCAGCCCATAGAGCTTATTTGAGTCTTGTATGCCAAGTCCTCGATTTTCATCTGGAGTTCTTGATAATTCTTAATAGGTTCTTATTTGTAGACTCTGCTTGGTCATTACCACGAGGGTAATAATTTGATGAGTCTTTGAGATACACACCATTCTTAACTACCCATTCGGTGATCCTTGTACTTAAGGAATGCCAATACATTATATGATATAATAGTGGCAGGGACTCCAAACCTGGTGGTTATTCCTTCATAAAAATCCAAGATGTTGGATTCATTTGCTTCTTTTAGTGCCACTGCTTCAATCCACTTGGTGAAATAATCTGTGGCTGTAAGTATCCACTTGTGGCCTTGGCTTGAATTTGGGTTAATCACCCCAATGAAGTCTAGTCCCCATTGCATGAATGGTTGATTCACTGAAATGGGATGAAGGGGCAAGGGCTATTAGCTTCTCCTTTCCTATGAAGAATGCACATTTTTTACACTTCTTGACCCATGAGTAGCAGTCCCTAAACACTATAGGCCAATAATAACCAGCCTTCATGATCTTGAGAGCTATTGCTCGAGGGGCAAAGTGACCTCTTGCTTCTCCATCATGGAATTCATACAACATTATCTCAATTTGGCCTATCTCAATGCACCTCAATAGAATACCATTGATATCCTTCTTAAACAAGACACCACCAACAAGCACATAAGGGATAACTTGTAGTTGAAGTATCTTCTCTTTTCCTTGTTCCATTCTAGAGGGCAGACTGTTTGAAGGTAATGCACCAAATCTTGGGTCTAACATGGAGTAGGTGCATCATTAGCTGATTGTTCTTGATCACTCTGTAGAAATAGGACAACCTCCTTTTCACCCATTGACTCAACTTGTTGCTTAGAGGCGAGTTGTTCACACAGTCCTTGCCTCTAACCAATTTGGTCACCTTGATCTCAATGTCATATTCCATTACCCGGGTGATCTAACCTACCCTCTTCTCATTCAAATCCTTATTTAAAAGGAAATCCTTAACACCAACATGAGATACTAGCAGTTGAATCTTATTATTTGAGACCAAGTGTCTGAAATTCTTTAAGCTCCTAATAACAACAAGGACCTATTTTTCAATGAAAGAGTATTTTACCTCGTAGTCCTCCAAGCTTTGGTGAAGAAAGCTATGGGTTTCTCTGAACCTTCATTGTTGGGCTGGACCAAGATGGCTGAGATGGTGTTAGACCCTCCAAAAGTATATAACATGAAGTCTTTTGAGAAGTTTGGGTTAATGAGAGTGGGAGCCTGTGATATTGCGAGCTTAATGGCCTTAAAACTCTCTTTGCCTTATGTTGTCCATTTAAATGCAAGACTCTTCTTTAACATCATTGTTAAAGGCTTCATAAGAGTAGAAAAAGTCGGTATAAACCTACGAACAAAGTTTATCCTCCCTAAGAAGCTTTGGAGAGACCTTTTATGTTGTGGCAATGGAAGTGTTCGGATGGCTTCAACCCTTTCAGGATCAATTGTCAACCCCTTCCTTGAGACAATGTGGCCCAACAACTTCCCTTCATGAGCCAGGAACACACACTTTTTGGGTTTAATGACACCCCAAACCTCCTACATCTCTAGAATACCTGTCTAAGGTGAAAGAGATGATCTGTAGACATTCTTGGAGAAAACAGTGATATCATCAAGATATATCAGGACTATATTGTTAATTAAGCCTTTGAATGACATGTCCATAGCTCTTTGAAATGTTTCTCCAGCATTCGATAGTCCAAATGGCATCTTCTTATAAGCATAAGTTCCCCATTTTGTGGTGAAGGTTGTCTTGAATTGATCTTCCTCTTTCACCATTATCTGGTTATAACCCGAGTATCCATCTAATAATGAAAACCTCTTAGAACCAGCTATAACTTGTAGGATCTTTTCCATTGATGGGAGTGGGTAGTGATCCTTAAGTGATACTCTATTCAGATCACGAAAGTCCACACACAACCTGATTTCTCCATTTTTCTTCCTCATAGGCACCAAGTTAGCAACCCAACTCAAATGCTTGATGGGAAAGATGATACTGGCCTCAATTAATTTGTTCAATTCTTTCCTCATGAGAGGCTCAATGTGGGGATTTATTGGCCTTTGCTTCTGTCTGAAAGGCTTGGCTCTTGGATCCAGCTCGATGGTATGATGTGCCAACTTTGAGTTGAAACCTATTAAATCTTTATAAGTCAAGCAAAGACATCTTGGGAATTCTTGACAGAGTTGAACAAATTCAGATTTTTCTTGTTGAGTGCTTACTCTGCCAATCTGTAATGTTTTGCCTTCTTCTATAAAAATAGGTTTTGAATCTTCACCCTTTACTTGAATATTTTCCTTTTCTTTTTGGAATTGGTCATTTGGGTTGAAGATTGATTCCAAAGTGACAAGACCCTTTGGTAGTTTGTTGGTCCTCAGTTGTACCACTTGATCTCCATACTGCTGCTCCAATATGTCTTGATTCTGGAAGAGAACTCAGCTTCCTCTTGTAGAAAGTTGACAATTTGTTGGTCATTTTCAAAGACTTGCCAACTTGTGTTGTTGTCTGGGACAGCTGGTCTTACAACCAACTTGATATGGGGCTGATGCTTATCATTCTTGATACTCTCCACAACGTCAAATGCTACCCCAATTGTTGCCAGTCTATCTGCTACTTCATTTTTCTTCCTGGGGATGGAGTTGATGTTGAATGCCTCAAAATCCTCAATGAGGTCCCATACCTGATTCTTGTAACTCTTTAACAGGTCATTCTTGATAGCATTTTGTCCTCTGACTTGATTAGCAACTAGTTCACTATTGCCAAACACTTGCAAGTTATTGATTCCTCATTTCCTTTCCCAATGCAATCCATGGACCAAAGCCTCATATTCTATTGTGTTGTTTGAACAAGCAAATTGGAAATGGAAAGTTGAGTAGTATTTCATACCTTGGGGGAAACAAGCATAGCTCCTCCTTTGGCTCCTTACCTACTTCTTGAGCCATCAAAGAATAATTTTCATACTTCATTGTCATCTTTGTGTTCTGGCTTAATGATGTTAGGAAGAGGATGATTCTCCTCATGCTAGACAGTAGACTCCTAGCTTAGATTCTTCCATCTCCTTATAGGGGTCAAAAGCATGTCTTTTGTTCGCCCATTCATCAAGATTCAAGTCTGGGATACACCCCACCTTGGTATCTACTTCACAAGTGCTTAGGAGGTCCTCTTGATCAAAGGTTAAACAATTGGCATTGATTGGGCTGGGTACATAAGACTCAATATGGTAATCACTTTATAGGATCAGATCGATTATGGCCTTAGCTCCATACCTTGTTCTAAAAAGCATATATGACCAATCTGCAGAGACAAATAGCCTCCAATTTTGGCAGTGAAGTCCTGGACAAACACAATGCAAAATGTGGTGGCAAGTCTATGACTGATATGTTCTACAATACAGTCACATTAGGGGGCAGGCATGCAGTGTGAGGCTCAGATCTTTGATGACTCCAACAGTTGTCACTGTTGTCCCATCCAATTACACTACCCCTTTGGAGATGACTTCGTATTGAAGACCCAGTTGATCGGCTATTTGTTTGGGCATTACAGAACTACTTGCCCCCAAATCAATCATGCAATTATGTACCAATTTTTCCCCAATGATCAATGAAACATAGAATGGAGGAGGCTTCAGATTCTTACCTTGTTGTCCTCCATGGTTTCCCTCAGGTTGAGCTGCATTGGCAAACACTTTCTCTTGTTGGTTAGGGGGTTGATTTGAGCTTGACCAATTGGCCATAGCGGTCTGTAATAGATCCCTCTGTCTGGAATGGCAGTGAATCCCATGAGTGAAATGTTCACATTTATCTTCTTCATTTGCTCAATAATATTAAATGAGCTATCCTTTTGTTGCCCCTTCCCTGGAAAATTTTCTCTTGCACATGGGTTGTTACAACCGGTGCCTGAGTGGATTTGGAAGGTGGCTTGGACTGAATCTACATATTGGGAGTTACATTTTGAGTGCCAATACCTTGTGGAGTAATGGAGGATTGAGGATTAACTGAGTTTGGTGATTGTCCTTCTCTAATATTTCTCTTCTTGGACCATGTATTAGAAGCTACACTTTGAGAGAGTCGATTCATTCCACAAAAGTCTTCAACTTGCCAATTGACAAGCATAGCCTCACTTGGAGGTCCCTCTTGTTAAGTTCCTTACTACTAGTTTTCTTCTTGGCTAGACTCTTGTGACATACCAGTGGTTTGTACCATCAAGGCCTGGTTTAGTGCACCATCGAAGTGCATTGATTGATTATGTGGCTGATTGCATGGGAAACACCAATCATATTCTTGTGCCATGTTGTTTTTGCCGGAACCAATGCCCTTGATGTTGAAGTTGTGTTTGGATCATATGACCTAAAAGGTCTACCAACTTGAGGTTGTCCTTGGTTTTGACTCACGATTCTGACTGAGTGGTGGTCTATTTGGCTGATATAGGGGTCTAGCACGATCTGAGCTTGAGGGTGATATGGCCTAGAGCTCGAGCTGATGTCTCTTGATAGCTACTAACTCATTGCCTAGGTTTTGAAGTTGTTTCATGACCTCTTGAAGTAATTTTGAGGTCTTTAAAGATGAGGTGGAGGCTTGGTGAACTTTGATTCTAGGAATAGGTATAGGAGTTAATGTGGGTATCGGCTAGTGCTTGGGCCCCCTAATTCGGGTATAGAGGCATGGGTGGCCTAGGAGCAAGTTTTCCAGCCTAAATTAAACAATTCTTACATAATATGGAAATGTTATAAGTTACAGGTAAGGTTGTGCCTCCCATTGACTGAATCATTAAAGCAATATTAGAATTTAGAGCTCTAAGAAAGTATAAGAAAGCACCTACATCTGTGGGCCTTACAGCCAATGGAACTCTGTCCCAAGTCCTTTGAAATCTAAGGTTGAAATCTATCAATTTGCTCGTTAGGAGCTCTTTTGATCATTGTTAGTTGCTCCAACAAGGACAAGTTATCTCCTTTTTCTCCAAATTGGTCATAAAGAGCTCTGCACAGATGGTCCCAATTTTGAATAGAGCCTATCTGCTAGGCTCCTGAACCATTGTGAAGCTTTTCCCTTGAGTGAAGAGGCTAAGAAACTTAACTACAATTTCCATCTCAGTGATCTCATGGATTGCATAGACATTTGCAATATCTTGAATGTGGTCACTAGGAGAAGTCTGGTTCTCTCTAGTGAAATATGGGATGCTCTTTAATGTTGCCACTGGGATTGGATTTTGTGCATTAAGAGCGAGTGGGCTGCTGCCAGTGAAATTAACATAAGGATTTGGTGGTTGTGCCATCCTGATCGGTTTGATGACCCTTCTTGGTTGAAAGAACGGCCTATTAGGAGGAGGTGTTGTGGGGCTCTATTTGGTGGAGATGGAGACCTTTGGCTCTTCTCCCCTTTCTCTTTGTCACGGAGACAAGTGCAGATGTACAAATTGTCCCTCTTCTCTAGTTCTTGACCTTGTTTGTATTCTTCTCATGAACTTGGCAAGCTTGGACTGCTGAAACTAGTGGATTTTGTCCCTTTTGGAGTCACTAGATGTACAGTTTTAAAGCTTCTTAAAAGTTAGAATCACAACAAGTGCACATCAATCTTACTGTAATAAAGATGGAGACTTCTTGGTCCCATTGGGTGCCAAAACTGTTAGTGCAGAATCACAACACCCCTGAATGTCTACAACCAGATGGGTTGAGACTCTCAGTGTGATTACACAACATGGAGCATCTCTCAAGGTGTGGGACCTTGCGAGTTGAGAGAGCTCTCCGGATTGAGGTGGTTCCTATCCCTCTGCATTCGGTGTATACAAAAAAATTGTGAAGGATCTTATTCTAAGTCTATTCTATCTACCGAGGAGACGGGGTTAAAGAGATGCAAGAAAATAAACCTAAGCTAACGAGGTGATACACCAAAGGAATGTTAGAAACTCGCTCTTTTGTAGTTTAACATGAGACCACGAGAATGTAATACAAACAACATGCACGAGATGACCAAATCAAATTAAGAGATCAGAGAGATAATAATTAATACATGAGAGGGTCGAGAAACATCCACAGACATATATATTATTGCTCAGGAGTCGATAGTATATTGAAGTAGCAAGATGTAAAACTTTCATTACTGACCCAAAAGAGAGGTTATAAAAGCTCCACAAATCATTGTGAACAAAAGAAGAAGGAGGGCACAAACAAAAATGCCCAACCTTTTACAAAGAGCCCTGACCTTACCTTTATAGATTCAGCACCGAAGGAAGAAGGAGAGAGAAGTGGGAAAACCCGTTCGAAGCTCAACCATTGCCATCAATGCCTCCTGCAAAATCCACCCCAAATCTATCATACATGCATCAATTACTTGTTCAGCACCTTGAAGGAGGAGGAAACGGTGGATTAGATCGAATCCGATCTGGTTGTTGGGGCAAATAGATCCTGTATTAATGGCCCAAAGACGTTTCTTCATTTTCCCCACCTAACCTCTCCAAACTTAAAGTTTTAGATCTCCATGGCGTAGACGAGGCCAAGATCTTTCTAACGGTGCCAAATTTTTTGGATTTTGAGCTCCGAGTCGAAAGATATGCCCATTTGAAATTTGAATCGGGTCCATACAAAATGGCGGGAACCAACTACCAAAATGGGCCCCCTTTTGAAACCGGACACGTGGAGGGTTGGCACATGTCTGAGGGCAGCCTTTGTATTTTGCTTTTGGAGTTATGTTGGGCTGACACGTGGCTTCTTCCGCACTTGCTCAGTTTCTTCATGTTTTTGGCTAAGTCTTTTGCTTAGTAGGGTCATATATCTGACCGGGGACATGCGGAGGCCTAACGCTTGTTTGGAAACCTTCCCCCAATTTTTCTCTTGAATTAGCGCCATGTGCTGCTGATACTTGGAATCCTCTGTTGTCTTGTCTCAATGCTTTGACTATTCAACCCGACCCTGTCCCTTTATGAAACCGGATGTGTGGAGGCCTCATGAGCTCTTGGTTTTTTCAACGACTTCTCTTACCTTTTTGGACCCTAAACACGTGGCAGCTAGCGCTCGTTCTCCATACTTAGTTGTTTTTGGGCTGCTCTGTCCTATTTTTCAACTTGGACTACATGGTGAGCCCACTCTCATTTGGGTCTCCACTTTTGGATTTACCTTTGGGGATGTGCAGTGACGCGTGGTAGCCTGCTAGAATTTATATAATTAGTCTTTTTGAGGCCCACCCTATCCACCTTTTGAATTTTAGTTGTTGACTCTGCCTCCTCTTTGGGTCTAGGACATGTGGGGGCATGGCGCTTGTTCAAGTCCCCCTTTTGGATTCAATCTTTGGAGGTGCACCGCTTGGACACTTGGCAACATCTGCATTATCTCCTCCATACTTATTCATTTTTGGGCTTGTTCTAAACCGTTTCATAGCTTAAAGACTTCAAACCTTCATTGTTCCTTCTCTTTTGAGATTTTGGCTTCTTTGACACTGTCTCCTCCTTCCTCGACCTTATTCCATTTCCGAGCCCGCTTGTAATCTGTTTGTTGGATTTGAAGAACGAGTTCACTCGACAGAGCCGTTTCTTTAATTTCTTCTTGCACGGGGTCATTTGATCTTTCATGAGACCACGCCACTCCATTGTAGAGTCCCTCTGCAACCTATTTGTAGGATTTGAATGTGATTTATCTAGTTCCTTTTATGCGGGGTTGTGGTTGATTCAATTTTTCCAGGGCAAATATGGATAACAATCACCTCTAAATTATGTGTCCTCTCCTCTTCCTGTTGCCCTACTATCGGGTCCGGTGAATTGGTAGGTAGATATGGTGATTTGCATTACGGAAGTTTGTATTGCTCCTTGAATGAGCAGTTCTATGGTGGCTTCTTCTACAAAAACTGACAAGTTCTATCCAAATTCTCCATGCTTTGGTTAGAAACATATTTTCTCTCTACTACATTTTGCTTTTCTTCCAATGAAAGTAAACAAAACTGATGATTTTTGTGAATAAGTATTTGTGCTTGGTTGGTACTTACCATAGCCTTTTTTATTTTCTTTGGTGTGCCGAATGTTGAAATTGACTCCATCTTTGACCCATCTATACCGGTTCTCCCTCTCTGTGAACACAACATCCCTAAGATATAAGTAAGGACTTGAAGATAACATCAAATTCATCAAGTGGAATGATATCAGCCTCTAATACATCTATGTATTGGGAATTTATCCCAAATCTGAACTTACACTTTCTTGTTACTTAGATTTCTACACCCTTCTTTACCCATCCCAATGGGTATGGATGTGGATGCTCATAAGTTTCCAGACCAAGCTCTTTTACAACCATATCAAAAATCAAATTTGATTGAGAACCAAAATCTACTAAAGCATTTACCTTAGTCTTCTTGATTTGGATTCGATTTGAAATAACTTACTCATCTCTTCTTCTTCTTTTCCCTCGACATGTTAGTGGTCGTGCATCCCAGCCTCTCATCTACATCTGAATCATCCTCAATTTCCACCTCTTCTTTTGTTTTCCAAAGTGGCCATGGATTTCTTGGAATCCTTGATTCGGTGCTTTGGGTGCAATTCCAAATGCAACTTCTAACATGTGGCGTTAGTATGCCCATTTATGTCACAATTCTTATAGAAGTTTTTAGGATCTTTACAAGTATTCAAAGCGTGGCGAATGGTATACCTTTGTAACTTATTGATCCCTACTCCTTTTGTTGCTGATTTGTTGCTTGGTCTTCCTTTGACTTTGCTTATCCTTGTTTCTTCTCATCATCTCCTTGTTTCTTTGCATCATCAATATAGTATGATTATACACAAGCTTCGTTGAGATCATTGGGCTTCATGGAGATTACCTTCCTCTGAAGGTGAGTGTGAAGTCCTTCCAAATACTTGGTTAGAATGTCCTCATCCTCCAAGTCCATATTTAGCAACATGGCTTGTCTCGAAACTCGTATTATAGTCTTTCACACTTTGATCATTGCCGTATGTCATAAGTACTACCACTTAATCATCTTGCCAGGTCTTATGGCCGGTAGAATAGAAGTTAGGTCTAAGCAATTCTTTGAAACCTTTCAATCTTGATAAAAGGACATTTCGTCCTTTCACAAGTGGCTAGATGGGTTTCCCACCAAACCAGAGCATGACCTTCCATTTTAGACGTGCAAAGGTAATCCTTTGTGCCTTAGTGACATCATGCACACTAAAATAAACTTCTAACTATTTTAGCCCTTTATCTAGTAATTCTGCATCTACTTGTCCTTCACAATTATTTATTTCAACTTTTGTTTCGACTTTAAAAGGAGTATGAGCATATTTTACCTTCTCGTTTCAGTTGTAGCCTCTTCTTCACGACCTTCCCAATCTTCCTCATCGTGGCTCCCTCGATACTGAATTTTTTGGCCAGTGCTCAAACCACTGAGTCCATGGAATCTTGCTTAACTGAAGTCGTCGTTTGCAGATCTGAAAGTTCTTGTTGTTTTCTATGCAACCTATTCATCATGGTCTCTAGCATCTCGAACTCTATGGACCAAGTTCTCTTCCTCCATTTGAGCTTGAATTCTCTGTTTCCACTTCTTCATAGAAATATTTGGTTTGCAAGGTAAAAATTCTTCACCTTTGGACCTTGTCACTTTCATACAAATCATAAGAAAGATTCGAATACCATAACCTTGGATATATAATTAGCTCTGATACCAAAATGATTTGTAAAGTTCTAATATGGAAATTCACAAAATCACAAATAATTTTTGTTTTACTTTCTCTTTGGAAAATGACAGATTTTCTTGAAGATTAGAGCTTTAGTGACTAATTATCTAGTGCTTAGAATTGAATTAAAGAGAGTGCCAAAAAAATTCAAACACACAACACAAGAATTTTATCCTGGAAACCCCCAATTTGAGGGAAAACCAGTCGGGAAGGGAAACTTCTCTTTCTTCCCACTTGTATTGGCCAATAATCAAATTTTACATATTACAATAAGTATGAAAAGAAGAAAAAATGTAAACCTTCTCTCCAATTACTTGCTTGCTCTGTTTTCTTACACCTTGCTCCTACAATTCCACTCTAGCACTGAAGAATCTCTGCTCACTTGCTCTCATATAATTAAACTTTGTTCTTGATCTCTTTGGATCTTCAAATGCCCAATTCTCTAGCTCCTCCTTGTATTTATAGCCTTTTCCATGTCCTCCGTACACTGGAGAATGGGAAAGGTTGGGGAGGAAGAGATCAACCAGAATCCTCGAATATGTGGTTGTTCACACTCCATTTTTATTTTTCCGTCATAAATGACAAGACCACCTCGATGCGAGGCCGGTGGTTACGGGAATGCCGCCCTATCTGGTGGAAATTCTACCACCGCTCTGCGTGCAGAGTGGCGGTTCGATTAAAATATTGAAAGAGCCTCCTTTTACTCATTTTTCTTCACTTTTCCTTCTTGGTGTCGATGGATTTGATGGAATGGTGTGTTTTTTGGATCCCTATGGATCATATAGTAAAATGCCATTTAGTTTATCTAATGTAGGAGAAACATTTCAAAGAGCCATGGATATGGCATTCAAAGGACTGATTAATAAATTTTTCCTTGTCTATCTTGATGATATCACTTGTGTTTTCCAAGGATTCCAATGATCATCTACTCCATCTCAGGAAGGTATTTGAAATATGTAGACAATTTGGAGTCTCCCTCAATCCCAAGAAATGTATCTTCCTAGCACACAAAGGTAAGCTCTTTGCACACATTGTTTCTAAATAAAGTTTAACTATTTATCAAAAAGAGTTAGCACCATCCTTGCATTGTCATTTCCCTGACCATAAGAAGGCACTTCAAAGCTTCTTAAGAAGGATTAATTTGTTAGGTGGTTTGTCCCAAATTTTTCCAATCTTATTAAGCCATCAAAGCGATGCTAAAGAAGAATTTGGTATTCAAGTGGACTATTGAAGGGAAGAATAACTTTGAAGTTATTAAGAAAGAAATAACACAGAGGCTCCAACTCTCTCCTTAACACGGGTTTATCAAATGATTTCACAATGTATGTTTTTGGAAGCACATATACAATATATACTATGTTAGTACACTGAATGAAGAAGGCTTAGAATAACCAATTACATTCTTTATCCAAGGTCTAGAGGATTATGAGGTGAGATATTCATTTATTGAGAAACATGCATTAGTTGTTATAAGGATTTTGAATAAATTCAGGCATTTGGTATCCAACAACAAGATTCACCTAATGGTTTCACATGCTAGTGTGAAATAATTTCTTTTGAATAAGGACCTAAATGAAAAAGAGTTGGTTGGATAACCAAGGTAATGGAGTATGATATTGATGTCAAGGTAACTAAGTTGGTCAGAGGTAAGGGATTGTGTGAGAAATTGGTTTCAGACCAACATACTGATGAAGAAGCCATCCTCATACTTCAACATGATCAAGAACAATCAACCAATGTCTTGCTTACTCCTGTTGGACTCATGATGTAGTAAACTTTCTCTAAATAGGACAATGTCCTCAAGACTTGAGCAAATCCAAAAGGAGGTATTTCAGACTCCAGTCCATTCCCTATGTGCTTATTGATGGAATTCTATTCAGAAAATATGTGAATGGTGTTCTCTTGAGATGTATTAAAACATATCAGATCAAAAGGTGTTACATGAGTTTCATGATGGAGAAGTAGGAGGTCACTTTACTCTAAGAAAAAAACTCTCATGATCATGAAATTTGGCTACTATTGGCCTAATATTTTCAATGATTGTCATGCATGGATCAAGAAATGTAAAAATGTAGGAAAAAAGGTTAACATCTCTTCAACTCCATCCCATCTCAAGTAAGCTAGCCATTTATACAATGGGGACTAGATTTTATTGGAGTGATCAGTCCTCATTCAAGCCTAGGTCACAAGTGGATCATCACAGCCACTGATTACTTCACCAAATGGACAGAGGTAGTTACACTGAAGGAAGCAAATGAGACTAGCATTTTGGACTTCTATGAAGGTATTATAGCTAGGTTTGGTGTTCCTTCTACAATAATTTCTAATAATGCTCTAGCTTTCCTTGGCACAAAAATATCTGATTGGGCTATGAAAAATGGCATATATTTGAGCACCTATTCAAATTATTACCCCAAGAAATGGGTAGGCCAAGTCCACAAATAAGAACCTTTTGGGAATCATAAGGAGGACCTTGGATGAGAATTAGAGGATTTGACATACAAACTTAAAATCAGCCTTGTGGGCTAATAAAATCACTCCTAAAAGATCGACTGGTAGTTCCCTTTACAAGATGGTTTATGGTAAATAAGCAAGAATGCCAATATCCCTTGAGTTTCCAACCTTAGAGCTCGTTTAACAAGTGGAAATTTTTGAATTTGATGTCATGGAAGTTAGATATGCAAAGCTCGCGGAGCTAGAAGAATTGAGAAACCAAGTAATACAAATGATGGAAAAGGATCAAACTCATATTAAAAAGCATTTTGATAAGAAAACAATGGCTAGGAGTTTCCAAGAAGCAAACTTAGTCCTAAAATGGGATGCGGAGACAAAGTTAAACTTGGAAGACACTCAAATTTTGATACCATTTAGAGTGTCCCCTATGTTATTTCAAGCTACAAGTCAAAAAATGCTTTCTAATTGTCAAAATTGGATAGAGCAGAGTTGCAAATCCCGGTCAATGGGATTCATCTCAAGCATTGCTATTGAAAAATACCCTCCCTTGTACATATTAGTGTAGTTTTTATTTCCTCGAGTAATCTCAACACATTTTTTTGTTAGTAGTGTTGTTTTTCTTTCCACATGTGTTTTGCACGGTCTTCTTGTGGTTCCAAGTGACAATTTACAATTGCAAAATGGTTCATGGAAAAGACTCTAGGATTAAATATGTTCAAACAAATTTGGGAAGTAAAGAGAATGAATTTCAAGAAGTAACATAACAAAATTCGAGATCAGCTTGTAAGTATTCAAAGTGTTCGAGAGAGGCATTGCTGAGTTCTATTGATGGTTTTCAAGAAAGTGGAGTGGAAAATCAATTTCAAGACACTTTTCTACTCTCATTAAAAAATTAATTCAGAACATCTCTCATGATAAAAATGATCGAGTTCAAGCAGATCGATCAATACTAAGTCCATTCATGCTTCACGAAGGCTTGGGGGTAAAATTTGTAAGTGTCGTGTCATTTTTCAATCTTGTAGGTTGACTCCATGCCCAATGAGATGCTTCAATGCCACCGATATTCATATTTAGCAAGAAAATATCCACAAAAGTTACCAAATTGTTGCCTAAAATCCCCCTCGAGGGCCATTCTAACAACTCACATCTTCATTTTGGACTTAGACATTTTTAAGCCTTGGTGGGTCCTTTATGAGAATTTGTAGTTTCTAGGTTCAACTTTGCAAAACAAGCCTTGAGCCCCGATGACAGTCCTTATTGGGCTCAAGGAATTATCCAACACTTGTTCATCTCTACAAAGTTTACAAAAGTGCAAACTACTTCAAACTCCACTACCCGACACCACGTGACATCTCCGCGGGATTCGGAAGCTGAAATGTAGGCAAGTAGTTCAAATTTGTGCGGTCATGCAAAGTTACAATGTGCAAGTCAAATCCCATAGCCTACTAGGGGATATTCCCCAAATATTGAGGTGCGGGGAAGATATGCAACCTTTCATGTTGCAATTGGATCCCCAAAGCTCGATTGTATAAAGGCAACAACACATGGTGAAAAATTCAAGTGGGGAATGAAGTCAAACCAGAGACACGTGTTGAGTTCGGGAGTTGAGGGGGTAAAATACAAAAATGCAAACTTGCGCAGTTCGCGACCGCAAAATACAAATTGCAAACAAAGGTTTTATCGTCGCATTTAATAAAAAGGTGTCACATGACACATGCTCAAGGGTCGGGAAGGAAGCCACATATCATTCGGCCCGACCTCACTGACCATTCAAGAGCAAACACATATCAATCATGTAGAGCTCAAACCAGACAGACGACCTGTTTTGTTCCTCCCGCCGCGCAGAAAATTTAAATGGCCATACTTTTCTCTCCATATCTCCAAATCAAATAAAATTGGTCTCGTTAGAAAGGTCTTGTCGAGAAATTCATTGTGGAACCGATAAATTTAGAAATTGATAGTGTTTGGTAGGTGATAAGGAAGAGAAAAAGGTGGGGCCATTAATGTGCGATTCTACAGGTAATTCAACTACCAGTTTTAATGAAGTATGGGCACTATATTTTCACCTAAAGTTTCGATGGTGTGTTTTGGGACTTGTTGGATTCCCATCTCTCCTCTGCAAAGCAATCATATCGGTCCTTTGGGATGGTGGGTGGTTGAAGCCATTAAAATGTAATATTCTCTCTCTCTCTCTCTCTCTCTCTCTCTCTCTCTCTCTCTCTCTCTCTCTCCTCTCTTGAAAATTTATAAATGTAAGTGCCTTATCACAAAAAGGGGATTCTATCTATAGAATTTGGGGCTATATCTTAGATTTTTACCATTTTCATGTATGCGTGAACCTCTACAATCAACATTTTGTACAATATTTTGAACCTCTGCTCTATAATCTGGATGAAATATTGTTAATGCAATTTATACGTGGTTGTTCTCTTTCAATATTTCTTTGTTTATCACCCTCTTATTTCAATATTAAGTTTCATTCATTCATGATCTATAAGTTGTGATTCCTTAAATTCTTTCTTGTGTAACTATTTTATGTCTCTTAGGTTGGATTTGAACCTTGTCTCGTTTTGGTGCATCGCCTCTATTATCATTCCAAAACTTTTCCTCTTTTCTAACCTTGGTCCCTGTTAATTCATAGTTTAGGTTTAGTTTAGTTACATTTCATGGTTGTAGGTTAGTTTGCATTGGGATGGGAGAGAAGGAACCAACCTCCTCTAAAGATTTGTCTCACTTTCAAAGTCCCACATTTTGAGACAAATCCATGTTACACCAAAGTTTACTATTAAGAAAGGAAAGATGCATAGGGTGCTAAATTTCGGTGATAATAGGCATTTCGGAATCTATACATTTAGTTTTTACAATACAACACCCTATGGGGGCATGAAAATGTCCATTACTTTTGTATTTTTATCTTACTCAACAACTACAATGATATAAAATTGGACCTAGATCCGTCAACAATAGTGTATTCTATGGGTTTTATGGAAGGTATTAAAGTGGATAAGTTCTTCGTAGCCTAACCTTCCTTTTCTCTCACTATATTATCAAGTGTGGAAAACCAACAATTAAGTTCTTCATAGTTTATCCTTCCTCTTTTACAAAGTTTCAAAATAAACACTTTAGTTCCTCTCTCTCTCTCTCTCTCTCTCTCTCTCTCTCTCTCTCTCTCTCTCTCTCTCTCTCTCTCTCTCTGGTATTGGGTTAACTCAACACTCTACTCTATATTTTGGTAAAAATTGGGGACTAATCACCCCTAACCCTTTGACATATCCACAATAATTTCGCGTCTCAAAAACACAATAGGAATGGGAGCTCCTCCTCAGTAAAATGAAAAGGTGTATTCCTTCTATTTTTTAATCTCGTTTACTTATCTTTTTTCGCAAGCTCAAAGTTATAAGAATTTATATATATTTTGAATTATATTTTAGTTTCTATTATAGACTTTGAATACATTATGTATTGCATGTTTCATCATGGAGTGTCTTGGCACCAAACAATCACTATTGAGTGCAAAAAAAGTGTGTATGCCATTCAAATATGTTTTCCTTTGAACATGGAATTTTCAATTACACACTTAAAGGGGAAAATGTGAACACTAACATTTGGTACCTTTTCCTTTTGTAATGCCAAGCTTGACTATGTTTCATTGCTAAGATAAATGCTCATATTCAAAATCCAATTAGTATATCTCTATAGCTCTTTCATGCATTTCTTATCTTATACTTTTCTTTTCATCAATTCGAGGAATATTTTCAAATAAAAATAGTAAATAATATTTATACTTCATGCCACAACTTTGTGTTTCACTTCACATCTCTCTTATTGAAGTGTCTAAAAGGTCAAGATATGGGGTCCAGTTTTGGCCAATCTATACAATCCTATCCCTTTGCATTCTTTGTTTTTTTCGATGAGAATATCTTCATTGGGTCTTTTTATCTTCCTAGGGTCATCCTTATTAGAATATTTCACCTATGAAAGGTTATATAAGCAAGTCAATCTCACTTTATAACTCGTGTGACACTCTTATAAGATCATATTGTAAATGTCATTCCAAAAGTACTCAAGGGCTCCTAAATATACCTAAATCAGCTACACATCATTTAGAGTAGTCCCTATTATAGGTTTGAAGCACTTAACTAGGTCAAACATTCTAACTTCTTCCATTTCGAGCATCCAAACGTCATAGAGCCATGTTTTAACAAGAACAAGGTCACTCCAAGAATTATTCAAAGGCTTGATGAATAAGGGGTTAGGTTACGTAAGCGAGGCACACCACATCACACTACTTTATACTATACAATTATCCCACTATATTAGTGTTAAGAGACACGAGGGCACACATATAGGGTTTCTAGATTGCACTTACACTTACACGAGCGAGATAGGAGAACTAAATGAGGCTTGATCCCACACGAGGGCATATAGTGCAACACTTGGATTGGTTCATAGGCTGGGTTGGACCGCCAAGGGTAGTCCGCCTCACCACACACATAAGTTTTCTCCTTTTTTTTGCTAATGATTTGATAAAGGGTTCTACAAGTTTTAGGGTTTCGCATTGCATTGCTACAAATGATTGCAAGTCATCCTAAGGTTGTGTGAGCAAGAGTAAAACACAAAAAGTTCATTTCTAGGCAAGCAAAGCACATTAAAAGTTTTAGATCCCAACTAATGAAGGGTTCGAGACCGTTTAACCCTAGGTCAAAACCATATAGTTCCAATCTGGACCGTCTGATAGTTGTAAGGTCCTGCCCTACCTAGTTTCCAGTTCCAAAACTTACACACGAAGCATTCCCAGTCTCTAATATGATTTTTACTCCTGCTGCACATCTAAATCCTCTTTTTCTTATCTATACAACTAAGTCTATTTCTCCTCTTATGCATTTGAACTATTACTTATCATTTTATCAACCATTGTAAGTGTTAATGGGTTATTCTAGTTATGAATGCTTAATTAGACCACAATAATCATCTGTCACAAACCTGTTACATCATCTTTAGTGTTGTGTAATTTATGTAACATAGATTTAATTATGGTGTAAACAATAGGACACATTTGGGCATTCGAAATCCAAATGGAAAAGTAACATTATACATGTTTTACACTATTGATTTTGGTTAGTACTATAATAATATTAATCCAATTGTTTGAAGGATTTAGAGGATAAGTAGAGGTTTTAACTTTATTTTTGCAATTTGCATATAACTTCCATCATAGCTTGCGATTGTTGTTTGGGAATGCTAACAAGTTAAGAAGGCGTGTCATATGTTGAGGTAGACTAAGGAGGATTATCGATTATAAGACTTAAAAGCACGAGGAGAGGGATATCTCTACCACATAACTCAAATAACTATCATTATGACATGATATATTCATATGTTGTTCAAAGATACGTTATTTTGATCAAAAACATTATGATGTTTTGAAAGCGAAACAATATTATCATTTATACAAGAACATTGCTAGAATAAACATTGTTATCATTTCCACAAGGAAAATTGTTGTTATTATTTAATAGAAACATTACTATCATGTACATCTATATCCATATTTGCATAATTAGAAATGTCATTTGTATTTGAAATACTAATGGGTATGATCTTTATGCTAGGAAGGAAATCATTAGTGCGTATTTGCGTCTCGAGTGGAAGGGTCATTATATTCATTTGTACATTCATCATCTAATGTAGGTGGGATTTTCTCATACAATTGTGCTTGCGTAGGGCTTCACTCTGACTTACATCTCATCCACACAAATATCGAAGAAACTACTCTTAGGTGGGGATTCCTAATGAGTCCAGGAAGACATGATTGGTAAGATGTATTAGAATAACACAAACACTAATAGAATGAGGAGTATTACCATGAAATCATAAAATTAAGGGAAATAAATTAGAACACTAAGGATGAGTCACAAAGCCTTAGGATAACATGTTCAAAAAAATAATCCAAGTTCACATTGGGTTCACTAAAATGTAATATTAAAACTAGGGTTTTAATCTAATTATGATAAATACTATGTGTAAAGATGATCTAAACTCATAAATACAAAAATATATAATAAATACATAGATTCTAGAACATGTGTTGATCAAATATGGACATATACAAGCTAAAGATAAGCTAGATTAGAAGTGAGGGTTTATGAAAACGTTCACGCAAAATAGATAAGACAAAAGTGACAATGATTTGGATATGGAGAAGCGAGCTATGCAAGTGTTGTAAATGTACTTGCATAATGCGGGAGTCAAAACTAAGTGCAAGGAAATTTCACCAAAACAAGGCCTAAATGTTTGAACAATTTTTCCCTCTAAGGCCGATGTCGCCCTTTTATGCTTTGATTTGAATTAGGGTTTTGACACTTGGCATTAAGTGGGCGTTCTGTCCCGAACATAGTAAAATGACAAATGACAAAAGCCGGAAGGTGGGGATCCTCAAGAAACACATCAAAACAAAATAACAAAGATTATATAAGCGTCTATAAAAGGTTGCATAAGAAATATGGACCAATGGGAGGGTAAACATTTGATTAACTCATTTATTCAAGTGAATGAAACCATATGTACAAGTCACTTAACAACCATTATAAAAGAGTGCGTGCCATTTCTTGATGCCAAATCCTTGGTACTAAATCCTTTTGGATATAACCATTGAAGATATATTGCGTTTAAAACATAAATTCATGTCTATTCAATTCACTCAAATTACACTTCAATATAATATTCTTCCAAATTTTGTACATAACTATCTTTGTAGATTCTAAGTATTTTGAACATTGAAAGGTAGACAAGAGATTATAAAGAGCACCTAGAACTAATAAAAAACATAAGATCAAATTTTTGAAATGTTGAATATTGGGTTCTTAGAGCATGTTCCCACGCTGGGGCTCTTGCTCCTATTTATTTGGGAAATATGGTCCGATGCAAAAAAAAAAATTATTCTTTGCTAAAACCGAACATAGTTCTGAAATTTCGAGAAGTGTAGGGAGAGGATTTCTAGCCCCATAAAGCGGTTGGGGGCACAAAAATAAATCAGTTGCTTAAAAAATTTTAGGGAACTTTTTTGACACTCACATTTATATTCAAGCTTCCCTCTCAATTTTCCATCCAAAAGTTTATTTGGGATTCACAAGACCCTACTTTTGCTAGTGCTAAAGCTTCATGTTTTATCTCTGCACAGAAAAATAAAAAATCATGGGACCCTATTAATGCTAAAATATCCTATTGTTCCTCTCCCGCATCTGCTTAAAAATTTTAGCTTTCCCTTTGCACGGGACCATGCTCTTATTAGGATAAAAAAGATTTTATAATTGTGTGCCCCTTTTCCACAACACGGTGACCAAGGAAACCCTAATTCCAAACTTGTAACAACTTTCCATATGCAAAACTCATCTCGACCAAACAAAACCCTCTCGTTTAGAAAAAGGAGGTCCACGAGGGTTGCATGCGTTGACAAGACTCGCGAAATATTTGTTTTCCTAAACCGACACGTGTCGTTCTCTTCTAGCATACGACCGGTCAGGCCGATATTTATTTTATTTTTAGGAAAGGGGGTTTGATTGCAACCTTAATTAATAAAACTGGGGTGCTGCTGCTGCTTGCGCAGGTTACGAGGAAGACTCAATTTCTTTTTGCGATCAACAGCAGAAATTTTCCATATTTTCGTGTGGATCCGATTTTGAGCTCTTCAACGATCCAGCAGCTGTAGAATTTGGCGATCTGTGGAGAAATTGGGGATAATTTGATTAGTTTCTGTTTCAATGGCAACCACGGGAACCAGCACTATGCAGGCCAAGCTTGTAAGTGTGATTTATGGATGATAGAAATGAAGGATTGTATTTGATTGTTTTTTTCCCAAATTGGTATTAATGTTGGAGGTACTAACTTTTCTGGGGATAGTTTCTACCAAAATTCGTCATGATCAAAGGGTGTTTATTGATTTATTGTGACTTGATGAGGCTCAGCGCTCAATTGCATGGAACAAGTTTATCAACTCGTTTGTTTGAGGAATCACTCCATCCCTGTGAACAGTAAATACCCAATAGTCTCACCTATACATTTACCTCAAAAGGGTTTGACATTGAGGTGCGCCGTGCACTCAGAATTGGATGCGACAATTGTCATAACCCTATTACATATTAACATATCTTTTGAAGATTTGGACATGGATCTTTGCTGTGAAAGTCCTATCGATATATTGCTTGAGCTCATCTCAATTGAATGAGAACTGACCCAGAGACCTTATATATACTAGTATGTTTGTCTGGGATTTGAACCTGGGCATTTACTACAAAAACACAGCTGATTTACCACTAGAGACAATATGAATTGAGCCGGAGGCCTTTTTACACATAGATATATCTTTTGGAATTTCAAACCTAGGTGTATTCTATGAGAGTCTCGTCGGGTTTACCACTGGAGCTTATCTGAATTGACACAACGAGAATTGACTCAGAAGGCCTTTTTGTACATTAACATGTTTTCCTGTGATTCAAACATGGGACTTTGCTCCCCTTGATTTACACTGACATAAGAAGAATTGAATGATCCAAATTGATACAATGAGAATTAGGTCGGAGGCCTTATTTCACATTAACATGTTTTTGGGGATTCAACGCTGGGACTTTGCTACGAATGTCCGTTTGATTTACAATAACATAATGAGAATTGAATCATCCAAATTGACACAATGGGAATTTAAGCGAAGGCCTCACTGCTCATTAACATGTTTTTCTAGGGATTTGAATTTGAGACTTTGCTATGAAAGTCCCATTGATTTACCACTTGATACAACGAGAATTGAACCTGGAACCTCAATACACATTACATGGCTCTTGGGAATTCAAACCTAGGCCTGCGTTATAAAAGCTTTCTTGAACTGAGCTTATTCCAAGTGACATAACACATTATAATGTCTTCCGAGAAATCAATTGTAGGTCTTTGTAGCCATATTGGTTTATCGCATGCGACAATGAGAAATGAACTTAGGAGTGAATTGCACATTAACATGTGTTTTTCAGACTTCAAACTTAGGTCTTTGTAATGAAAGGCTCATTGATTTGGGACGTGAGCTCATCCTAATTCACACAATGAGAATTGAACCAGAGACTTTATTGCACATTAACAAGTTTTTCGTGGGTTCAACTCTGGGTCTTCTCGATAAAGCCTGGTTGATTTACCACTTGAGACAACTAGAATAGAATTTGGGACATTATTAGACATGAACTTGTCTTTTGATGTTTCGAATCTAGGTCTTTGCTATGAATTCTTTGTGGATCTACCAATTGGGCTCATTCAAATTGAATCAACGAGAATTGAACTCAAGACCTTATTAGACATTAACATGTCTGTTGGGGTTTCTAATTCAGGTCTTTGCTATGAAAGCTCCATTGATTTACCCCTTGAGCTCATCGCAACTGATAATGAGAATGGAATGCAATGCCTCATGTAGTAAGTGCATACACACAACCAACTCATAGAGAGCTTCTTCTTTAAAGGGTGAATTGTTTGTCGTTGTGATTAGCAGACCAATTAATGACGGCTAGGTTATGTTAATTTGGAAATCTTAAATGGCTTACCCTGTTTGAGTTTAAGAGTTTTTCATAATTTGTGTGATATTGAAGGGGGTCGATGTGCCATGTTGGATGCTCTATGATTGATTACTGGTCAATTTTCTCCCTATTTTTATGCTCCTAAATGGTTTTTAATTTTTAGTACTCCCAACTGGGGTTATGGATTTTTGAAAGGTTTGTTTGGGAGAAGAAGTTTATTTTAGTTTTTTTTTGGGTCTAGGTTGTTCTTCTCAGATAGTTTTTGATTTTTGATTCTATGCTTTTGAATTGCTCATATATGCTGTTTGCTTAGGTAATAGGACTTGATATTTCATAAAGTATAATTGTGCTAAAGTGGGATTTCACCTTTTCTCTAAGTTCCTTTGAGAGCAATGGGTGCTTTTAGTAATTCCCTGGTTAGTCTGTATGCTTTAATAGAATGTTCATTTGTATCATGAGCATTTTCTCATTTTTTGTTGCTAGGCAATTCACTCTAATTTGGATGCTATGATACCACCTATATTTATTTTTATGTTCTATTTTAGGAGCTTGATTCTCACCCAGGATAGTATTCACAGAATGAGGTTATTTGTAGAAGCAGCAGATGTTATAGAAACAACAAATTGTGATTGTGTATATGTTTTTGAACTGCACTAGTGATTAACTTGTATAATGAACTCTGCCTGGTAGGTACTTCTTGGTGATATGGGAGCTGGAAAGTCGAGCCTGGTATTGCGGTTTGTGAAAGGCCAATTTTTGGACTACCAGGTTAAATGTTCTACCACCTCTATTTGTTTTATTTTTTTGACACTTATTTCAACGAGTTTGATTTAACATATCCTTCATGGTCTTATCAGGAGTCAACAATTGGAGCTGCCTTTTTCTCTCAAACACTTGCTGTGAATGAGACGACTGTAAAATTTGAGATATGGGACACTGCAGGACAGGAAAGATACCATAGCTTGGCTCCTATGTATTACCGAGGTGCTGCTGCAGCTATAATTGTCTATGATGTAACAAATTCGGTAGGTAGCATTTCTTCACTTCATGAGTTACTTATGTGCAGACTTATAATGTGCTAAGGATGAGCTGATTTGATTTTGTAAAAGTAATGAAAAAACATGAACTGATTTTAAGGGCAGAATAGTTATATGGACCAAATTATTGAATAAAAATCTATTGTGAGTTTCTTTATGT
Source organism: Taxus wallichiana var. yunnanensis (assembly GCA_018340775.1). Classification (NCBI taxonomy): domain Eukaryota; kingdom Viridiplantae; phylum Streptophyta; class Pinopsida; order Cupressales; family Taxaceae; genus Taxus; species Taxus wallichiana. Next base: position 809,845,206 of record CM031240.1, on the reverse strand, counting down.
TTCTACAAAAATAAAGTAATGTAAGTCTTATACAAATTCTAGTAACTGTGGCGAAAGGAAAGATGTGAAATCAAAAGCTACCTTACCTGAAGATAGCAGCCATAAGGGTTGATAAAAGATTGTTCTCGGTTGCCTCCAAATAATTAATCACTGCTGCAGTGACTGCTGAGAAGTAAAATCTCCAAGGTAGAGCAGGATTTGAGAGCTTAACACAAAGATCAACTTGCAAGGATCAATCTTTCTTCCATGTGAGGGAAAAATAGGGGAATGATTCTGAAAGATTGATGAAATAAAGCCAAAATGGTCCATCTATTTGTTGAAGAAACAACTTCAGATCAAAAACGGCTGGAAAATGATAGCCCAAAATCAGCTAAGATAGGTTTCAAAAATCCCAACCTTATAGGCTGAAATGTCCCAACAATCACAAAAAATGTTCAAAATTCAAATAGCGCTCAGAATGCAGGATATTGGACCTGCTGTCAAAAGTATGCAAAATATTAAAGCTGAATTTAAAAATGCTGGTTGGAAGCCTATTCATAAGTCCTCAAACGGTGACCGTGTATTCCACCAACATTTGTGGTACCTCTGAACATTGAAAGTTGTGAAAAATAACCCTATGGATACCCCCAGTGGAACTCACTCAGAACTGGAGCATTGTAGAAGAAGACAAAGTTTATAGATTAAGAAACAAACAAGGAAATTACATGCAACAGAGGAGAGAAGAATAGAAAGGTAAGAGAAGACAAGAAATTCAAATAGGCTGGACATATAAGTGACTGAAATGATGAACAAAAACACAAGAAAAAGGTAGAAATGATTGGGGAGGCCTGATGCGGACCAATGATATGATGAGATTTATGTTTATATCCGGTCAATGTAGAAGATTCTTGTTCCCGTTAAGATGGTTGTAATGGTGGTCTCTTCAGATGCTCCAATTAGCATTGCCTACTCCTCTCTTGTTCCTCTTGGGATTAAGGCTCTTTTTGAAGATGTACAACATGCATCCTTTTGATTTCTAGTGTCTGTTTTCCCTAGGATCTCATGCTATATGTGAGGTCCACTGCCCTCTCTGCTCCCATCGGTGTCATAGGTTGGGTGGCTTTGCTTCTATGGTCCTCTCCTTTCTATCTTCTTTTTTTGTCTAGCTTGTAACGGAATTCTCTCCTGTACTCCTCTACCCTCGACTGCCTATCTGGGATGCTGCACCAGAATTGTATAGTTAAGCAACTGGTGATGAGCTGGAAGCAATACCTAGGAGTGACCGACCCCCTTTCTTTGAGATAGGCTCCTCTTGAGGCTGTTCTCTCCTCTGTCTGTCCCCAAGCATTGACCCATAATTGCCAAGTTTGGAAATCCGGATCTGTTTGGGAGGGGAAAAAATCCAAAATTTTGGAATTCTTGAAAATGTTTGGAAAAATCTGGGCTGAAATATATGCATATTATCATAGTTCCATGGAGTCTTGGAATGGGGGACGGGTCTTAGGGACGGTGGGACCAAGGGCCTAGGTTTGGGGATGACAGTGCAAATATATATAGTACTTGAAAATTAGTTATAAAAAAATGTATAAGGAATAACAAATGAAACTTTGAAATACTAAACACATTGCATTGAACAATGAAAATGCTAAATATCAATATATTAATATTTATATCATAATTTATATTCAAAATGATGATTACATCCAAATTTCAAATACAATTGGCCAATGGCCCAATGCCTCTAATCATTTCCAAAGTCTGCGCCATACTCCTCATCACTCAAACTGTGCTAGACTTCTCGAGGTAAAGCAACTCCAATCTAATATTAACCAACCCTGTTTGTGTTGCATCATCATCAACTCGTGTTGGATCCTTTGGCTCTACATCCCATCGGACTATCAGACTCTTCTTGTATGTAAGTGTGTTGCAATCAATAAAATGGAAAGAACTTTGTACAACTGCAATCTTCTCCACCCTCGTAGAGGTAAGCCTATTCCTCTTTATAGAGTGGATGAAGCTATAAGTAGACCAATCCTTCTTAGTAGCAGAAGATCTGGAAACTTGGGTCACTAGAATGTGCAGTTGCACTCCCAATGGAACTACTTACATTACCCGCCACCCCCACCCCTTCCCCCTCCACATTTATACTCGAAGTCTCAGATTTAACCCCCATAAGCTCTTGTTGATCCTCTTTGTCACTCATGCTGTGAGAACTCTTAGTGACACTCTAAGAAATTAAATTTATGGATACATGCCAATAAATTAATTTAATGAATTAATAATACATTATGCAAGGGCTCAAGAGTCCAAGACCCAAGGATTTTTTTACTTCAGTTCACACAAAACACAAAAGTTGAGGATAGACAAAATAGGCATTTTTAATCTTGAATTTTCAACCTTCGTCAAACAATGATTTTAAATTTTTAATTAACTATTTAATATTTATGGTTCCTAATTGTTGTTTAACAACCCTACAACAGTAAAAACAACATTTTATTAATTTATAACCACGTACAATTCTATGAACAATTTAGTAATTTATTTAAAAAAATTTAACGATTTATAAATTTAAAATTATTTTTTTATTAAAATGCAATATTGCAAATCCAAAAATTGAAAACAGCAAAAATGCCAAAAGATGAAGGGCCATGGGCCATGGCTTACCTTGAAGGCTTGAGAGCTTCCGGCTTGATGAATGTGTTGAAACTTGAATGGTTGATCAATGAAGACTTGACACTTGCTCTTCAAACTTTTGTTGTTGCTCTCCCTCTTGCTAATGCTCTCAACCTCTCACTCTTGCAGCCTTGCTTGTTCTCACTCTTGCTTTTACTCTTGCACTTGTGGCCTTGTTCAATGTTTTCTGATTTGGAGTGAGGGTGTGAGGTTCATTTATAGTTTTTGAGTGCTTAAAGTGTTGGGGGCTCCTCATAATTGATTAGGGTTAGGGTTGGGTGCACAAACATCTAAAAAATGTTTTACTTTAAAAATCAGTTTTTATTTTTGCAGCAAAGGATTACCGCAATGCTCTTAGACGATTGAGGGACTTCAACAAGACTCTGTGAGGTCTTGAGGATGTCCCCAAGTCTCCCAAATGTTCCCGTTGGGCGAAAATGTCTCCATTTTAGGGGGATGTCTTGGGGACGTCCCCTAACTGCTTGTGGTGGTGGTGGGACAGTGGGGAGATGTTTACTAGATGTCTCCAAGTCCTTGGGACGTCCCCTTCCTTGGAAATGATGATTTTTTGGGGGACGTGGGCCTGTGGAACACTGATATTATATATAAACATAGTTTCTAAATATGCAAATTTAACAAAAACAATGAAAAAATTAATAACGTAATATAAAATGCTAATATATTTAATATTAAATAATATATAAGGTTTTTGGGTGTCTTTTTTGCCCATTTTTAAAAATATATGTTTAAAAATAAGAATAGGGCTGACCCTGACCGAAGTTATCGATGTTGGCTGAAAATTTTGGATCCGGCTGGACTTTGTGCAGATCTGGCCGGATTTGGTAACTTGTCTGAGTCTTCTTTGCTATATATCCACGACCTATACATGGGTTGATGCGATTCATCCCTCTTCCTCTAACCCCTCCGGTCATATATTGCCTGGATGATATTGTCTTGTTGGAGTCAACCCTCCCAGTATCTTCTCCAACATCTCCTCTGTTTTTCTTTACTCTACCTCTGCCCCATTATCTCCCTCCATCTTAGCATCCCCATCCTCATGTGCTAACTGTATGCCTACCCGTTTGAGTGGTGTATCTCACTGATTATCTTCCAGACTACCTTTGTCTTTACAAGCAGTTTGCCCCAGTCATTCTTGTCCTCCCACTCCATGTTTTGGTATGTTTTCCATACCACAGTCAGTGCATGTATGGTTGCTATGCACAGGCAGTACATTTACCTCGTCCCTTGTAGTGGCACTCCCAACTGTCACCTCATTGTGTAGCTGTGTGGGGAACACAGTCTTGACCAGGACATCCACTGGGTCTTATGATCGGTAGGCTCCTCTGCATCCCACAACATCAGAGTGACATAGCTCAACGAGCTGTGTCATTTGTGTTGTATGTCTATCATCTGTTGGAGAGTCTAATTAAGATATAATGTGCCTAGTCAAAGCTTGTCCCTGTATCAGGTCAACTTAATTTCTGATGGAAGTTGAGATGCTGTTTGACAGTCTGTTAGTCCTCTTATCATGCAGTATTCATACTATATCCCCCATAATAGCCTATCTCAGGTGTGGTAGGGCTTTCATCCTTGATGTGACGCAACAGGGATTCGTTTTACTCTTTGAAAAGGGGCTTTCCTTTGAGGCTCCACGTTCAGCTGGGGGTCACTATCTCTGTCTTGGCTGCCATTCCCAAGTATTTGGAGCATGTCCTCTGTTGTCATTCGCATCTGGCCCATGAAAAGTCACAAGTACTAGTCCATAGTGCCCTTAAACAGCTTAACTCTCTCAGTATCCATTTCCTCAACCTGGTAATAGAATTCAAACACCCCCTACAGTCGACATCGCTTTATTATCTCTATCTCCCCATCGCATGCAGTTGCTAGTGCTGGTAGCCATTGTACTGGTCTCTCTAAGTTCTTATATTTCTCCTCTCCCATGTTACCCAACTCTTACTCATACTGCTCATGTGTCGGAGTCTCCCTTGATTGGCACCTGTCAAGACAATTAAAATCATAATATGGATGATATATTAACATAGGAATGAGCTAAATTCCTAATTACACGGTCTCTCTTTTCTCATGAGATTAAGCATTTTCAATCTGTAGCCTTTTATCACTGCTGGTCAGTAATGTGTATGGTACCATACTCTGCGGTACAGTTCTATGACTGTTCATATTGCCCTGACTTCCTCCCTTCTGTGTACTGCGGAAGACGGCTAATTCTGCTGTGTGATTCAACAATGATTATCCCCACTTGAATTTAGCTATTTTAACTAGCAAATGGATTTCATGTCAACCGAATCATTGCAGCTCAATAACGTGTTTCGAGCTCCCTAGTTAGACCTTCCAAATATTGTAATGTGATAAGAACATTTCAAACCATTTATACATATTTGGATTTATGTTGCAAATGTGTGTGCAGAATCCAGATATATTGAAACTTAATGTTAAATTCAATATTGGTGTTTTAATCCCAATTCTTGTATATGTAGGATTCTTTTACCCGAGCAAAGAATTGGGTGCAGGAGCTTCAAAAACAAGGTAGCTTCTATGTTTATATTTGGAACAAGTTCCTCTTGCTTATGGTATAAGTTTAGATTGAACCACGTCCTGATGGTCTGTATATAGTAATTATTCACCAAAGAGCAAGTTTTTGGTGCAGGCAACCCAAACTTGGTAATGGCACTTGCTGGAAACAAGGCTGATATGGCAGCAAAGCGGAAGGTTGAACCAGAGGTATTATTATTGTTTCTCAATATTTTTCTTCAGCTAGATTTATTGGTGTGTAGACTTGGTTGTTATTTTAAGTTGTAAATAACCACAGTAATCCATTCTTTTGAAATCCAAAATGACAATTTGTCCCATAGTTCCTTGCAAACATTTACATGCAAATCAAAACTTTGTGCAGAGCTATCTATCTCTACAAGTGAAGCCTTTATTTGTTGCTTTTCCATTTTCCTTTTCTTGGAGTCCATAAATTAGACCATATGGACATTGCATTAATATCAGTCTCCCATTATTGCTAGATCAATGTGTTTTTGCATGTAATTTGATGAGTTGGCATTTGTTCATCAGGATTTGAATCTCATAATTTTTATTATCAGAATCTAGTTGTTTTCATTAAAATCAGTTAAAAACAATTGGATCCCATGGATTGCATTAATTTGTATTAAGAAGTTTGAAACAACATATACGGAGTTAAACCAAAGCAACTACAACAGGCATAAAGCTAGGCCAGGAACAGAGGCAAATTTCATAAGGGGATTTCTGTAGTTAAGCTATTACAAGGCAATACTTAATTAAGCAGCATGCATGCCTATATTCATACAATGATATCAGTAAAATCTATGAACAAAGCTCACAAAGCAATTGTTCAATTGTGACTTCCTTCATAATGTTCTATTATTACAATGGATGTAAAGAACTGTTAATGGGCTACCAAGTTACTTTGTTTGTGTGAATTGAATCCTACCCAATAATATTGTATATGCCTTCCGCTTGCTAAATAAGGTTTTCTATCAACGCATGAACCATAGATTATCATTACACATTCCTCCCTTTTATGTTACTGGAAATCACAACCACCCTCTTTAATTCCCTTAATTATCTTTACAGCCAATGATGAGGATTGATGAGAGGATCATATATATTGGTTGTTCTATCCTGGTAATAATCTTTTGGGATTGCATTCTACCTCTTCTGTACATGTTATAAAAGAATATCCTTCTTTCTAATCTTTAAAATATGCCGAGTATGTTTACAGTTTCCCTTTATTTTGTTATCATCAAATCTCCTATTCTATCCAATTACCTTTTTGCATATTTATTATCTGGTGGGGTAATAGTGGATATATAAATTCTCTGCTTTGTGCTAGTTATATCTAAGTTTCAATTGGTAGTTGTTTTATACTATAAGTTCAGCACAAAACATTGCGCTGACTCAATGTCCAATGGCAGCATCTTAAATCAAGATAAAATTAGACATTATAATAGCATGTTTAGACACAACGTTTACGATTGCAGCTATTATAAAATGGAATAATGTCAATCAACCTGAAAATAAGGCCTTGTTAACTTACAGAATTGTGTTAAGCTCTTTAACCTTTGATCCTTATTGTCTGGAAGCACAATTCAAATTCCTATTCTGTTTTTTATTGTTGTGCCTACTACTAAACATCTTTTTCTTTGTTGTGAAATATTTGAGTTTTGAAATGCCTTGATGCGTGTTAATTATACTCAAGACATTTAGCATGCACAATATATATGCATTGGGGTATGTAAAATGTTTTACTAACTTGCCTTTCAACAAAATTTTCTGATTCTTTGAATGATTTTGCAGGAAGCAGAAACATATGCAAAAGAAAATGGACTATTTTTCATGGAAACATCAGCAAAGACAGCACAAAACGTGAATGAACTGTTCTATGAAATTGGTAACTTTTCCTATCATGCTGAAGATTGAGACATCACTTGTTATGGTTGTACTTTTCTGTCTGTATGAGTATACTTTCCTTCCATTGTATGCCTGGCTATGTTACTACGAAATGGAAACGGGTATGGGTATTAGAATGCCTTTTGGTGGGGTGGGGTGGGGGGTGTGGCTGGAGACTGTATGACTTGAAAATTTCCGAACTTATGTTATTTTCCATGGACCAGCTAGGACCCTAACCTAGGACCTCCCTCGCTCATGCTTAGGTGCTCTACCACTTAAGCTACTGATTCTTTTATTACGGAGGCAACTACTCACAAGTAGTTTTTGGCGACTACTTGTGAGTTTTTTTTTAATTATTTATTATTTGTTTCTGTTGGCAAGTTTTTGGAAACTGTAAATTATTGTTACACTAAGAGGTGTTCAACAATGGCATCCTGCGGGGTGGTTGGTGGGCTGTAAGTTCCAACCTTAAATTTGATGTCCCTTTGACTGTCAGTTGGAAGTCTTTTTTTTTTAAGAATGTCAATTGCAAAATCATAATATCTTTGGTGATATGGCGGGTTTTGGATCCCTTTTTTTGTCATGCTTCACACATTAGTTTATCTAGATGCACACCATTTGTCAGTAGTCATGAAAAATATGTCTAAAAAGAAATGAATTTATAAAAATCCAAAATAAAGGCTTTGAGATTGATAACTCTCAGCATTTTTTAGATATATTTATTTAAGATATCTATACTAGTTATTTGTACGCATAAATATGCAATTTATGATGAAAATTTCGATGACCATCATCCTAAATTCATAAGACTAATCAGCTGGCTGTTGTATTTGCACGATGATGTGATTTTGTACTCTATTTCTATTCAAATCTAATAGAAAACACTTCCCCAACATTTTACAGACTCATTTGATACATTTTGTAACTATATTTTGCATAAAATTTATGGTTTTAAAGAAATTTAGGTATTTTTAAAGTTGCGAGTCAATTTTTTCGGCCTGCTGAGTATTTGCGAGTTATTGTTTTTTGGTCTCCTGAGTTTTTGAGTACCGAGTATGCGAACTATGGTTTTAATTATAGAGTGGTGAGTTTCTTGAGTTGAGTTAGTTGGATTCACTAAGGCTCAATTGTCTTGGGACTTGGCAAGTTTTCCCTAAGACTCATAGATTCTCAAAACTATGGTTAATTCTTTAAGGCGGTAATCATCAAGGATAATTCTTGATCAACTTAGAGCTCCTTTGTGCCAAGGAATGTTGTCAATATAAGGTCTGTAGTCAAACATCTCTCCCTCTTAAATGTTTTTGAAGTTCAGTTGAACATTTGAAGTTACTATTCCCAAAATATTGTTGTCAACGTCTCTCAAAATCCCTATCCCTCTCATTTTACTAGGATTTTTAATTAACATGGCATCACAATTCAGCCCAGAACAGTGTTCCCACTCACAGTAAAGACCAATTTATGTGGAGAGAAAGTTAGACAGGAAAGTATGACGACTCTATTTCCCTTCACAATATGATGTCCTGCAGATGTTTTATGGATCATTCATTCTTTTTGGGGCACGGTAATACTTGGAAATATAACCTTTTGGTCTTCTACCTTACCATACTGTGCTCTGCCCTGTTTTCCCTTGCTTGTTTTCCACTCACCTTCATGTAAATGTGCCAAAACAACTTCATAGGTGTAAAATTACATGCGTTTGTAATGAATCAACTGAGGGTTTGAGCTTCTGACTGATGAAATTCCATTACCTGTTTCAATCCATACTCTGGGAGTCTCACGTGTCATTCTTCCTTCCAGCTTGTCCCGTAACTCCCCACCTGGGCATTTTTGCTGGCTAATAAACTTCCCTTGAAAGTTTCGCCACATGTTGTCTTTGGCAGTGAAAACAGCAGGACAAACTTTTTATTCTTAAATCTGAATTGTGCATCATGATGCTGACATAATTCTTATTCTGGTCAAATATTCATTTTGGAGATTTTGGAGGCTGGTCCAATACCCCATGTCTTCACCTTGTCAGTTACACAGTTACTCTGTATCATCCACGTCACATGTTGTTCTCTGAATGTGTACCTAGGATCCATTGCAGATCAGCCATGCAATATGTTTTCACATTGACACATGCTGGACATCATTCCTGAATAATTGCAACTTATCTTTTATATATATTTTTGTTAACTGAGGTATCATATTATATCTCTCCTTTTGGCTTTGGAAGGACCCAGTGACCTGGCACACCCGAAGGGCCCTAGCCTGTGATGCCACATTTTAACCAAGATTGAAACCATGAGCTAGTGGTCACCAGCGCAATGACATACCGTTGAGGCGGGCCAACCATGGGGGTTTGGCTTATCATTTATATTTATTCATGGTAGTAATTGGTGTTTAATTAGTGGCTTATGTGAGGATGGGTTTTGAGCTACGGTGGCCTCCCTTCAATGCCTAATAGGTCCCCTTTCCATTACAAAATTCTTTTTACTTGACCTATTTAGGCTGTTGTAACATTAGTGCATTTTAATTCCTTGAAAGCGTATTCAAATTTTGTGGATGTTTACTAAATATAGTGTTTGATTTTTATTGAAGTTTTGTTAAATATATTTTATCCCGCATGAATAAGTGTCAAAAAATTCTAGTATTTTGAATAATTCTAATGAATAAGTTGTCAAGAGTTTATACTTGCTGAACACCTTGGATGTTTGTTTATCAAACACACAAAGGATGAATGGAGCAAAAGATGGTGGAATACTGTATATCAAACATATTCTGCCAAATTTTCATGATGGCAGTGCAATTAACAGTCAGCCATGAAATTTGTAGTCTTATTTTGGTTTTACACCTTGATGTTTGCATCTCTGCAAGATTGGACTATTAGCTGTCTTCTCCCAGATGATTTCTGCTTTAACAATATTGCTGAGAAATTTTCATGTTTGTTTTAATTATTTGAACGCACCAAGAATAATAAACATAACAACTTTATTATTTGTTCATATCTGTTAAAAATTAAAACTGAATATTTAGGTTGTTCCTTTATTTTTATCTCTTCTTTGACACTCTCCCATGCAAATTCGTTTCTCTTTGATATCATCTTAATCTTGTATTCAATTGTTAAACTGAGATCTTTACTTATTGTGTTATGTGCAGCACGGAGATTGCCTAAAGCTCAGCCTGTGCAGCATCCTACAGGCATGGTTCTCACAGACAGACCTGCTGAAAGAGCAAGAAATTCTTGTTGTGCCTAAGGTAAAGAAATGTTGCATATTATTTAAACAAACCTTGATTGTAACCTGTGGAACCTTGATTGTAACCTGTGGGAGGGTGTGCCGTATGCCTCCAAGATGCTTGCTAAGGATTATCTTCTTTCTGTTATGTCTCTAACACGGACTAATTCAGACCGGTGCATGTTTTGCATGTACCATTTAGCTAATTATTTTTGCCATCATGCTCCATATCTTAGGCCTTTTTGACTGAGTAAAAATGATATGTTCAGTTGTCATCTTTATTCTTGTGAGAAGGTTAAGTAGATTGGAACTCATAGTTTATTCCTTTTTATATGTGCATATATTGTGTTTTCAATTGATGTGTTTAAATAAAATAACAAAGGGTGTACAGGAATTTACGGTGTTGCAGCCATCATAATACAAGATATTCTTATTTTGCTGGTTATGTTTTTCTTGCGAGTTTATTTTGAAATCTCAAAAGGCTGAGATCAAATACAAACTAAATTAACAAAGGACACATTGTTTTCAGAACTCTAGAATAATTCCCAAAATGTATTCAGAAGGATCTGATGCCAAAATTGCTTTAGAAAACATATTATCTAGGAGAGGCTGAGACAATTATATCGAGTTTTGATAAGACAAATATATATACAAAAGAGTGTTGTTTGTTAGATGTCCTCGAACATTTATTTATAGGGATGACTTCTTCTAATACCCTTTAGGCCAAATTGGTCGTTAACAACTATGAAACTCCATCTGTTTAGATAGAAGATTGTTTCTACGACTGTTAAGCTTTATGATGAATTCTCCTAAGATTGTTTCAGTGTCTTGATATAAGAATTCTTGTACTATTTTATGATTGCAAATGTCTATTTAATGATGATAACTTTAACTCTGTTTAGGTAAGGTTTATAAAGTTGATCTTGTTTAGATAGAAGATTGAAGTTGTTTCTATGATTGTCAAGCTTTATGGAATATTCTCCGAACTTACTTTCATTGTCTTGATACAGGGTTTCTTGTACTAATTAATGATTGCAAATGTTGATGTAATTGATTTAAATGTCAAACATTTTGACTGAGTTAAGTTTTTTTGAAACAAACATACATAGTGTGCATATATTTATGACCAAGTCAATACGCTTTAGGCTGAATGGGTCTATTGGACATATCGAAGTCCATCTGTTTAGCTAGAAGATTGTTTCTATGACAGTTAAGCTTTATGATAAATTCTCCTAACATTGTTTCATTGTCTTGATATAGTTCGTATACTAATTTATCATTAGAAATGTCTATAATGATGGTTTTTTTTTCTCCCAGGGGAAAATACCAAGAACATTCCCCACCCATTGAACAAATACCAAGAAAAAAATGAAGACACCCACCACAACATCCTAGTGCAAAGTTCATTGTAAGGACAAACATCCAAAAAGCAAAAAGAAAGTCCACAATCTTTGGGGCAAAAAAAAAAAAGAACCCCACAAAATTGCAATCACCAATCACCAAAACCATAACAAAACCAAACCCAAGTAAGCTCAACTTCAGTTAGGACTCACATAAAGAATGCACTTAGAAATATTTCCCCTTCTATGAATTTATAAATTACCCATCTGTCAGCCCCTAACCAAATTCTCCTTGGAAGGAGAGATGGTCTTAGTATTAAGCTCTCCCTTAAAACATGTGTGAAAAAAATATTGATGAAATATTGCAACATCTTGTTAATCTGACTGAAAAAAGGCGATAAAGTCAAATATTGGAGTATGTAAACCCTAGTTAGCTAATATATAACATCATTGAGTGACCAAAAACCTTCATCATTTCCACCCTTTTGTTCACCACCAATTTTAGCACAAGTTTTAGGGCCATAAGCTCTTCAAAATTACGAGTTCCTCCTCCTAGACTTAGTTGAAACTTGATGAAATGCATAGACTTGAAAAAGATGATACCACCAATTCTACACAAGGCTGGTTTGCCTTGGTGTGAAACATCAAAGTATCACCATGCACCATATTTATCAATGGGTGGGCGATTCAATTGTCTAGAAATCTTAGGCTTAGGATAGTGAGAGTGTTCAAAAATGGTATGAATTTTTTTGAGGAGCATTGTAAGGTAGGAATATAACTATCATGATGAATACTTGTATTCCTAGCCAACAAAATGCCCCAAGCCATAATTAGTGGTAGGGCCCTAAAAGCCTTTAGTTCAATCTTCAAATACTACTTCTAAGCACTCGTCCATTGTTGTCCCCATGCCCACCATCCCTAATGCCAACAAGCCCTTCCATCTTTGCCCAAACTTTGAGTTTTCATGGACATGTGACTAGTAAATGATTGATGGACTTGACCTCCATTTTGCCAGAGTGTAACACCCATATCCATGCAATTGTTTTTGGCAACACTTCCTCGATCCACATTTGTAAACATATCCTTATACCCCAACCTAACAATATACTTGCTCAATGATGGATTTTTGTACCAAAGTAGCACATCTTCATCTTCACTGATTCTAACATGACTACACTCTAGTCTATTTACAAAACCCTCCCATTGAATTGCAACCTCTCCATCTAAACTTAACATCTCAACACATTTCCACCTTGGTGCCGGATGTTAGTGGAATAGGGCTCAATCGCTTGTGCAAGAGTAGTAATACCTAGCACATGTAGTACAATAATTAGGTTTGCATTTAATATATGAATTCCACCACACCCAACCCAAGGGTCATCTCCAATGACTCTTTCACCATCTCCCTCCAATTTAATGAGCTCCCAACAAGTGGAAATGATTGAAAAGATGCCTTTCACACCAAAGCAACATTATGAATAGGTTTAATAGTGTTTGCCTTCTTATCCTTCTATTGACAATAAGAAGTTCAATATACTTATATATAATAATTTGATTCCAAAGGCTTGCCTTCAAAATAAGTCTACATAGGCTTTTGGTAGCTAGCGTCGACCCAAAATAATGGATATTTTAAAGGCTTCATTCCCAACATCCTTTAGCATAGCCAAGAATTGCCATTTAATGAGAGTAATGTCATCTTTTTTTTCCAATCGATCCAAAAGAATTTGAGAATTTTCTTCCTTATCTTCTCCAAGTCGTCCTTGGGGATATGAGTTGAAGAAAGCCGATAGATAGGAATAACTTACAAAATATACCCAACACCTTCCCCATTCTTCTAGAATCCTCCACCCTAAGCAAGACCTTAGAGATAATGTCAAAGAAACCAAGAAAGAATACTTGTCCATTTGTTGGGGCACATGCTTTTATGCCTTCGGAGTGATGAAAGAACCAACTTCAATTCTTGACGACTTCCTCCACTAAACTCCCATTTATTTCTTTGCAAACAAAGTTGGGAAAGTGTGTAGAGATTCTATCTCTGCGGTATTGACTCTTTTAGTTCCTTGTACAAATTCTCAAATTTGAGAAACCCCATATTTAAAATCTCCATAAAATTCCTAGCTTTGGATCCATCCTCTTTGCATTTCTCAAATAGTATTTTTATTTTTCCTATGATTAGCATGGTTGTAGAAATATTTTGTATTTTCATCACCATTTGCTAACCACAAGGCTCTACTTGTAAGTCTCCACTTTGAGCTGCAATATCCTTCAATTTCCTCTTCTTTTGCTCTAAACATTTAAACATAATTTTAGAAGCCTCATCAAAATCCATCTCAAAGTCCTAGTCGAAAATACAAGTAATCTAATGTTCTCAAGTAATAATCTTGTGTTCATACTCGTGCTTATTAAAAGCCCACCTTGTAACAACTTTCTTAACATTTTTCAAATTTGCAACAAATTGAAGGCTAGGTGATTCCTAAGAGGAAGCATTGAAGACAATCCATTCGTCTTCCAATAAATTGATAAAATCTTCTTCCTTTAGCTAAGTGGGATTGAATTTAAATGAACTAGGAGGTTTAGAATCTTCCTTTTCATTACACAACACAATGGGAAGATGGTCAAATTCTTCTCCAATTTCTACCAGTGATCTAATCCAATTTGAGCCATTCAACATAGACTCTTAAGACAAAGAACCTATTCAATCTCTTAGCCAACCTATATACACTAGTTCTCATATTCCTCCAAGTTGGAACCAACTTGATTGGTTCCATATCCACCAATCCAACATCCTCAAATTTGTGCAAGAAGAAATCAACAAGTGGGTCTACCCTAGCAATTGACCCCCACATGTCAACTCTACTAATAGTGAAATTTAAACCCCACTTGATGTTTGCAAAAATAATCCTAGAAAGACACCCCCTCACACAAAGCGTAAATATTAACCACATAGAGTGTTCTTTAACTCCATAGAGAAGAGTTCAACACCAATCCTCGAAACAAGGAAGATGAACTAACCGGCTTCATAGAAGATTTTCACCATATTGAGATCAACTCCTTAAAATGCCGAGACAAAATCAACAAGAAGAAAATTCCACTTCAAAATTTTAGTCAACTCTCTTATGGCCTTTTTCCTATCCCCTTAGTCTCATGGATAATTGCAACGTTAGGGTTATGAGAATCCACTAACCTCCTTAGGGTCAAGTTTTTGAGGGATTTCCCAACTCTCTAACATTGAGGGACAAAATAATCATTGGGTCAATAACTCGGGGGCTTGCCCTGTTCAAAGGGCCCCAAATAAAGTTTTTTGTTTTCCTTGCAATATTTTTCTCACTGTTTTGTTTTGTGCATGAGATAAAAGGGAAATCCTTAACCTTCCCAAATGAGACTCATCTCTGTTCATATCTTAGCACAATCCCTCTTCAATGCCTCTTCGATGCCACCATTCTCCACAACCTTGTCCACCATCCTAGATCTCAAAGGATATTCGGGCTATTAGGAAAAAGCTTGTGTCTTTTCAATGTCTAGATGAATTTTTCTTCGTCCACGATGGACCCCCTAAAATTTGTGGATGCTTAACATGTTGCCCAATTAGAGGAGAGGCCCTTTTAATTCCAAAAACAATTTGTAGTTCTCGGTCTAGTCAATCAACAAACCTCTTTTCCTTCCCCGAATTTTTAACCACTCCTTTATGACTCCCCCATTTAGGCCCCTACTTTGTTGATACTAGGACAAGGTTTGCCTCTACTAGAAAAGAACAAATAGTGGACCTCCCAATCTTGCTCCCAAATGTTGAATGTTCATTATGTTGGGATCCATCATCATCACATCTTGGATAGAGTCATCCATAAAATGCTTTAGCTCTTCAACAAGCGCATGTACTTTAGACAACATCAAATCTTCTTCCACAACTTTATCACCCATTCGTTGAGATCCTTTAGGAGCCACAATTTTCATCAAATTTTGGGAAGCCACCAACGTCTCAAAAAGTCATGTCTCATGGCCACCTCAAATTGCATACCACTATTTAATGTCGGAATGTCATGCTTTTGCTTCACCCTCGTATTGTCCAAAACCAACTTCAACTTCCTCCACTCCTTGTAGGAGAAATGTAGTAGACAATATGAAGCTAAATGATCATAAATGTGACATCTAACACACTGAAGGGAATCCCGACATAGTCCAAAAATTGAATATGCTTCCAACAACCACACTCCAATAATATTTCCTCGTCTAGTCCCTCCTTAAGATCTCGATCTACCGATATTTTGGCCACTATCTAAGACGATTGCAGTGGTAACTCTCATTTACTGCTATGAAGGTTCCCATACTATCTCCTATGGCATTAAAGACTTCCAGTGACCAAAGCTCCATAGGCAAACTTGACAACTTAACCCAAATAGATAAAATTTAGGATCTAATCGTGTGACTTGAAGTCCAATTTTTAAAGATAATAGAGATGACCCACAAAACCATCTCGAATGTAAAATATTTCAACATCATCTTCATTTTTGGAGATAAATGCCACCAACTCCATAAAAATATGTGAAAAATACGAGAATAACCCAACAATGACTACCACACACGAGTAATCCAATGTTCTAAGTTTTCTCTAAGATTTTCCTCCCAAAAAAACATTAAGTCGAGTTGTATTAGTCAACTCCAACACTTGAACCAACTTCACATCTTCTCCCAAGACCAATTTGACCCTATGTTTTGAAGCTTTATACACGTCCAACCATTCCTCCCTAAAACCACTTCGGGAGAACCCAAAGACGCATGTATTGGCTTAACAATTGGGGCAAATCCGCCTTAGACACGGGGTTTTGCGGTCCTTCCACCCAACAACCCTCTCGCATCTAGATTTTTGACAAAACCACTAGGGATACTCCCATTCTTCCCACAACCTTGATCCACCTTTGTTTTGTGATCCAAATATAGAGCCGACATATCTCTCTGTCTTTTGAAACCACATCAAGGTTACTTGCCTATAAATCCACCGATCCGTGCTCAAAGATTGAAATTGCTCTACATTTCCTTTATTAGAGAACCCGCCTCTTTCCACTCCAAATTTTGTTCCTCCAATAGCCTTGAAACTACTATCAACCCTTTCACTACCACTAATAGAACCTAAATCAACCCTCTAAAAAAAGAATGTGTAAAATATTGAGTGAGCACCGCCTCCCCGATCCTTAAGCAAAAGGTTTACCACAACCATCCAATGTGAACATTATGGTATCTTCATAAGGGTCTTATGTGTAATCCACCTCCTTTTCTCTCTCATACGACTCCAAAATCTTGAAACAATGACCTCTCACATCCTCTTCCTCCATGGATCATACCAAGTGTTGATTTGTTTGTTGCATTATAATGTTATATTAAGTTCCGAGACGTGTTGATCAACTAAGATGCAATGTTCCAATCAGTAGATAATTGTGGGCAATGCTATTGAATATATTATGTCTAGAAAGCTCCTCTACCCTCCCATAGTGTGAAGATCTTGCAACCATTCCACCAGCACGATAATTGTGTTCTTTGTGTTGTATCGTTCTACTATGATGTGATGTTGGTTATGTAGAATACTGTGAGTGTATAAAGCGATAACAAATTGAGCCTTCAAGTAGCCCCTCAAAGCCGACTACTTTCCAATCGGGAGTGTTGGAAAGGAGAAAGGGTAGACATACGAGCCAAAGAACTAGAAAAAACTTAGATATTTTGTTGAACACTTGGTTTGCAATGTTCATTCTATAATGAATCATTGTTTAGCGCCCATGCTTTATGGACGTCTCTCCCAAAAGTGCTTCACCATCGTACTCCTAGATTATTTCGTAGCTCAACCAAAACAACACGTTTGAAATTGTCCTCCAAGAATGTCATATCCTCAAAGCCTTGCATTCAATGAGATCATGTTTTGAAGAAGCACACGGTCTGTGAGAACACATTCACGAGAGGCAATATAGTCCATGGGATCATGGTGCAAAGAGGCATTTTGACAAACACTTGGGCGTGCATCCGATATCAAGTCCATCCCAATAATGACAACTTTTAACACTGTTTCGATCAAATTAGTTCATAAAGCTCTTTGCAAATGTCTATATTTATGATGGTGACTTTAAACATCATTTAGGTAAAATTGGTTGATAAAGTTCATCTTGTTTAGATAAAAGATTGTTTCTACGATTGCTAAGCTTTATGACATACCCTCCAAACTTTGTTTCATTACCGTGATATAAGGTTTCTTGTACCAATTTATGATTGCAAATTTTATGTAATTGATTTAAGTGTCAAAACATTTTGATTGATTTAAAAAGAACGAGACAAACATAGATACTACACATATATTACATGTCATCTTATTGTGATCAAGATTGTATAGAGTATCATGGAACTTCTACATCACATGTTGTGTAAGGTAAACTCGATGTCCTTAATGCGTATTTGTGATTCAGCTAGATCAATATGCATACACACCTTGTTTAAGGTAACAAAGATATTGAAACTCTAACTTCACTTAGCAAATAAAGAAGTGACCCTCAAGGGAGAGGAAATTTGGTTTCCACAAGCTTTACATTATTATCTATTAATGAGAGTCATATTGGAAAGGGTTTCCAAAAGTTTTATCATCACAAATTTACTTTTTTTTTTTGGTGTAATAAGACAATATGATTACCCATATTTTTCAATTAATATTATTTAAAAAGGCTAGAACACCATCACAAACTTGGATTTTGTTTATGTCTAATAAGAGAATTTGATTGCCTACACTTTTCAATTATTAGATACTTTGATCACTAACATGATTTCCAACTATAAATATTTACAATTACCATATTTTCAATCCACTAATTATCCTCATAACCAAATTTTAATTCCCAATTTTCGAACATTAAAAGCCACAATTTTGTCAATTGTGAGAAAAGTTGGGTGAAAAACTTTATGCAATGTCTTTTCTTAATAAAGTTGTGTTTATCCCTCATACCAACAAATGCTTATAAGTGCTTGGGTGTTTTGTGGATCCCTTTGCTTCAAGTTTATTCACAAATCTCACAAAAATACAATATCTATTTCTTGGTACACTATGAAATCCCTCCTTGCTACAAAAATTGTGCTATAATGTGCACACACAAGTTTTGAAAATTAAGAAAGCAACTAGAGGGTGAATATGTTAAAGTTGTTGTGCAATATTATACTTGCACTAATATTAAGTTGACTTAAGTTCACTTAACTATACTAGATTTGGTTTGTGCACACCTCGTAGACTTAGAATAAGATAAGTGGCATAGCTAATCCCTTGCCACCACTTTTCATATGCATCCATCACTTCAAAATGTGACAGTCACTTAGTCAAAATAAGAGTTGGTTCATACCTCTTATTTTACTTAGTCAAAAACAAATTTGGAACCAACATCTTCTTTATGCTATATATTGATCACCTCTATTTGTATATTGTGACCGATTGTGAGAATAATATACTATTGACATTACTTAGTCTGTGTATACGCCATAACATATTATCAATTTGTCAATGGTTGGTGTGAGTCCACATTGAAGAGTTTCTTGGGTTTCAACAATTCTTACATGGTACTAGAGCCTTTCTCCATCAAGTGGCAATTGTGGATTTATAAAGAATCATTACTTCTTCTCTCTTCCTACATACTTATTTAGCCATCATCCATATTTTTTTGGCACAACCAACATTTGATTTTCCAAAAAATCATATGGGTTTTTTAATTTTTCCAAAAATAGTTTTTTTAATGTTTTTTTCTACTTTTTTTATTTATGAAAACATTTATAATTTTTTTGTTTTTTCAATATATTTTTATTGCACATTACACAAAAAAGAGATTTTTTTGCTTCACAAATTATTTTCCATGAGTTTTTAAAGTTCCATAATTGCATGCAAATAAGGAGCAACGTGTACAACATAAATTTTTTTCCGGATTGAAGGCTTAAAATCTTCATTTTTCGCTTTTCCTTTTGAGAGATTTTTTAAATTCCTAGTTTGCAAAAAAATGATATTGTGTTCACATGTGGCATCCAAATTGAAGTTCTAGGTTTCTAGGAAAAACACGAGGTGACAAGTTGCACATCAATATATATATATATATTAGGCTATCTAAGATATAGTTTATGGATTCTCTTTTTCACAAAAGTTCTAGAAAATCCAATTTTTAAAATTTGGACTTACGGTGCTCCCAGACGCCTTGAGTTTAAAGTTTGCAAATGTTTGACATGCTCTTCAATGGTAAAGGCTCAAACATAAATGCTTAAATAAAATTTATTTTGTTCACATTAATTATAGTGTGTATTTCTTAGTGCATTGGCTATAAGTGCATGTGCAAGGCACTTGGTTGTAATAGGTCTTAATGATAAGTCTCTTTGGATATATTTTTAATAACAAATAGATATTTAAAGCTTAAGTGGACTTTTTTAAGCCCCTAATTATGCATATGACTATAAGATGCTCCCAATTAGCCTCGTGTTGTTTTTAGCCTTGGTCGTATATTTTTAGCCCCTATGACATGTTCTAGTGTTATTAAACCAATATGTTGGTTTTAGCCTTTGCTTGCATCATTGAGCCTTGAATTTTGCTACAATTTTTGAAAGTCATATCTTTTGATCAAAGAAGCTTAAGAGGCTGATATTTTTCACCTTTATTTTTTGAGCTCTACACATTGCTGCTTTTTTTTTAAATTTCGGTGACACATATTTCAATAAATTTTAGTTTTTGCCAAAAGTTACCCCTTCATCCTCAATTTTAGACCTTTTAAGGACCATATTTTTTATATCTGTCTAACATATTTTAGTTTCATTTTTAAAAAAGTGTGTAGTATTTCACAATTATTAGTAGTTCAAGATTCAAATCTATGCCATTCCACATCAAACGTTTACTTTTTCAATTTTTGTCATATTTTAACTGAAAATCTATTATAAATGCACTATTTTATAAAGTGCCACCTATTTTCAGCTAGGGGTTCATTTTTGTGCATTCAAATCGTTTTGGCTTGAGCTTATTTGATTCTTTGCTAGCATGCCAACCATTCGATCGAGCTTTTCTCGTAAAAGTCACATCATTGTAAGTAGTTAGGGAGGTTTATTTTTTGAGGTTCTTCTGAGACATTTTTTGCCTTGCTATTGTAAATGAATTACAACTATGACTTCCACACTATCACACATGCAACAAAAACACCATGCTCATTATATAAGTATGTTCACTTCAAGAAGAAATTGTTAGATTTGTTGAAGAGAATAACAAAACAAAAACAACTCTCTATTACTCTCACTAATTTCTAGAAAATACATCCTCCTTCAATGATGTAAGACAATTGTATGCTTACAACATTAGATTGACTCCTTATCCATACCTCTCATTGAGCATAGTCTACCTTATGCCACTGATTTAGATCCTATTGACACATCGCCATCCTCTACTCTGCCTAATCATGAGTTTCCCATTGAATTTGATGCATCCATTTTTGTACTTGTTCTGAACCACACTTTAGATTCACCCACCATTCCATTTGTGTAGTGCCCACATTTTACACACCTAAATACAACAGTAAAATACCAGGATATTTTTTTGACTTACATTGCTCACGACACACAACACAATAAGGGCTCCAAGTACAGAACTCGACACACATGCGACAATCACATAAGTCATCGACTCACATAGACACATGCAGACGGCATCAACATGTTGATACCACACTCTTCCCAACGAACAAATACTAGCAAAGACCCAACCACAAGAAACGTGACTTTAGGAATGGCGAACCCATGACAAAACATTACTTTAAATGTATTTTAGTTACGGCTAACTTCCCAAGATCCTTATTAGGTAAGCATGATTTTCTCCCTTTTTCCACCTACATGTCCTGAAAATTCGTTTCACAGTTCACTTATTGTTCAACCATTTAATTTGCTCTTTACCCTTATGACAATCTTCATAACTTACATAAGTATTTTTCCATATTTCAAAATGCCTACAAGATTCTAATTCTCTCATTCTTATGTTAAGATTTTGCTTCTCAAACATTTATTTAATGGCTACAGTCTTACCCTTACACTCAAGCGAAAGTGACTTGATGTCCAGAACGAAATCAAGGATTTGACGGAGATTTAGACACATAGGGCAACTTTTCACCAAAATATTTCTCGATTCACACTATATTTATTTCTCTACCATTGTTATTATAATTTGAAAACTTATTGAATTCCTATAAGATTTATATATATAGCTAGGTATACATATCTTTTGTTTTCTCAAAGTTTGGTCGCACCAAGGTAACTTATATTCTTTGCAACGCATGAAAAAGTTTAATTAAGTTATAAAGACTCCAAGATTGACCTTAGTCCTAAACTCAAATCTTGTGTGCAACATTATATGATATGCTCTTATATCGCACTAAGGTCTCGTTCTTAGCATCGTCTCGAAACAAAGAGATACAAAAGCACTTGTCTGACATCTTAAAGAAGTACACAGGCTAGGAGCATAATAAACTACACATGAACACAAGGGATCTATGTACACGAAGATCCCATGTCACTACACTTCACGATTCCACATAAGGAATATTCTTTATTCCTTAATGCCATAAATGACATAACAAGGGATTAAGGGACAAGATTACAATTTCTAAGGTTCTCTAGAATCAACATCCTTCCACTCAATTTTGCATACAAGGAGTTAAAATACAGTTTCTACCCACAAGTTAGCAGACAAAAACCACTAGGGTTTAGTTTAATTCCAATATGCACCTAGCGATCTACGCCTCTACTACATGTGATTTTAAGGCAAGTGGACATAATTATACTAAACCACATTCAAGAGAATGCCAAGATGTTATTTTGATAGAAACCAAGGTAGCACCGCTTAGTCGATCCTTCGAACAAGGACTCATAAGGTGACTCCTAAGGCGGTCTTCAACACTCAGCCTGGTATCGGACCTGAAGAGAGTACATTCTTCTCGCGAATGCCAAATCTAGAAGGAAACCACATACTCCGGATAGGTTGGACCATAACATTCCTAAATATGGGTTCGCAACAATGTCGCTAGACAAAAAGACTATGACGGTATACTGCAACGAGGGGTTTTATTTACCTAACCTATGAGGTCTCATCAAGTGCAAAGTTTAAGGTCGTTCTTCGGTTTTAATTTTCTTATATGGTAGAACGGGATCACACATACAGGCAAGTTATGCATGAATATTTTATTAGGGTTGAGTGTTCCCATTAAAACTCATTATTGTGTTTGCAAGGTAAGAAGGTAACCCTATAATTAATTTAAGCATTTATTAAATACCGAGAAGGTGCTACAATGTATTAACTTCGATTTCAAAATTTGCTTTATATAAATCAAACCCCCTTTTTTTTATATACACAACTAAAAATCAAATTGAACTGGTGATTAGATGCACATTTCTTAAGTATCCCTAAAACTAGCATATCTTGCATGTTAACAAATCTCAATTATAACTTTTCGGAAACAAGAGACTACATAACACAGTTATTCATTTTAAAATGACCTATAAGGATTACAATAATAATAATTAAATTTCACATCGCCTTCTTCGTCGTCATTCATCCATCCTGCAAAACCCACGTGAGCATGATATCAGCGATAATTCACTGGCATGGCATCCCCCCTAATCAATCATAATTGTCCTTTTTCAGTTTCCCATTTACATCAGACAATAATTACAATTTGCCAATCGAAATAAAAAGTCTAAAAACATGTATTCCTTGCATTTCATTTTTTTACATTTTATAAAACCAGAGAGAGAAAGAGAAAGGAAGAGAGAGAAAACATCATTTTGTCAAAAGTTACAATACACACAACAAGTTTCATTTTAGTGTTTTAAACAGTTATTTACGTGTGTAAAAAGTTTCCCAGGGTGAATTGGCAACCCTACGAGAGTCCGCAGCTTTCTACTTTTACATTTTCTCACTAGCTGCAAAACGTACAAAACAGGCTCTGAGGCTAAGAAACTACTTCCAAAGGGTATCTTCCGATGAGCACGCACGTCCCGATTAACTTTCTACGTGACCCTAGATATACCAAGAGCTCATTGCAACTGACGGAATTGAAAAGGAGCGCACGGTTTGCGTTTGGCGGCAAGTTTTCCGGGGTCACTGGTCGTAGTTCACCCAGTTGTAAAATGACAAAAGTTAGCTCGAGCACCCAGAAAACCGCATCCATAATTGACGTTTGATGGAGAAGCACGCAACGAGACATCTCCTACTAGTTCCCCTATGTAACGAGAATTCATCAGAGTCAACGGGACTGAGAACTAGACAACCATGTTCAAACGGCGACAAGTTTCTTGGAGTGACAAGACGAAATTGGAACAGTTTGACCTCGTCAAACTACGACCGGAGGCCTACAAAATGGCTTCGCCAAACTATCCCGAAAAGTGCTCTTTCCTATACCGAATGTTCCATGCATTTGTCTCGTATACACACCAGGGGTTTGCGAAGACAAAACATGATTTCTCTTTCCGGGGTTCAACTGGTGGTCCCAAATGAAAGCCAACTTTCTAGTTTTAACAGCTCTCTACTGTTGTAAACCAGTGTAACAGGGCTCCTATAAGGGCGTCAAAAGGATGTCATATGATCGTTTCGGGCCAAACCAAAAATCAGGGTGACTCCTCGTATACCAAGGTACCCGAATGAAACTTCACATCTTGTTTCTAGAGTGGCGAAGGGTACCTGGTGAGTCTCCGCAAATTGCAAAATTTAACTATTTAAAACAAGGAGAAGGTCAACTTTATCAGTGGAGAGTCAAATTTGTCTGGTCAACAAAACGATATTGGAACGGTCAAGAAGGGTAAGAGATTTCTAAATCATCTCGAGCGAGGGTGATAGTTCATGTTTTAAAGTAGGTGAGTTATAATGGCTCTGAGAGTTGCGACAAGACACTTTATTGTTTTGCAATGAGTTGAAGAGACATTTAACTGTATTTAAAAATCCTAATGAGTTAAAATTCTATTTAATTGCAAAAGAGAACTAAAATACGGAAATTAGGAGAGGTAAGGGAAGAATGACCATGCCTGGAAATGAACTGGTGAGGCAGAAGTCGAGGAGTTGACATCGCACCGATCGATTTCACTTGCTTGCAGCCACGGCAGGAAAACCCAAAAATAGCATCCACAATAATGTCAAAATCGGTGGCCAGTTCTATTGGAAAATCCTCTGGTGGCAAGAAAGGAACAACAAGTGCCTCCAGCTGAGTAACAAGCCCACGGTAAAGAGGCTTATCAATGTGTTTGGGATAGCAAACAATGTCATGTGTACTATGAATCCATTATGTGCATATCCTGCAATCCTGGCATTCCATGAGACAACATTTCTTTGAGGCACTCTCCCAAACAGTTCATGCACCTTCTCAACAAATCCTCTACATATTCAAATGTATTCATCGGGAAAAGTTCATATGCAGCCCATGTATTTGAAATATCCCAAAACCATTGCATTCCAAGAGATGAAATATCTGAGGCATTTTGCCGAACAATTCACATGCCTTGAATACACTTCCACATTTTCCACGCATATCAACTATGACACCAGCAAGCACAAAATAGTACAAACAAAACCACATTCTATTGTTCATACCATGTTCCAATACTTCCATTTTGGCACAGGCTGGAAGCACGCTGGCAAAGGTTGTGGATTCTGGCTTTACACAGACCAAATGCATTTGCTTGAAAGTTTCCAAGGCCTTTTCAACAACCTTGTTTTTGCACATCCTGCCATCATTACAGTCCGTAATACACATTTCTTTCAGGCATTTTTGAACAGTTTGCATGCTGCCACGTTTTTGCATATGCAAATCTACTAGGGCGCGTGCAACAACAACATATGACACATTTCCTCTGCGTTTTTGGAGCCCACGCAGGTCTGGGGCGGGCTGGAAGGGTGCTGGCCGCGTTACAAAAAAAACACAAAACCACTTCGTTTTTACATCATTTTCCACGCGGCAGGTGTGAGTGGTGTGGCCTGGGCGCATGCTGGCGTGGCTAGGAGGTTGGGAGGAGGCCCAACAGTGATGGCGCCCCAAGAGATGACATTTGGCAAAGCATTCCTTTGGACAGAAAAAAAAAATGCCCTGGTTTGTTCAGCCGCCGCCCACAAACCCCACCTGGTGTTTGCATTCCGCCCTTCCCCTTCTTTGCCCTAATCCGCCCTCCCAAGAAGTCACGGGCTTCCCTTTTTTTATATATTTTATTTATTATTTTTATTTTTTTAATAAGAGGGCGGGGCATGACAATTTGGATCATTTGAGAAGCACAAAAGGCTTTGGATCCCACACTCTTTGTTCTATGTGTCAATTTGGACGAGGCATAAGTAAACATTTGCAAGACATCACTTCCCATATCCAACATATTCATTGGATTTATCCCCACGACATTGGGTATAGAACATATGATTCTTCATCGGGTCCACTTTGTGCACACTCACATATTTTTGTTTGCTCCACTCTTCATGAATATATGAGTGATACATGAGTCCTTCCACACATCTTCTCGGGAATGAAATACACGAGATTACTTTTGTCATACGTGAGAGTCATCACACTTATATAAATGATTCTTCACATGTACCATTTGTGCACATGCCTCGAGATCACATGAAAACATGTGCATATAATATTAGTGTTTATTTAGGATAGATTTCAAATCTATCATGACAAAATCATTTGTATTCTTTCCATGTGCTTTATAGACATGGATCCTCTATTATTCATCTACATCTGCCATAAATTGTGCATTACGCCTAGCAATGATCCCTTTGTTTTGGAGCAACTCTATTTGACATTGCTCCCTTATTTTGGAGCAACTCTCATTTTGATATTGGTATTTCTGCGATAGATAAGAAATATCCTTATGGGGCTATTATGGTGTATACAATGTCTTACTTTGTCTTATTTAGTGTTTTTGGGATGTATACTTGCACTAAGTTATAAAGTACCATGGGGGTATTTTTCACAACATAGTCTATTTTTGTGTGTGGCTTATTTTGCACACCCCTTTCTTAGTTGTTATGTATTCCCATCACTATTAATGCCATGTTATTTGTGAGGGACCATTTTATATATTGTTTGACACCTAGATAGTCAAGGTATCTCTCTTTAGCGAGCATTTTCTTGAATATCCAACTTTTTCATTGTTTAGTGTTTGGGTAGTAGATTCAAACCATTCATATAGATATAATATTTTGTCCACTCCACCCATTATGTATTACGAGGGTGTTTGTAGTCATATTGCTCCTTTGTGTGTTATGTCCTCGCTTACCCTTGGCACATCACACCATCTACTTGAGGAAATTGATGATATTATTTGTGTATTCTTTTGTACTTTCGTCGCCTCATTTCACATATTAACGGTGTCCTTAGAGTTATTCGGTGCATACAATGCTAACTTGTCTTCTTTAGTGATTGAGTAGTGGATTTAAACCACTCGTGCAAATTTGACTTCTTCACCATTCTTTTCACTTATATTTCTTGTGTATTTTTAGTGAAAACTTTCATCCCATCCAAAAATTTTAGTGATGGCTTCAATCCCATCTACTTGTAATCTTCCTAGTACTTGGTCTCATTTTTTTAGAGACATTTGTTTTGTATCTCATTTTTCTAGGTTTTACTTATTGTACATGGGTACCTCATTAGGTCTAGTTGTTGGGACCCATTTTAGAGGATTTTAGTCTTATCACTTTGTAAAAGCCTCCTTAAGTTACACTTAAAGGGGGTTTAGTGAAATATTATACATGCACTAATATTAAGTTGACTTAGGTTAACTTAACTATACTAAGTTTGCTTTGTGTACACCTTGTAGGATTAGAATATGATAAGTAACACCACTAATCATTTGACACCACTTTCCACATGTGTCCATCGTTTTAGCCACGTGTCGATTACTTAGTCAAAATAAGAGTTAGTTTACAACTTTTATTTTACATAGTCAAAAACAAAGTTGGAACCAACTCTTATTTTTGTTATATTGACTACCTCTATTTGTATATTGTGACTGATTGGGAGAATAATATACTATTGTCATTCTTTATTCTTGTGTATAAATGATGTAGCACATAATCAATTTGTCTATGATTGGAGTGAGTCCATGATGAGGAGATTCTTGGGTTTCGACAATTTGTACAAAAGGGATATTCTAAAAATTTATTATTTCTCCATGTTAACACATGCTTAAAAGAAGAAGCAAAGTGAAATGTCAAAATAATAGTTTTTCTATAAATTCATTGTTTTCCTCCATACTAACAAATGCTTATGCTTATTCACTAATATATAGTTATTGTTGTGTGAATTATTACCTTTCAAGCCATCCCAATTGACTTAAATAATTCTATGTTGTAAAAACACACTATTTTTTTGTCATAATTAGAATTATTATTAAATTTTTTTACTTAATTTTTATTTTAGATATTGATTGATTTTGCCTTATAATGTAGGGAAGAAATACACATCTAAATAAGATGCAAGTTTTATTCCCATATTATCGAAAACATGATATGAGTGGAAGAATTTGTAAAGAGAAATAATAATAATTTTCACATCATAAAAGTAGAAAAATAAAAACCCATGGAAGAGACATCTAATGCGGTATCCATGTTGTAGTATGAGATTAGTTAACATGTATGGTTCTAGTGTGTGTATATGTTTATTGATCATTAATTTAACTTGGGATTTTGTTGTTGCATGTTCTTTGTTAGTTTGAATTTCAATTTTGTTTCTCGTGTTTTATGTGATTATCGACATTTTCAAGTTTGTGTGAACTATTGTGATTACATCTTTACTTAATTAATTTTATGTTTTGTTTATGTCTTCTCTTTCCTCTTATTTCTCTCTTTTCCATTAGGTTTGTCAATGTCACGTCATGATTTTTATAAGCTATTATGATAACCTCTTTTCATGATGTCAGAAGCTTGTAGAAATGAGGATAATTATGTTAAGATATATCTTTTAATCTTAAAAGGAATGTGTTTCGATCCGGACCCTTGTTTCCGTAATTTGTTTACTTGGAATGGAGGTTATTATAGCTTGTGTTTTGCAAGAATGAAACAATGAGACTTGTTGTATGTTTGATCAACTCTTATCGTTGATTGACAGCACACCTTGAATCAATTCCATTGATCCAAGGTATGATGTGGCCTTCTTGTGATCGCTTTGTCGATTTACTTCTAAAACAGAATGAAGTCTGAACCAGACCGAAGGCTGATATAAAAGTTCTGAGCACTGCAGTTACCAAGTATAAATATCCGGTACCTTGATGCCGATGGAAAAGGTTCGATTCCCGAACAACAAACACATTAACGCTTGACAACATAAGGCAATAAGAGCCTTAATGCAAGTGACACGGTATGTGTCGAACATAGGACGAAACATCTGCATTGTGCTAAATGTGAACGTAAGTTGTAAGACTTACTCAGGAAACTATTAAGTAAATAGTATGGGGATTAAATTCTAACCTATAACTATGTTTTAGCCTATAACCTAACTACTACCCTACGTGGATTTTAAATATCATGGGGTGTAAGTTAAGGCAAATCCTAATGATTTGCAACCTAGGTGAAAAACCTAAACTATTACTAATCTAAGGAGGGGACCTATGGACACATCTTTGGTGAGCGGATAAGATGGAGAGGTTAGAGATTTATTATGACGGTAAATGATGTCCTTGCAGTTTCAACGCCAAGTTTGGTGGGAACATGGGAAAATTTGGGGGCATCCAACTAGCTATGAAGCTAAAAAGGAATTGCATACAAAAATTGTAAAAATGAACTCGCCGGACTTGAGTCGGCGGTGGCGTGAAAATTGAGGAAAAAGCAATGCATTCAATGCATTTAATTATGTCATCTTAGCGACCACTCACCTTGGAAAGAGGATAGAGGAAATTTTGATGGTCATTGTGTTCTTTCGATTTTTGAGACTGCTCTGTATTTCTTTCATGGCTATTTTGAACCTGCTATTATTTTGGTTATTGTTGTTGTTGTTGGAGTAGCCACAACTATTTTTGAGCCTGAGGAAGTTAGTGGATTGTGGAAAGCTTTGTTGTGGACGCCGTGGAGAAAATTAGAACTCTGTGGGCGCGGTTTTCTTCAAACCACAAGAAAAAAAAATTAATAGGCATGTTGAGCCCTTCTCCTTAAATCATTTTGCTCTTGTTTAAGCGTCCCATTAAAACAACCCTACTCTTATGATGGGTGTTTTAGTTGAATGAAGTTGTTGATTTGTGTGAAGTGATTTTTTTTTTTTTTTTTTGGGTCGTCGTTTTCTTTTTCTTGAATGCGACTTGGGTATTTCTTTAAAAATGGGTAAATTAAATGAACATGTTCTTGTTGTATGATTTTGCTTTGATACTATTGTGTAATCGTTTCTACTACCCATTATGGATTCGAGTTGGTAAATGTACCAACGATGTGAGTAATGTTTTCAGAGTTCTATGCATTCTTGTAAAAATGGAAGGATAAAATGATTCGGTATGCCCCGGTTTGAGTTTGTCATTATAAAACAAACATGACTTGGGTATTCTTGTTACGTTTTGAAGAAAATGAGTGTTTCCTTACTACAATTATTAATGAAACGATTTTTCTCTTTTGATGTTTTGAATTCTAAAAGTAATGGTAATTGGATTTTATTGTGCATTATGGGTTCGGTTTTATGGAAGTGATAGTGATATGTAGATTGTTTTCTGAGTTCTGTGCGTGAATGGTTTTGGTAAAATCATGAGAATGCTTGATGGAACTGTTGCGTGAGTTATTTTCTCTGGTTGTATTACAACGCATAGAATACAAATTCTTTGGGACAGTGGGTTGTTTCATCGTTTTACTCTTACGCAATTTAAAACGATTAAATGCCTCCGTATTTGGTTTGAAATCCGTGAAAGATTTTGTTTTAGGAATTATTTACCTAATTCGAAACCGAATATATGGGTATCTGCCGGATGGAATAGAGTTTACTATTTCAGTCTCCTTTGGGTTGGATGATGAAATTATATGTATATATATATACGAACTGCATTCTAGACTTCTTTGTTGTTTCATTAAAACTGAACTGAAGTTGAATTCTTACCTTAATGTTGAAAAACGATTCTTTTATTATTATGATAAGAATCATGATTTTGTAGCTAGCTATACATTCTTGTTTGTTCAGACCTAGCTGGAAATGTTCGTTTGGGGAATAACTATTGGAAAGGATTTTAATTGAAAGATTCTGTTGTTTTTTTATATTGTGGAATCAGATGCCAATGAGCTCTGATATGCTTCCTTGAATGGTGATTAGTAAGTTCTAATTACTGAAATATAATGTTAAAAGAAATCATCCTATGGGGAATAGGCTGGCACTGAATAAGTTGATATTCAGCTAAGCAAGGAGAAGAGGTAATAGGATTCTCTTTCTTTTCATTCGATTATTAACTTCAATCGCTTTCTCTTTTGGTTGTTATCTTGATTGATATCATTCTTGTTTAAACTATTCAGTACAGCTAGGATGAAAAGAAAGAATATTGAATGGATAACTTAAAGTAATGATTATTTCTTCTCTTATACAGTGGACATTCTATATTTGATATTGAAGGAATTTCTTATTGCCTTAGGCATAAGGATTTGCATTTAATTGTTGTCTACTTTCTTTATGATTGGAAAAAGTATTATGATGTTTATTAAATTATGAGATTTGACACCGGGGTGATCGTTGTGAATGACTACTTTTCTCTTATGCATTTGATTGTTGGAAATTGAATGAGTAGTACGAAAGGAAGTAGTTTATGTCAATTCTTACTTAAAATTTATCTCTCGAAATTTTAAGCTGTTATAAGGAAATGAAATTGATAGCAATTGCATTATAACAACATTGTAGACATTTGTGTATTAGTTATTACGGATGTTTTAATCTGGAACTATTTAGAGGAAATTACTTCTTGTAGTAATTATTTGGGAGAAAATTAGTAATCTTTTGTTTGATTGTGATGGTAATTAGATGATTGGGTTCATGTTTATTCCTCCTTATCAACACTTAATTCTTGGATGATATTCATCTCATTTTTTTACGTTTCATAAAAGCGGGGTTCTTTTATTGAGACAGGTTAATTAAGAGCACCTCATTTTAATGATAAGTGCTTAATATGCTCGGTTTAATGAAGCCGACCTGCAAGTAAATTTTGTAGATGGTTTCCTTGAGTAAAAATGAAGACATGGTTGTTTTCGATGCTTCTTACGAGTAGGTAAGGATGGATCGTATTTGATAGTTTATTATTCCTCTACGAGGAAATGGGAAAATAAGAAGTTGTATTCTTCTTTCTTTATGTGTCGTCATGTTGTTTGATATATATTAAGTCCGGTTGTTTGGATTGGTAATTGTATAGATTATAAATCTTATGGATTGAATACAAGGAAAGAGGTGATATTTTAATGATCAGTATCACTTTGAAAGCTGTTGAATAAGATTGAGAATATCATATTATTCATAGATTTGGAATTATTCAAATGATAGTGGATAGATTTTAAAAGGAGATAATATCTATTCTTCACTTGAATACAACTTTTAAGTTGGAATGTGCAATCAATTCATACTTGGGTTAATATGAATTTTAGATTGACATTGAAAAGGGTTTAAATGAGCGTGAACTCTTAATTGAACGATATTCGGGATTAGTTTATAAGCTAAGGAATATCCAAAAAAAAAAAAAAGAAAGTTGAACCTTGTATTCGGACATTCGTTAATATCCTCAAATGTTTAAATTCGAGAGGATATTAGATATAAGGAAACATATCTATTCGTAACAAACCTTAAGCGAAGTAAGGTTAAGGAGAATAATTGAATACACTCTTTTAGAATTAGACCTCATTCAAATGATGTCTAATAAGATGGAATTCTGAATTTAATACGGTTGTGGATAAAAGCTGGTTGAGTTTAATAGGTTGAACTTACTACATTGTCATCTTTGGGTTATGTCTCAAGCTTAAAGTAAAGAACCAAGATGGAAATATGCAATCCTTCGGTATGAAGGAGTAAACGTATATTAAGCTATAAGACAAATTGAGTCTCTCTTAGCTATATACAATCATAGCGAACAATGGGGATAAAGGATCAACACGGTATTGCTGAAAATTGATCTTAAATAATTAAAATTAAATCCAATCACACTAAGGTGGATGTGTATCCCTTGATGAGAGGATTTCGTAGGACCTTGACACACGCCAATGCGTCCGGTGTCTTCATGAAGGCGGGGCCTTCATGCGACACAATGTTATGGCCGACATGTTCAACACCCTCTGAATCGAATCATCAAGTTTACATAAGATGGAACTAAGCTACATGGATGAGGATTGTAATACCCCTTCCGGGACATCGAAAAACACATCAATAATGACTAAAAAAATTTTTTTTTGTGAGGAAAGGAAACTTTTAGGTTTTGTTTGGTTTTGCATTATAGAAATGATAGGTTTTAAAACAATAAAAGAAATAAACATTACTATACATTTTGTTTTATTCTATTACACATAGATTTATGTTTATACATTTGTTAATTGGTTATTTATTACTATCCTTATATTTATTTACTTATTTATTTTGTTTTATTTTTTTGATAAGCCCTCACTAAATTATTCTTTGTTTTACATACATATATATATACATATACATATGTATATTTATATATGTTTATAAGTATATATATATATATATATATATATTTATACATATATACCTATATATATATATATATATATATATATATATATATACCTATACATATTAGGTTGCTATAATATATTGCATGTTTTATGAAAACCGCGAGGAGTGGAGGAGGAGGGGGGCGAGGCGGGAGGAGAGAGGTTGCGAGAGGCGGGTGCGAGAGCCGAAGGGGGGCGGAGGCAAGGGAGTCGCGGCGGCGGTTCGGTGCACATGCAGCTGCGGTGGAAATCCGTGGGGCGGCGGCGAGGGACGATGGAGGCGGGGAGGCGCAGGAGACCGGGGGTCGGCTGGCGGCGGGGGT
This sequence comes from Taxus wallichiana var. yunnanensis, assembly GCA_018340775.1. Lineage (NCBI taxonomy): Eukaryota > Viridiplantae > Streptophyta > Pinopsida > Cupressales > Taxaceae > Taxus > Taxus wallichiana. The sequence goes on along the minus strand of CM031240.1, from coordinate 809,811,563 downwards.
GGGTGCGGAGGAAGCGAGGCGGCGGCCGGGCGCAGTGTGGGGTCGGTGGGCGGCGCCCCCAAAGTCATATTTAGTATTGTTGCGGTCTTTTATGGGCGGGGGTGAGCCGAACCCCCAACAAAATATATATATTTTTTTTTTTTTTTTATTTTTGAAATCATTTTTATATATATATAATATATCTTTTTTTTTTTGAATAAAATTTATATATATAGATACATATATACGTATGTATATGTATATATATATATATATATATATATACTGTGTTTAACACATTGAAGTATATAATGTATTTTAAATACATATATACAAATATTTAAAGGATTTTTCCAAGTATAGATATGAACATATCTCTTCAAAAATATATATAAATCTACATATTAAAATGTCTCCACAAGATAAAAAAATTTTTGCCTAAAATGAGAGAAATATAGTTTTGCCTTAAGTAAAAAAACATTAATATATTCCTTCATTTCGAAATAAAGACATTTCTAACACTAGTAATCTAAAAGCTGGAATGAGCATTTTACAAATGAAATAGTTTCTTCCATGGTTATATACCTTCCTTTCAAATGTCAAAAAAACAATTCATATTGTAACATGTGAGACTTACAATATGGAATGCAAACTTATCCACAAGCTTGAGGCAAAATTTTCACATATACATATTTTCTTTCATTTAAAAGGAGACTACATTTTTACAATCACAAACCGTATTTTATTCATTGCTCTTTACAAAACTTTCAATACATTTTCTTTGCATACTAGCAATATAACTAAAGGAAAACAACTTAGCAACTATTACCCAACAAGATTGAAGTAAGGCCTTATAAATTACAAGTAAAGGAAACAATTTCATTACATTACAATACTTTTTTGTTTTCTTGTCCAAGTTCACACATACTTCATTTCATACCTACCAAAAAAAAAAGGTTTAATACAATATCCTTACAAGACAATGAAAGCTCACACAAGCCATTCTTTTCAAGATACAAAGGAGAGGTCCATAAAATGATGAAGGAAACAAGATGAAATTCCAAGTAGACAAGGGTCTTCATACATCTTCCAAAGCTTCCCAACTCCAAAATCTTTTCAAGGCCAACACAATGAGAAAGGGCTTGTTTAACCACCCAACCTTTAGGCATCATCACATGCCTATCCCAAGGTTGGGATGCATGCTAGCCTCCCCCAAGCCCATGGGAAAGAGGATAGCTAACCAACACTTGCACAAGGTGAAGGGTAGACAAAAATGAAACAAACACACAAACCTAAGACTCACAATCAACACAAGATTCCAACATACAAGGAGGAGAACCCATGTTCATCCTCCAAAAATGGGGAAGAGAGGAGAAAGTTCTCCTAAAATTAAACATCAATATTACTTGCACAATGAACACAACTTCTTAACCTCCTTATTGCTCCTTAATCACAACAAGACCCTCCTTATTCCTCCTCCCCCTTTCTCCAAGTCCTCCTTGGAAGGATTTTCAAACCCCAAAAGGGGGTTTCCTTACCAAGGATGGGGAAGGAGATTCAAGCCAAATGAATCCACTTCCCCACCTCAACCATTGAGGGGAAAAAAAAATATAAGACCCTACAAGGCTTGGCCATCAAGCCTTGAGGGTTGAGAGGGAAAATTCCCTCTCTCTTCCCCCACACTCCAAACTCCATCATGCCATATGATGGAGGGAGTAAAAACACACAAACAACACTAAGCTTCATTCAAAAATTAAACAAATTTCAACAAACAATCTAACAACTAAAATAAAGCAACACATCTACAAGATCTAAGAGCCTACCTCAAGGAAAGCTCTCCAAAAAGCTTCCTAACTTCAAGATTTCCACCCTTAGCTCCAAGCAAATCCCAAGCTCCAAATCACCCAAGCATCCAAGCAAGAAAAATCCAAGGAAAAGTCCATTTTTTTCTCCATGAATGAGAATATGAAGAGGAGGGACCAAGCATCCTCACAAATGAGGGGGTGACATGTGTCACCCCTCTCCCTCCTCATGGTCAAAGATGCTAAGACAAAAGAGAGAAAGGGTAAAATTATCTTTTTACCCTCTTCTCCCAAATTTCCTCAAATGTTAGCAAGACAAAACTAGTTGCACTTTTGATAAACACACAAATCCACATCCCTTACATGGATGTGACAAAACAAGGGTAGAAAGGGAGGGAAAACTCCCTCTAGCCTTGAAAACAAGCCCCCCTACCCATTAGGTAGGGTCCAAGGGCTCATTTTAGTGAAAGGGGGACTCCCAAGCTACAAAGGGGTCCCCAAAAATGCCCAAAATACCCTAATTTCGGGTTTTGCATTTTGGCACAAGGGTAGAGGGTGTGGGGACCACCCAAGGGTCTCACATGTGACCCTAAACCCTTGTGATTAAGAGACTAATTAACAAAAACAACAATTTAAAAGAAAGTGAAATTATTTACTCCCTAAGCAAGTTTACAACTCTACTAACAACCCTAAACAAAAATTAATAAATTAAAGCAAAATACTTTACATACATTGGGGTCACTCAAAGTGCCCAAAATTAATAATCATCTATCCTAGGGCTTCACACAGTGAACATGGCTAGGACTCAGCCCGTGGGCTGCTTGTGCAAGTTTTGAGTAACTGGCCTGAATCCCACGTTCTCCTGTAAACCTGTCACCTGCACACTCATTGCACACATTAACTGCACCTGTCCAATACAATATAATTAAATGACATAGTAAGATATCAATGCATGCTAAACTAACCTAACATCCTACTGAAATCCAGATGTAACAACGTGCACAATTATATTCCACATTCCAAAAGTTAGACAAGATGATAAAGTGACATATAATCCCACCATGCAACAACTATCCATCAATATAATTAGATTTCCAAGCACATCATATTTCATTAGTTTCCATGTCATAACAAGAAAATGCGACAATAAGGAAATTAGGTTAAATTGGCGCTATACGCCTGAATGTCACACATGACTAATATAATCAAATATCTAAATATAATGTCCAAGATATCACCAATCACTGTCAAAACATGTCTATGAGCAAATAAACAACAAGCTACTGAGCTATAGAAAGTGTGGGCACTACATCCCCCTCTACTAAAATTAGACTTCCTCCTGGAAGTCACTGAAAGAGGTAGGGATATCTAGCCCTCAAAGGTATCGCATCCTCCCAAGTAGCTGCTGTCTCGTCGTACCGGTCCCACTGTACTCTAACCTGGTCCAAGTCTCGACCCCGAAGGGCCAACCTCCGGTGCTCCAGTATGCGTACGGGCTCCAATCTCCACTGTCCTCCGTCCTCTACCTGTAATGCCGACCAATCCAAAACATGAGAAGCATCAGGTACATATCTACGTAGTACAGAAACATGAAAACATCGTGGGCCCATGCAAGGCGTGGTGGCAAAGCTAGGCGATAGGCAACTGGACCGATGACCTCTAAAATATCAAAAGGCCCCACAAAACGAGGCGATAGCTTAGAACCCTTTCCATAACGGATAGGACTCTTATGCGGACGAACCCTCAAGAAGACTTTGTCACCCACTGAGAAGTGACGATCAGTCCTCTTGGTGTCTGCATACGCCTTTTGGCGTGCTCTGGCCTGCTCAAGACGTTGTCTAATCAACACAACCTGCTGCTCTAAATCCTGAAGGTAGGCTGGTCCCAAAATGATCCTGTCATCTAGTCTATCCCAACTCAAAGGTGTCCTGCAAGGTCGTCCATACAAAGCCTGGTAAGGAGCCATACCAATGGAACTATGATAACTGTTGTTGTAGGCAAACTCAACTAGATGCAAATAATCCTCCCATTTCCTCTGCTGATCCATGACATACATCCTCAACATGTCCTCTAACACCTGATTAACCCTCTCTGTCTGCCCATCTGTCTCTGGATGATAAGCTGAACTGAAATTGATCTCGAGTACCCGGAGCGGCTCGAAAAGAAGTCCAAATCTTCAAGTGTAGATAGTATCCTGTCATTAATGATGGTCTTCGGAATCCCATGCAACCTAACAATGTCCTCCATAAATACTTTGGCAATGGCCTGTGCATTATAGGTGACCTTGGTTGGCGAAAAGTGCGCAACCTTAGTCAACTTATCCACGGTGACCATAATGGCGTCATGGCGATAAGAAGACATAGGAAGTCCGACTATGAAGTCCATGGAAATCACATCCCATTTCCACTCGGGAATATCATGAGGCTGTAAAAGTCCTGCGGGATGAGAATGCTCTGCCTTGACCCTCTGACACTCAAGGCAACGTGCAACAAAATCTGCTATGTCCCGTCGAAGACCTGGCCAATAATATAACTCCCTCAAATCGGCATGCATTTTCTTTACTCCTGGATGTGCCGCATATGGGGCTCGATGAGCCTCTGAGAGGATGAAGCTACGCAGATCACCTGACTTAGGCACGTAGATGCGCCTGTGGAAACGAAGCAAACCATCTGTCTCTAAAACACACCCAGAATATCTGCCCTCTAATGAACCCTGAGACTCTAACATCTGTTTAGCTCCCTCATAAAATCTGTCCTCTGGAAGGTGCTCAAGAATCCTGCCTCTCAAATCTGACTGAAGTGTCAAAGAAGCAAGCACATGTCGTCGTCTACTAAGAGCATCTGCAACAACATTTTCCTTCCCTTTGATGTACTGAACCTCCATGTCATACTCACATAGGAACTCCATCCAACGCCGTTGACGAGCGTTGAGGTTCGGCTGTGAGAAGATATGCTGCAAACTACGATGGTCTGTCCTCAAAATGAAAGGCCTACCCAAAAGGAAATGTCGCCAACGCACTAGAGCATGAACAACTGCTGCAAGCTCCAAGTCATGAGTAGGATAATTAAGCTCGTAGTCCTTGAGCTTACGAGACTCAAAAGCAATAACCCGACGCTCCTGCATAAGAACTGCTCCCAAACCCTCTAGTGATGCATCAGTACAAACAACAAAATCCTCTGTCGGGTCTGGAACTGCTAAGATGGGCGCCGTGGTTAACCTTCCTTAAGCAACTGAAAGGCTTGCTCACATTTTTTCGACCAATCGAACTTCTTCCCTTTCCTCTGAAGAGAAGTGATAGGGTGAGCAATCCTAGAAAAGTCCTGCATAAACTCATGTAATACCCCCGCCAAACCCATGAAACTCCTCACCTCAAGAATCGATGTGGGCGCGGCCACCCAAGATAGCTGTATCTTAGAGGGATCTACAGAGATACCTCGCCTGAAATGATATGACCAAGTGCATCTTGAATCTCTCGTCGAAAGAAGCTGCACTTTTCCAAGTTCCCATACAACTTCTGCTCTCTCAAAACCTGAAGTACCTGCCTCAAATGCTCCTCGTGTTCCTCCTCGGAACGAGAATAAATCAATATGTCATCAAGGAACACTAAGACAAAGCGATCCAGAAATGTCCTGAATACACCATTCATGAGGCTCATGAAGACAGCTGGGGCATTGGTCAAACCAAATGGAACCACTGTGAACTCATAATGCCCATAACGTGTGCGAAATGCTGTCTTATGAATGTCTGCATCTGAAATGCGCAACTGATGATACCCTGACTTGAGATCGATTTTGGAGAACACTCTCGCTCCCCGCATCTGATCAAACAAGTCATCAATCCTAGGGAGCGGATAACGGTTCTTTATTGTGACTTTGTTGAGCTGCCTGAAGTCTACACAAAGCCTGAGAGAACCGTCCTTCTTCACAAATATGACTGGCACTCCCCAAGGAGATACACTAGGGCGAATGAGACCCTTATCCAACAACTCCTCTAACTGAATCTTGAGCTCATGAAGCTCTGGTGTCGTCATCCGATAAGGTGCCCTAGAAACTGGTGCTGATCCAGGTACTAAATCAATGGTGAAATCCACCTCTCTGCGGGGTGGTAACCCTGGAAGCTCGCCTGGAAAAACATCTGCATACTCCCTCAAAACTGCATGATCATCTAAAGGTGAATGCTCTGGAATGCTCTCAGATCGATCACTGATAGTGATAGCAAACAACTGACAACCCTTACGCATGCTCCGCTTGAGTTGCTTAGCCGATATCATGCGCAAGGAGATAGGTCTCTGCATCCCTGATATAACAACTGCACTCCCAAGATCATCCTGACACTCAATGACCTTATTTCTGCAATCCACCTTAGCTCGATGAGACTCGAGCCAATCCATGCCCAAAACTACCTGATAGGAACCTAGAGGGATAACTCGAAGGTCAAGAGTAGTGGAGAAGACTCCCAAATCAAGTACGCAACTCTCCACATACGAGTCCACGACGAGTTTGGCTCCAGAGGCCAACTCAACCTGCCAACTATCTGGTTGCCTAGCCACCACTAGCCCACACTGGTCCACTATAGAAGGTGATATAAAGGAATCTGAAGCACCTGAATCAAAAAGTACAGAGACAGAAATACCCCTGATAGTACCTGTCGTCTCAATGACCGTGGCCTGATGCTCGGCCTGGCGGTTGTCAACCGCTGCATAAACACGATGGGCGCGTCCTACATCACCCACCGTCTGCTCGGATCTAGCAGCTCTCTGTGCATCCATGGTATTGGGTTTGTGCGGGCACATGCGCACATAGTGATCTGGAGATCCACAAATAAAACAACCTCCTGTACATCCCTCGAGATGGGGTCCCTCCCGTACTACGGTGTACCGATCTCGCTGGGTCCAACCCTAAAGCAGATCAGCTGAGTGCGAGTGGTCTGTGGTGTCTCGCCGAGTTCCTCCTATCTCTGGCTCCACTAAAACCACCTCTAGAAACACCTCTCTGAAATCCCTGTGTCTGCCTAGCCCCCTGCTGCGGGTGGCTCTGCTGCTGTGTCTGTCGCTGTGGGTGCGGTGGAGCCCTCGTGGCTGCTGGCGGAGGCCAAAATCCTCCTCTAGGGGGTGGTGCAGAACCTCGTGACCTCTGACTCTGAAATGCCTGTATCCTCTCCTGAAACTTGCTCTTGTTCCTATCACGGTGCTCCTGTGCCTTGGTCCTGTTCTCCTCAGCTAAGTAGGCCTTCTCAACGGCCTTCTCAAGTGTGGGAGGAGATAAGCATCCTAACTGCTCCTGCTATATCTGCATTGAGCCCTCGAATGAACCTGTTAACCTGCAATTTCTCATCTTGCAGGTAATCCACGTACTGAAGAAGATCCAGGAACCTGCTCTCATACTGCGCTACTGTGCCAGATCCCTGTCGCAAGTCGTGAAACTCGTCGATCCTCTTCTGAACAAAATGCTCTGACATATATCGCGCCCTGAAACGCTCCTCGAACAACTCCCAAGTCACTGTCTCTCGGGTCAGATGGAGCTTCCGCTCCTCATTCCTCCACCAAACGCCTGCTGCGTCTCGGAGGAGGTGTATGGCGAACCTCGCCTTGACGTTGCTCTCGTAAGAGTGCAAGCCAAAGCAACTATCCAAGCTAAGGAGCCATGACTCAGCCCCAAAGCCATCTGTAGAGCCGGTGTAAGTGGGCGGCTGCAAACGAAGAAGATCCCGGATCACACTGCCTGTATCTCGATCCTGGCGATGTAGTCCTACAGGCGAAGGGAGTCGCCTATCCTCGAAGGGTCCCTCGAGACTGTGAGATCGGCTGCGACGGAATGAGGCTGCCCTCTCGTGATGAACGGAAGGGCTGCGTGACCTCTCCCGCCTCGGTGTGTCGTGCTCTGGCGGCTCCGAATGCGCGTCCACGCCATCCTCGTCTCCCAAAGATGCCTCCACTCTCGTCTCCCGTGGCCGGTGCAGCGCCGCTCCAACGCCTATCTATCAGCTGGCGTAAGGCCTCTAATATCCGAGGCCCAAAATCGGGCGTCGTCGGCTCCTGCGTAGATGCGCTACGCCCCATACCTCTGGCTGATCGTCCTCGCTTAGGCGCCATCCTGCGCACGAGGTGAGCGAGCAGTTTATTAATTTAAAAATTTAATGGAAGTGGGTGGTTTATTTTGTCTGTTTAGTTTTATTTATTTAGTTAATTTTGTTGTGTTAAAATTGACATTAACTATTAATTACCCAGTGGTCCGCGAGTGCGAACCCCAAGCTCTGATACCAACTGTAATACCCCTTCCAGGGACATCGAAAAACACATCAATAATGACTAAATTTTTTTTTTTTGTGAGGAAAGGAAACTTTTAGGTTTTGTTTGGTTTTGCATTATAGAAATGATAGGTTTTAAAACAATAAAAGAAATAAACATTACTATCCATTTTGTTTTATTCTATTTCACATATATTTATGTTTATACATTTGTTAGTTGGTTATTTATTACTATCCTTATATTTATTTACTTATTTATTTTGTTTTATTTTTTTATAAGCCCTCACTAAATTATTCTTTGTTTTACATATATATATATATACATATACATATGTATATTTATATATGTTTATACATATATATATATATTTATACATATATACCTATATATATATATATATATATATATATATATATATATATATATATATACCTATACATATTAGGTTAACTTTAAAAGCTGTTTCTTGCTTTATAATATATTGCATGTTTTATAAAACCGCGTCAGTGGAGGAGGTTGGCGCGGCAGGGAGAGAGGAGTTGAGGAGGGGGGACAGGCCGAGGGGGCGGGCAGGCCGCGCGGCGGTTCAGTGCACTGAGAGGCAAAGTGGAAGTCCGTGGGCGGACGCGAAGGCGAGGACAAGGGAGGCGCGGGACGAGGGTCGGCAGAGGCGCTTGTGGGCGGCCGTGGGCGAGAGTGTGTGTGGGTCGGTGGGGCGGGCGCCCCCCTATTAATATTGTTGCGAGTCTGACGGGCGGGGGAGCGACCCCCCAAACAAAATATATTTGTTTTTTTTTTTCTTTGTGTTTTTGAAATCATTTATATATATATATATATATATATAATATATATTTTTAGTTTTTTTTGAATAAGAATTTATATATATAGATACATATATACATATATATATATATATATATATATATATATATATGTCTGTGTTTTTGACAAGTATATAATATATTTTAAATACATATATACATATATTAAAAGGATTCTTCCAGGTATATATATAAACATATCTCTTTTTAAAAAAAATATATAAATCTATATATTAAAATGTCACCACAAGATAAAAAAATTTTGCCTAAAATGAGAGAAATATAGTTTTGCCTTAAGTAAAAAAAAGCATTGAATTAATCTATTCCTTGCACGAAATAAAAGATGATTTCTAACACTAGTAATCTAAAAGCGGGAATGAGCATTTACAAATGAATTAGTTTCTTCCATGGTTAAACAAGAACAACTTTCTTTTCAAATGTCAATAAAGAACAATTCATATTCTTAACATGAGAGATTTACAACATGGAATGCAAACATATCCACAAGAAGGCAAAATTTCACATATATATATTTTCTTTCATTTCAAAAGGAGACTACATACAATCACAAACTATATTTCATTCATTGCTCTTTACATAACTTTCAATACATCTCTTTGCATACTATGCAATAACACAAGGGGAAACAACTTAGCAACTATTACCCAAGATTGAAGTAAGGCCTTATAAATTACAAGTAAAGGAAACAATTTCATTACAATACTTTTTTTTTTTGTTTTCTTGTCCAAGTTCACACATACTTCATTTCATACCTACCCAAAAAAAAAGGTTTTAATACAATATCCTTACAAGACAATGAAAGCTCATACAAACCATTCTTTTCAAAATACAAGGAAGAGAGGTCCATAAAATGATGAAGGAAACAAGATGAAATTCCAAGTAGACAAGGGTCTTCATGCATCTTCCAAAGCTTCCCAACTCCTAAATCTTTTCAAGGCCAACACAATGAGAAAGGGCTTGTTTAACCACCCAACCTATAGGCATCATCACATGCCTATCCCAAGGTTGGGATGCATGTTAGCCTCCCCCAAGCCCATGGGAAAGAGGATAGCTAACCAATACTTGCACAAGGTGAAGGGTAGACAAAAATGAAACAAACACAACCTAAGACTCACAATCAACACAAGATTCCAACTTACAAGGAGGAGAAACCCATGTTCATCCTCCAAAAATGGGGAAGAGAGGAGAAAGTTCTCCTAAAATTAAGTATCATTAATATTTGCACAATGAACACTACTTCTTAACCTCCTTATTGCTCCTTATTTACAACAAAACCCTCCTTATTCCTCCCCCTTTCTCCATGTCCTCCTTGGAAGGATTTTCAAACCCCAAAGGGGTTTCCTTACCAAGGATGGGGAGGAGATTCAAGCCAAATGAATCCACTTCCCCACCTCAACCATTGAGGGGAAAAGAAAATATAAGACCCTACAAGGCTTGGCCATCAAGCCTTGAGGGTTGAGAGGGAAAATTCCCTCTCTCTTCCCCCACACTCCAAACTCCATCATGCCATATGATGGAGGGAGTAAAAACACACACAAACAACACTAAGCTTCATTCAAAAATTAAACAAATTTCAACAAACAATCTAACAACTAAAATAAAGCAACACATCTACAAGATCTAAGAGCCTACCTCAAGGAAAGCTCTCCAAAAAGCTTCCTAACTTCAAGATTTCCACCCTTAGCTCCAAGCAAATCCTAAGCTCCAAATCACCCAAGCATCCAAGCAAGAAAAATCCAAGGAAAAGTCCATTTTTTTCTCCATGAATGAGAATATGAAGAGGAGGGACCAAGCATCCTCACAAATGAGGGGGTGACATGTGTCACCCCTCTCCCTCCTCATGGTCAAAGATGCTAAGACAAAGAGAGAAAGGTAAAATTATCTTTTTACCCTCTTCTCCCAAATTTCCTCAAATGTTAGCAAGACAAAACTAGTTGTACTTTTGATAAACACACAAATCCACATCCCTTACATGGATGTGACCAAACAAGGGTAGAAAGGGAGGGAAAACTCCCTCTGCCTTGAAAACAAGCCCCTACCCACTAGGTAGGGTCCAAGGGCTCATTTTAGTGAAAGGGGACTCCTGAGCTACAAAGGGGTCCCCAAAATGCCAAAATACCCTAATTTCGGGTTTTGCATTTTGGAACAAGGGTAGAGGGTGTGGGGACCACCCAAGGGTCTCACATGTGACCCTAAACCCTTGTGATTAAGAGACTAATTAACAAAAAACAACAATTTAAAAGAAAGTGAAATTATTAACTCCCTAAGCAAGTTTACAACTCTATTAACAACCCTAAACCAAAAATTAATAAATTAAAGCAAAATACTTTACATACATTGGGGTCACCAAAGTGCCCAAAATTAATAATCATCTATCCTAGGGCTTCACACAAAGTGAACATGGCTAGACTCACCAGTGGGTACATGCAGTGCAAGTTTTGAGTAATCGGCCCGAATCCCACGTTCTCTCCGTAAAACTCGCTTTGTCACCGCACACTCATTGCACACATTAACCGCACCTGTCCAATACGATATAATTAAATGACATAGTAAGATATCAATGCATGCTAAACTAACCTAACATCCTACTGAAATCAAGATGCGACAACGTGCACAATTATATTCCACATTCCAAAAGTTAAACAAGATGAATAAAGCGACATATAATCCCACCATGCAACAACTATCCATCAATATAATTAGATTTCCAAGCACATCATATTCATTAGTTTCCATGTCATAACAAGAAAATGCGACAATAAGAAATTAGGCTAAATTGGCGCTATACGCCTGAATGTCACACATGACTAATATAATCAAATATCTAAATATAATATCCACGATATCACCAATCATCACAAAAACATGTCTATGAGCAAATAAACAACAAGCTCTTGAGCTATAGAAAGTGTGGGCACTACAAGGATAGGAATGTGACCGCGTATACGGGGTGACTCCTAAGGACTAAAGGTAACTAGACACACGCTATTGTCTAGGGTCAACACGGTATATTTGCGTACCTTTAGTCATCGCGAGTGTCTTCCTATACTCTTTCATATTACTAGTTGGGGTTAGAGCTCAACCTTGGGATGAATGGTGAGCAGGGTCGAAAAGACCATTCTAGATAATGAGATGAAGTGAGATGAAGGACGTATTCCTTTGAGGCGTGTAACGTCCGGGAATAAGATCATGCAAAACATGTGAAAATCTTTGGCCAAATTATCGCAAGTTGTTGGTTGCGTTGTCCTAATCACCTAGTTTAAGAAGTAGGATATCAGATGAATATCGCAATGAATATTGAGATAGGCCTCTTAAATGGAACACTCGGTAACTGAGATACGGTAAAGAGAACCCCGTATACTTAGTATACAATGCATGGATTAACATGAAGGATCGGTAAGTTGTCGAGTCATGAAATGAGAGATCGCTGAAACTCCGAGCCATAAAATGGGAGATCGGTAGTTCTTCAAGTCATTTACAACAAGATATATGGTATACATTATATGATTAAATGGCAATGAATGTGTGTTCCATATTGTAATTACGCGAACATAGAACATTGGTTTTAAAAGTAATTGTGTGATCCGAATTACATTAATAGGATGAGAACAATTAGTAAAACTTGGTCGTGTGTTTTGAATTACATAATTCAGAACAGTGAACGTTATTTATATAAAAAAAAATTCCCTTGTTCTAGTGTCTTAAATGGGGATGTTACATCTTGGTATCAGAGCTGAAGGTTGTAGCTCTTGGACCTAATGAGTCTAAAATTTAATAAGGTTTACATTTCCTTATTGAACAAAAAATGGTCAAAACAAGAGGAAATGTTGCGTAACAACCCGTTACTCGGAGTGGAGAAGCGCTATCTTGCTCAAAAGTCATGTGAAATCCTTGCTGCCCTACTAGATACGAGAGATCGTTTGACTGTTTTGGAACAGCAATCAATGGGCAATGAGGAGGAGGAAGAAGAAGCTGATATGAATGATCAGCCACCTCCTGTGGACAACATCAATGGAGGGAATCCGGGTGTTGATAATAGTAATGCGAATGCTCCTAATCATCCTGAAAATAAAAGGGCAAGATTAGCAGCTGAACTTACAAATGACATAAAGAGAATAAGTCCTCCAAAGTTTTATGGAACAACACTTGGGGATGGGGCTGAAAATTGGCTTAGTGAAATGGAGAAGTACTTTGCAATAAGAAACTTCTCCGAGGAGACCAAAGTGATATGGGGAGCATATCAGCTTTCTCATGAAGCATCATCATGGTGGGACAACCGTAAGGTTGAGTTGAATATTGTCGAAACAGACATAACTTGGGATCAATTTAAGGGTTACTTTAGGCAACGGTGGCTGCCTCAACTCTATTTTGATAGGAAAATGACTGAATTTCAGAATTGGTCGCAAGGAAGGCTGACGGTGATAGAATCTTCGGGAAGGGTTTACTAAACTCCTTGAGTATGTGTCGTTGTACCAAGTCGACGAGAAGTTCAGAATACAAAAGTTCATAATGGCACTAAATCCCATCATTGGTGGCGAAGTGGATGTCCACGGTCCAACTACTATGGAAGGAGTTGTCAAAAAGGCAATAAGACAGGAACAAAAATTGAGAGCAATTTCTACTCATAGAGAGGAGATTAGGAAGAAGATTCCCAACTCTTCTTCATCTCTCACACCCAAAAAGGGGCCCTGGAAAAGGTTTGGTACGAAAAACAAAATTGTTGTGGATAACAATAAGAAATTAGTAATGAACAAACCTGTAAATAGCATGCGGAGCAGCTTTGCAAAAATTAGTGGTAATGGACAAAAGTCCTATGGAAGCTAGAGTGATAACTTCAAGGCTAGTAACAAATTCGAGCTTAGGAAAGGGCCAGTTGGAGGTTGCTTCAACTGTGGAAAGGACCATTACGTGATTCATTGTCCTCTGAAAAAGGATGATCGCAATCAGCAGCATAGTATACACGATGCGGTGGCTAACAAACAAGTTGAAAAGTAAGTTACACCCATAGAAGTTCCGGGTAAGTTATTCGGTACACCTGTAGTCATACTTTTTGATACTGGAGCTACTGAATGTTTTATTTCTACTAAACTTGCCATGAAATTAAAAAGGAAAGCTAAACGAATGGATAAGACTTGGACAGTGCATTATGGGAATAATGTTGTCCATACAGTCGAAATGTGCCTTTTTGGGGCAATTCTTGACTTGCCCAGTTTCTCCATAGAAGTTGACATGTATGTCACTCCTTTAGGGTCATATGATGTCATTATAGGAGTTAATTGGTTGGCGGAACATAAGGCAAAGGTCGACTGTTATGAAAAATAGATTTGCTATTTTGATGACCTGCGCAAAATAAAGCAGTCATTCAAGTGTAAAGCGTGAGGTTGCAGTTAGGAAACTAACAGCTATGCAACTAAAAAGGGCTAAAAATAGAGGCTGCACTTTGTATGCCGTAAGAATGATAGAAAATGCTAAGGAAGATAATGATTTCATGGAAAAGTATCCATTATTAAGGGATTTCAGTGATGTATTTCCGGAGGAGTTACCAGGTCTTCCGCCCAAACGGGAGTTTGACTTTGCAATAGAGATCAAGCCAGGAACCGAACCCATATCTAAGGCACCCTATAGAATGACCACCCTCGAGTTGGTGGAGCTTAAGGCTCATTACAGGAATTTTTGACTAAAGGGTTGATAATACCGAGTGTCTCACCTTGGGGAGCGCCGGTAATTTTTGTAAAGAAGAAGGATGACACACTAAGACTGTGCATTGATTACAAAATGTTGAATAAGGCAACCATTAAGAATTGATATCCACTTCCTAGGATTGATGATCTATTCGACCAGATGCGTGGAGCATCAGTCTATTCAAAAATAGATCTTCGATCTGGATATCATTAGTTGAGAATAAAGGAAGAAGATATTCATAAAACAACTTTTAGAACAAGGTACGGGCATTATGAATTCACGGTGTTACCTTTTGGGTTAACGAATGCACCTGCCGCCTTCATGAATTTGATGAACAATATTTTTCAAGAATACCTAGACAAGTTCGTGCTTGTATTCTTGGACGACATTCTTATATACTCCAAAATGTCGAAAAGCACCACGGAACATTTAAGAATAGTCTTTGGAAGTTTTAAGAAAGAGGAGGTCAGATGGTAAATTGTCTAAATGTTCCTTTTATGATATAGAGGTGCACTATTTGGGACACGTTATAAGCAAGAACGGGATAGTTGTAGACCCTTCAAAGATCGCAGCTATAACCGAGTGGCCTGCGCCTAAGAATGTGCATGAAGTAAGAAGCTTCATGGGCCTGGTAGGATATTATAGAAAGTTCGTTAAGGACTTTTCAAAAATTGCTGCCCCAATCACTTCACTGCAAAAGAAAGATAAGAAATTTTTCTGGATCGACAAATGTGAATCGCTTTAAAATTTTAAAGGAAGCATTAACTACAACACCTATTTTGACCTGCATTTCGACCCAAATGGAAATTTTATGGTCGTAATGGATGTGTCTGGAGAGGGTCTCGGAGGCATTCTGTTGCAAAATAACCACGTCATAGCTTATGAAAGCAAAAACTTAAGTTACATGAGCAAAATTATGCTCCACACGACCTAGAGCTTGCTGCCATTGTTCATGCACTGCAAATGTGGAGGCATTACCTTCTTGGCAAGCCCTCCGAGTTAAAAACCGACCATCTGGGGTTGAAGTATATTTTTACTCAACCAAACCTGAATGCAAGACAACAAAGATGGTTAGAATTTCTGTCTCAGTATGATTTTGATATAAGCTATATCAAAGGCAAAGAAAATAGGGTAAGAGATGCTCTGAGTCGAAGGAAGCACATCTTTGCTCTTATAACGTTAAGAACTCAGTTTAAGGATGAGGTGAAAGATGTCATGGAATCTGACTCTTATTTCCAGCAAGTTAAAATAGCACTTGCTGCAGATCCAAAGGATGTGAAGTATAAGGGATTTCGTTTTGATAATGAAGGAATTTTGAGGTTTGAAAACAGGGTATATATACCCTTGGCAAATGATTTAAGAAAGAAATTGTTAACTGAATTTCATAATTCACCTTTTTTTGGACACCCTGGCATTACAAAAATGCTTGTTGATCTCAAGCAGCAATATTTCTAGAAGGGAATGAAAAAGGATGTGGTGGAATTTGTAACACACTGCTTGGAATGTCAGCGTGTTAAGGTGGAACATATGCATCCCACTTGGATTATCAGATCCCCACACATTCCGCAAATATAAATGGCAAGTGATAACGATGGATTTCATTCAAGGATTGCCTATGTCAAGGAATAAGCATGATATCATCCTGGTTGTTGTCGACAAATTAACCAAAGTGGCACACTTCATTGCTGGTAATTTAAAAGACGATGCACCAGTGTTAGCAAGAAGATTTGTACATGAAATTTTAGATTGCATGGAATACCCAAATTGATCATATCAAACAGAGATCCGAGGATGACATCAAGGTTTTGGCAAATGCTTAATGCGGCCTTGGGAACTAAATTAAACTTTAGTTCTGCATATCATCTGGAAACGGATGGATGACAGATTGAAAGAGTCAATCAAGTTTTAGAGGATATGTTAAGAATGTATTGCATGGACCAGCAGTATAAATGGGAGGAATACCTTCCGCTGGTTGAATTTGCCTACAATAATACATACCACGCCTCTTTAAAAATGGCACCTTTTGAAGCATTGTATGGAAGAAAATGCAGAACCCCTGTTAGTTGGGACAGCGTAGAGGACAGAGAGGTAATTGGGCCAGAAATCCTTACGGAAATGGAACAACAAATTAAAATGATTCAGGAACATCTAAAGGAGGCTGCCAATAGGCAAAAGAGTTATGTAGACTTAAAGCGGGTTGATAGGAATTATAAACTTGGTGAGAAGGTCTTTCTTCGGGTTAAGCCGAAAAAGAGCTCAATAACTTTTGGCAAGGCTGCCAAGTTATCGCCTCGTTACGTGGGACCTTTTGAAATTGTTGAAATAATCAACCCTGTAGCTTATCGTCTAGCATTACCTCCTGCTTTATCACAAATGTATGATGTTTTTCATATTTCTTTGCTTAAGAAATACATAATGATTTATCACATGTGCTGAATTGGAATTCCTGAATTTTTATGGAAGCTAATGATCATCGGGACGATGATTCTTTAGAAAAGGGAGGAATGTAACATCTTGATTTTTTAAGATATTATATCTCTTTTCATGATGTTGTAACTGTAGAAATGAGGATAATTATGTTAAGATATATCTTTTAATCTTAAAAGGAATGTGTTACTAATCTGGACCCTTGTTTACTGTAATTTGTTTACTTGGGACGGAGGTTATTATAGCTTGTGTTTTGCAAGAATGAGACAACAGACTTGTTGTATGTTTGATGAACTCTTATCGTTGATTGACAACACACCTTGAATCAATTCCATTGATCCAAGGTATGATGTGGCCTTCTTGTGATCACTTTGTCGATTTACTTCTAAAACGGAATGAAGTCTGACACCAGATCAAGGTTGATATAAAAGTTCTGAGCACCATATTACAGGTATAAATATCCGGTACCTTGATGCCGATGGAAAAGGTTCGATTCCCGAACCACAAACACGTTGTAACGCTAGACAGCGTAAGACAATAAGAGCCTTAATGCAAGTGACACAGGTATGTGTCGAACATAGGACGAAACGTCCTGCATTGTGTTGAATGTGAACGTAAGTTGTAAGACTTACTAAGGAAACTATTAAGTAAATAGTATGGGGATTAAATTCTAACCTATAACTATGTTTTAGCCTATAACCTAACTACTACCCTACGTGGATTTTAAATAGCATGGGGTGTAAGTTATGGCAAATCCTAATGATTTGCAACCTAGGTGAAAAACCTAAACTATTACTAATCTAAGGAGGGGACCTATGGACACATGCTGGTGAGCGGATAAGATGGAGAGGTTAGAGATTTATTAGGACAGTAAATGATGTCCTTGCAGTTTCAACGCCAAGTTTGGCGGGAACATGGGAAAAGTTGGAGACATCCAACTAGCTATGAAGCTAAAAAGGAATTGCATACAAAATTTTAAAAATGAACTCGCCAAACCTGAGTCGGCGGTGGCGTGAAAATTGAGGAAAAAGCAATGCATTCAATGCATTTAATGATCTTGGTCTTAGCGACCAGCTCGCCTTGGAAAGAGGATAGAGGAAATTTTGATGGTCATTGTGTTCTTTCGGGTTTTTGAGACTGCTCTGTATTTCTTTCATGGTTATTTTGAACCTGCTATTATTTTGGTTATTGTTGTTGTTGTTGGAGTAGCCACGGCTATTTTTGAGCCTGAGGAAGTTAGTGGATTGTTGGGAAAGCTTTGTTGTGGACGCCGTGGAGAAAAATAGCTCTTGTGGGCGCGGTTTTCTTCAAACCACAAGAAAAAAATTAACAGGCATGTTGAGCCCTTCTCCTTAAATCATTTTGCTCTTGTTTAAGCATCTCATTAAAACAACCCTGCTCTTATGATGGGTGTTTTAGTTGAATGAAGTTGTTGATTTGTGTGAAGTGATTTTTTGGGTCGAGTCATTTTTCTTTTGCTGAATGCGACTTGGGTATTTCTTTGCAAATGGGTAAATAAAATGAACCTGTTCTTGCGTTGTATGATTTTGCTTTGATAGTATTGTGTAATCGTTTCTACTACCCATTATGGATTCGAGTTGGTAAATGTACCAACGATGTGAGTATTGTTTTCAGAGTTCTGTGCATTCTTGTAAAAATGGAAGGATAAAATGATTCGGTATGCCCCCGGTTTGAGCTGTCATTATAAAACGAACACGACTTGGGTATTCTTGTTGCGTTTTGAAGAAAATGAGTGTTTCCTTACTGAAATTATTAATGAAACAAGTTTTCTCTTTCTGCTGTTTTGAATTCTGAAAGTAATGGTAATTGGATTTTATTGTGCATTATGGGTTCGGTTTTATGGAAGTGATAGTGATATGTAGATTGTTTTCTGAGTTCTGTGCGTGAATGGTTTTGGAAAAACCATGAGAATGCTTGATGGAACTGTTGCGTGAGTTATTTTCTCTGGTTGTATTACAGTGCATAGAATACAAATTCTTTGGGACAGTGGGTTGTTTCATCGTTTTACTCTTACGCAATTTAAAACGATTAAATGCCTCCGTATTTGGTTTGAAATCCGTGAAAGATTTTGTTTTAGGAATTATTTACCTAATTCTGGAACTGAGTATCTGGGTATCTGCCGGATGGAATAGAGTTTACTATTTCAGTCTCCTTTGGATTGGATGATGAAATTATATATGTGTATGTATATATATATATATATATATACATATGTATATATATATATATATGCATTCTAGATGTTTTTTGTTGTTTCATTAAAATTGAACTGAAGTTGAATTCTTACCTTAATGTTGGAAAACGATTCTTTTATTATTATGATAAGAATCATGAATTGAAGCTTAAATTTGTACATTCTTAAGAATCATTTTGTTGTAGCTATTGTACATTCTTGCTTGTTCAGACCTAGCTGGAAATGTTCGTTTGGGGAATAACTATTGGAAAGGATTTTAATTGAAAGATTCTATTGTTTTTTTTTATATTGTGGAATCAGATGCCAATGAGCTCTGATATGCTTCCTTGAATGGTGATTAGTAAGTTCTAATTACTGAAATATAATGTTAAAAGAAATCATCCTATGGGAATAGGCTAACACTGAATAAGTTGATATTCAGCTAAGCAAGGAGAAGAGGTAATAGGATACTCTTTCTTTTCATTCGATTATTAACTTCAATCGCTTTCTCTTTTGGCTGTTATCTTTGATTGATATCATTCTTGTTTAAACCATTCAATACAACTAGGATGAAAAGAAAGAGAATATTGAATGGATAACTTGAAGTAATGATTATTTCTTCTCTTATACAGTGGACATTCTATATTTGATATTGAAGGAATTTCTTACTGCCATAGGCGTAAGCATTTGCATTTAATTGTTGTCTACTTTCTTTATGATTGGAAAAAGTATTATGTTGTTTATTAAATTATGAGATTTGACACCAGGGTGTTCGTGGTGAATGACTACTTTTCTCTTATGCATTTGATTGTTGGAAATTGAATGAGTAGTACGAAAGGGAAGTAGTTCTGAATCAATTCTTAGTTAAAATTTATCTCTCGAAATTTTAACTATTATAAGGAAATGGAATTGATAGCAATTGCATTATAACAACATTGTAGACATTTGTGTATTAGTTCTTACAGATGTTTTAATCTGGAACTATTTAGAGGAAATTACTTCTTGTAGTAATTATTTGGGAGAAAGTTAGTAATCTTTTGTTTGATTGTGATGGTAATTAGATGATTGGGTTGTTAAGTTGTTCCTCCTTATCAACACTTAATTCTTGGATGATATTCATCTCATTTTTTTACGTTTCATAAAAGCAGGGTTCTTTTATTGAGACAGTTAATTAAGAGCACCTCATTTTAATGATAAGTGCTTAATATGCTCAGTTCAATGAACTGACCCGTGCAAGTAAATTTTGCAGATGGTTTCCTTGAGTAAAAATGAAGACATGGTTGTTTTCTGATGCTTCTTCTGAGTAGCTAAGGATGGATCGTATTTGATAGTTTATTATTCCTCTATGAGGAAATGGGAAAAGAAGAAGTTGTATTCTTCTTTCCTTATGTGTTGTCATGTTGTTTGATATATATGAAGTCCAGTTGTTTGGACTGGTAATTGTATAGATTGTAAATCTTATGGATTGAATACAAGGAAAGATGTGATATTTTAATGACTGTATCACTTTGAAACTGTTTGAATAAGATTGAGAATATCATATTATTCATAGATTTGGAATTATTCAAATGATAGTGGATAGATTTTAAAAGGACATAATATCTATTCTTCACTTGAATACAACTTTTAAGTTGGAATGTGCAATTAATTCATACTTGGGTTAATATGAATTTTAGATTGACATTGAAAAGGGTTTAAATGAACGTGAACTCTTAATTGAACGATATTCGGGATTAGTTTATAAGCTAAGGAATATCAAATAAAAAAAAGAGACAAGTTGAACCTTGTATTCGGACTTCGTTAATATCCTCGAAATGTTTAAATTCAGAGGATATTAGATATGAGGAAACATATCTATTCGTAACAAACCTTAACTGAAGTAAGGTTAAGGAGAATAATTGAATACACTCTTTTAGAATTAGACCTCGTACAAATGATGTCTAATAAGATGGAATTCTGAATTTAATACAGTTGTGGATAAAACTGGTTAAGTTTAATAGGTTGAACTTACTACATTAAGCTGTAGTGGACTATTAGTCCGAAGCTTAAAGTAAAGAACCAAGATGGAAATATGCAATCCTTCGGTATGAAGGAGTAAACGTATATTAAGCTATAAGACAAATTGAGTCTCTCTTAGCTATATACAACTGTAACGAACAATGAGGATAAAGGATCAGCATGGTTGCTGAAAATTGATCTTAAATAATTAAGATTAAATCCAATCACACTCAGTGGATGTGTATTCCTTGATGAGAGGATTCCGTAGGACCTTGACACACGCCAGCTGCAATCTGGTGTCTTCATGAAGGCGGGGCCTTCATGACGACACAATGTTGTGGCTGACATGTTACAACGCCCTCCCGAATCGAATCATCAAGTTTACATAAGCTGGAACTAAGTTACGTGGATGAGGATAGGAATGTGACCGCGTATACGGGGTGACTCCTGAGGACTAAAGGTAACTAGACACACGTTGTCATCTAGGGTCGACACGGTATGTCTGCATACCTTTAGTCACCGCGAGTGTCTTCCTATACTCTTTCATATTACTAGTTGGGGTTAGAGCTTAACCTTGGACAGAAGGACTGACTGGGGTCAGAAAAGACCATTCTAGATAACAGACGAAGTGAGGTGAAGGACGTATTCCTTTGAGGCGTATAACATCTGGGAATAAGATCATGCAAAGCATGTGAAAATCTTTGGCCAAAGTATCGCAAGTTGTTGGTTGCGTTGTCCTAATCACCTAGTTTAAGAAGCAGGATATCAGATGAATATCAATAATAGATATTCAGATAGGCCTCTTAAATGGAACACTTTGGTAACCGGAAACAGTAAAGAGAACCTGTATACTTAGTATACAATGCATGGATTAACATGAAGGATCGGTAAGTTGCCGAGTCATGAAATGAGAGATCGCTGAAACTCCGAGCCATAAAATGGGAGATCGGTAGTTCTTCGAGTCATTTACAGCAGCATATGGTATCTATTATATGATTGAATGGCAATGAATGTGTGTTCCATATTGTAATTACGCGAACAGAGAACATTGGTTTTAAAAGTAATTGTGTGATCCGAATTACATTAATCAGACAGAGAACAATTAGTAAAACTTGGTCGTGTGTTTTGAATTACATAATTCAGAATAGTGAACATTATATATATATAAAAAAATTCCCTTGTTCTAGTGTCTTAAATGGGGATGTTACACCAATCGATGGTTCACTTTTCTATCCGACAAAACAACATAAGAAACCACCACATAACACACCTAAGAGTGATATTGGCAAGCCACAATGAGGAAATTATTGATGGTCATTTATTTTTATGTAACCTCTTTCGATCCTTAACTAAGGGTTGCTTAAGACTCTAGATATGATTTCATACAATGCTTCATTACAATGCTAAGTTTTCTCAAAGCTTATTAAATCTTGTCCTCTTCTAACAACTACACATGCCTCCATTTTCACCTTAGGGTTATTTTACAAATTTCACCCAAAAAGGAATAATGTTCACTAGAGAAGGGGTTATCATGTTATATAATTCTTACTCACAAAGATAGTCTCTTATGATTTCTTTAAAGAATTCATTGCTCTCAAGTTGGTAACCCAAATTAATTTATTTAAATATAACTTTTAGTTCAGGACTTTTATAAGTATTAAATGACCCACTCGTTATTTTACTTATGTCGCGTTATTAATAAGTCAGCAAGATCTTGATTCACTCAACATTTATTTTCAAGGGTAGAGTTTAATAACACTCATTCACGTAACAAAACAAGTTTACATCCACACTTAAAATACCAATAATCCAATAAGGTCGCCAACAATAAATAATATTTTAATATTTTCAATGATGGTCAAACAAACAAAGGTGTTCCAAGTTAGATGACAAAATCCACAACTACATTATACCAAGACCAAGATCCTCTCCTACATTTTGCCCACGTATGATCTCAATATGAACAATATAAAAAGGATTCAAGTAAGAACTTCTATGAGGAAGTGATGCACAAGTTTACAAGTCTATCCCTCATCTACTCGCTAACATTCCATCTAAGCAAATATTTACTAGAGTTACTTTCGCTGTAAAACCGAGCATGATAAGATATAAACCTCACCTAATAACTTATGTCATCTAGCATTTAAATAAATGAAATTTTGCAATACTCCCTATCAAATAATTCCTAGTCATGTATTCAAATCTTAACTGCACATCTCATGATAATACATTTCATACCCATCATTGATCACTTCCCTAAAATCTACTTACATATGAACAAAATTTCCAAGTGGCTAGAAGATATGCAACCTTAACCTTGCATTTAATCATAATTAAATTACAGTAACAATAATAATGCTCACCTAATACCCTCAACCTACTTCACCTATATAAGTGTCCAACAATATTATCTTTCAATTAAATAAAAGCACCATACGACATTAAGCTCTATAATAAATACAATGTCAATCATATGATAATCATCAATATTTTTATAAGTATCAACCTTTATAGAAAATCAAGGATATATAAGTATATATTTTTTTTGATACTTATCTCACAATCAAAAGAATGTACTTATGTAAACAAGGGTTCCTTTTAGATAAGATCTAAGTTCATATATTATTATTTAGATATCCTATCTAATTGTTTATGTCATGTCTCTATATGCCTCTATTAGTATAAGAGTCCATCTAGAGGAATGAATTAAACAACAATACCGTCATACTTCGTTAATGAGTAGAAGGTATTTATAACAAGCTAAAACAAGTAAGCGTGGTCCAAGCAAAGATTATAAATACAATTAAGTATCAACATTATCTCAACTCACGGTTGAGATGCAAGTACCAAAAGCTAACATAATAATCATGGTAAATGCTAGAAAATATTCCACGACTAACCAAGTATTGAAATAACATACAGTCACACGCAAAAAGTGTTAAATAGTTGACTTTTTAATCACCTGAGTCGTTGAAGGTGTTGAAATTGAAAATAGTGCAAATGCATCGGGTTGGATAGGGCCTTTTAATAAATTATGCAAACATTGACAACATAAAAAGTCAACCAATGATAGCTAAAACTAGAAAAAAAAAAACAATCAGTAACTTGTGAAAGGAACGATAACCAGTCGCACTCAGTAGTGCCCACACTTTTATAGCTCAATTACTTGTTGTTCCTCTTACTATTAGACATGTTTTGATAGAGATTTGTTATATTTTGGACATTACATTAGGAGATTTGATCTGATTAGACATGTATGGACATTTAGGCGTATAGCGCTGATTTAGCTTGATTACTATGTTGTTTGCATTATCTTATGATGTCATGGATACTAATTGATATGATGTTGTTTTGGAACGTAGTTATATTGATGGATACTCAGTTTGTTGCATGTTGGGATTCTATGGATACATGTCATTTTATCATTGTGACTAACTTATGGTGAATTATGTATAGTTGTGCACGTTGTCACACTTTCGATTCCAGAAAGATGAAATGTTAGTCTAGAATTCATTGATATCTTATTTATTAGTTGATTTATATTTTATCGGACTGGTGCGTTTAATGTGTGAAATTAGTGTGCAGGTGACAGGTCATAGGAGAACGTGGGACTTAGGCCAGCAACACAACTTTCCACAAGCAGCCCACGGGCTAAGTCCTAACCATGTTTATTGCTTGAGGCATTAGCGTTAGAATTATTGTTTTGGGCACCATGGGTGACCCTCATTTGTAATGTAATATGTCTTGTAATTATTAATTTTGTTTAGGGTGTTTAGTTTGTGTTGTAAACTTGTTTTGGGAAATTAATGACCCCACTTGCATTAAGTTTTTATTTTGTTTAATGATGTACTTAATCAAAAGGGTTTAGGATCACATGTGAACCCTTGGGTGGTCCCCACACCCTCTACCCTTGTGTCAAAAATGAAAAACCTGAAATTAGGTTATTTTTGGTATTTTTAGGGACCTCTTTTTAGTTTAGGGGTTCCCTTATCATAAAAATGGGCCCTTGGACCCTACCTAATAGGTAGGGGGGCTTATTTCCAAGGCATAGAGGAGTTTCCTCCATTTTTCCTCCCCTTTGGTCACATCCATGTAAGGGGTTTGGATAAGTGTGCTTTGTTAAAATTTGCACTTGTTTGTTTTGTAATCAATTTGGGTAATTTGGGAGAAGAGGGCTAAAAGTCATTTTATCCTTTCTCTTTTTATCTTTGGCATCTTTGACCTTGAAGGAAGAGAGGGGTGACACATGTCACCCCCTCATTTGTGAGGATTTTTGCTTGCTCCTCTTCAAATTCTCCTTCATGGGAAAAGAAGACTTTTTTGGAGCTTTTGCTTGGATGCTTGTGGATTGGGAGCTAGAGTTTGCTTGAGTCAAGAAGTGGAAAATATTGAAGTTGGAAAGCTTTTTGGAGAGCTTTCTTTGAGGTAGGTCTCTTAAGCCTTATGGTATGTGTTGTATTCATGCTAGTTGTTAGATTTGTTTACTTGGAAATGTGGTTGTTGCATGTGGATTTTTATTTATTATTACTTGTTTTTTCTCCCTCCATCATATGGCATGATGGAGTTTTGGAGTTGTGGGGGAAGAGAGGGATTTTTCCCTCTCAATCCTCATAGGCTTGATGGGCAAGCCTTGTAGGATTTATTTATTCCCCTCAAATGGTTTGAGGTGGGGAAGTTGGTTCATTTGGCTTGAACCTCCTTCCCCATTCTTGGTAAGGAAACCCCTTTGGGGTTTGAAAATCCTTCCAAGAAGGATTTGGTGAAAGGGTGGAGAAATAAGGAGGGCTTGAATGAATTAGGAGAAATAAGGAGGGTATGGAGATCTTGTTTTTATGCAACTATTGTTGGTTACAAATTTTGGAGAACTCCTCTCCTCTCTTCCCCATTTGTTTTAGAGGTAGAACTTGGGTTCTCCTCTTTTTCATCTTTGTAAAATTTGGAGTCTTGTTTATACTTGTCTTGTGTTTCATGTGGATGTATCATTGTTTGTTCACCCTCACTCTTGTGCAAGTTGTGGATGGTAGTCCTCTTTCCCATGGGCTTGGGGGAGGCTAGCATGCATCCCAACCTTGGGAAGACATGTAATGATGCCTATGGTTGGGTGGAAAAACAAGCTTTTCTCCTTGTGTTGGATTCTTTGGAGCTTTTGAATTTGGAGATAATGAGAGTTTCATTGTCCTCTCAAATCTTTGTGAAACATTTCTTATATTATAACCTTTTGAATATGGCTTGTGGAAAACTTGTACTCCTTGTAAAATCCTTATTTTGTAATTTGTATTCTTGTAAACTTGAGCCATTATTGAGCTAGTAACCTACCCAAAAACCTTGTAAAAATCTTGTGATAAATCTTCTTGGGTAGTTATGTATTTGTGTATGTTTGTATATGTGAACTTCAAATCTTAAAAATGAAATATTGTATTAGTTGGTTTTCTTTAATATGAAAATTTGATTGTATTCTCCCTTTTGAAAAGAAAATGTATAGATTGAGAATATGTCTTTCTTGTGAACATATATACACACTTCATGTTGAATATCCCTCTTGTTTAAAAATCTGAAATGTTTATTTAGTTATTGCATTTGGAAAGAAATATTAATACCTTGTTGAAAGTCTCATTTGTATAAAAAAATCTGAATTAATCATTTAGTATTTCCTTGGAAAAGAAAGTAACTACTCTTATTTCTTTTTGAAACATTATTAAATGGAATGTGAATAGTTTTTGAATTCTTTTCCATGTAGAAGTTAATGGTTTGTGCTTAGTATCTTCATTTGAAATACTTGTGCTTCCCTTTACCACAAAGTAGATAATTCATTTAGTGTGAAGAGTTGAAATTTTTAAGTTCCTTTTTGCTTCAAAATAGTAAAATTAAAACCTATTATTTTATAAGTTGAAATCATCATCATTTTATCATTGAGTAAAAAAAAAAGATCCTATTCAGAATTAAAATATTAATAGCCTTAGTTTTATTGTTTTCCTAAAAAAATGTATTGCAAATTTATAAATAAAATAAATCATATATATACATATATATATATATATATGATACATATAATATATATGATGTATGTTATAATGTTGTTTTAAATAAAATATATATAAAAACAAAGTTTGTTTTTCTTTAAAACAAAAAAGCTGGTTTTGGGGGAAGGCCAAACCCTCCCCCATCCGATGCGGCCACTCCAGCGCCACCACCTCCCCGCACACCCAACCCCGCAACATCCTCCACCGCCTTTGTTGCACCTTTGTACCGTCCCTTGGCCCCCAACGCCGTTGTCATGCGTCATGCACTGCCGTGTCAGCAGCACCTTACCCCCACTGCCTCCCCTTGCGCACCTTCCTCGCCCCAACCGTTGTTGCCACACAACCACCCTCGCGGCCCACGCCACCATCGACCCCCTTTACTCTAATTCCCCTCCTCACCGCCGCCACCGCCTCCAAACCGTAGCCAAAACCCTTCCCTTCAAATCCGCCCCCTTTTTCTACAAAAAAAAAATATGTATTAAACAAAAAAAGAGAAATGTTTGATGTTATTGTTTGAAACTCAAACAATACAATGTAAAATCAATCAAACCCCATAGTTTCCTCTTCCAAACTGTAAATGAGAGAAAAGAAATACAAAACAAAATGAGAAGAGAAATGGAAAAAAGAAGAAAAGAGAGGAACATAAAGATGTTTAGGGCCACATTAGGGTAAATTCCAAATCAAGGGCCAGAATTTGCTTAGATCCAAGGGCTCACAAATAAGCATGTTCACCTTTAAGTCATGAGCAATTTTTAAATGGGTTTGGGAAAATAAAATTAAAAGGGGATGTGGGGGAAAATTAAACATAAAGAGGGGAAAACTAATTAAATAACAAAAAGGGAAGTTTAAATTTATTTAAAAGGTTGTGTAAACTTAATTAAATTGGTGATTTCAATTAATACTTAGTAGAATGAAATAAGCAAGTTGTGATGGGCTAGCGTTTAGGCAACTTCAGAAATTAATAATTAATATGAATTAAATATTAATGAAAAGGGGTAAGTAGAACATTAGTTCACCTTCAAAAAAAAAAAAAAATTACCGGCTTATTGGTCTAATTTCCGGTGTCCCGAGGCGGGGCATTACATTTGGTATCAGAGCAGAGGTTCGCACACACGGACACTCTGGGTAATCAATCAACCGGTTAACAACATTGGTGATAACATTAAAAATAAATAAATAAATAAAATAACTAAACATTTTCTGCAACCATTTAATAACATCTTCGCCCACCTCGTACTGTGATGGCACCCAGAGGGGTGATCGGGTTAGAGGCTTGGGGCGTAGTGCACCCACGCGGAGCCACCGCACCCATATTTGGGCCTCATATATTAGAGGTCTGCAGCAGCTAATAAAGGCGTTGTGCAAAGAAAAGATCTTCCACCACCGCAGAGGCGAGAGAGGAGATTCCATTGGGAGACGAGGAGGTGATAGGCGAGGATGCGCATTTAAAGCCGCTAGAGCATGATACACCGAGGTGGGAGAGGTCAGCGTAGCCCTTCCGTTTATCACGAGAGGGTAGCCTCGTCTGTCGTAGTAGCCGCTCACATAGTCTCGAGGGACCATTTGGGGATAGGCGACCCTTTCACCGTTGGACTACATCGCTATGATCGGGATACGTGCAAAGTGTGATCAGTATCTCCTTCACTTGCACCACCCACCTACACCGGCTCCACGAGATGGCTTTGGGGCTAATTCATGGCTCCTTAGCTTGGATAGTTGCTTTAGCTTGCACTCTTACGCGAGCAACGCCAAGCCAAGGTTTGCCATACACCTCCTCCGAGATGCAGTAAGTGTTTAGTGGAGGAATGAGGAGCGGAAGCTCCATCGACTCGAGAGACAAAGTGACTTGGGAGATGTTCGAGGAGCACTTCGTGGCTCGTATATGTCGAGCACTTCATGCAAAAGAGGATTGATGAGTTTCATGACTTACGACAGGGAATCTGGCACAATAACACAGTATGAGAGCAGGTTCCTGGATCTTCTGCAGTATGTGGATTACCTGCAAGATGAGAAATTATAGGTTAACAGTGTTTATTCAAGGGCTTAATGCGATATAACAGAGCAGTCATGATGTTATCTCCTCCCACACTTGAGAACAAGACCAAGGCATGTGGAGGCACCAGGATAGAAACAAGAGAAATTTTCAGAAAGGATACATGCCTTTCGTAGTCGAGGTCACGGGTACAACACCACCCCCTGAGAGGAGGATTCGGCCTTCGCAAAGTAGCACGAGGGCTCCACCGCACCGTGGCAGCAGAAGAACACAAGATCATGGCCACCAGCAGAGAGGGCCAGCAGACTCAAGAGCTTTTAGAGAGGTGGCACTAGAGGAGGTTTTGGTGGAGCCAGGATAGGAGGTAGAGTAATCTGTGCAGCAAACCTAGCTCGCACGTAGTAGCTTGCTAGGGTTCAACCGGCACGATCAAGAAACCGTAGCATGGGAGGGACCCCATCTCAAAGGGGTACATGAGGATGTTTCATTTGTGGATCTCCTGATCACTATGTGCGTATGTGCCCACACAAACCCAATACCATGGATGTAGAGAGCCGCTAGATCCAAGCAGATGGTGGGTGGGTGACGTGGGACGTGCTCATCGTGTATATGCAAGCTGTTGACAAATCACAAAGCCGAGCACTGTGCCACAATCATCGAGACAATATGTACTATCAAGGGTATTTCTGTGTCTCTTTACCGTATGATTCAGGAGCTTTGATTCTTTTATATCTCCTTATATAGTGGACCAATGTGGCTAGTGGTGGCTAGGCAACCAGATAGTTGGCAGGTTGAGTTGGCCTCTAGGGCCAAACTCGTCGTGGACTCGTATGTGGAGAGTTGCATACTTGATTTAGAGAACCTTCTCCACTACACTTGACCTCCGATTTATCCTATTAGGAACCTATCGTGTAGTATTGGGTATGGATTGGCTCGAGGCTCATCGAACTAAGGTGGATTGTATAAATAAGGTCATTGAGTGTCAGGATGATCTTAGGAGTGCAGTTATGATATCAAGGATGTAGAGGCCTATCTCCTCGCATGATATCAGCTAAGCAACTCAAGCGGAGCATGCGTAAGGGATGTCAGTTGTTTGCTATCACCATCGTTGATCAATCGAGAGCATTCCAAAGCATTCATCCTTAGATGATCATGCAATTTTGAGGGAGTATGCCTATGTATTTCCAGCAAGCTTCCAGGATACCACCCCGCAAAGAGGTGGATTTCACCATTGATTTAAGTACCTGGATCTACACCGGCTTCTAGGGAACCCTATCGATAATGACTCCAGATCTTCATGAGCTCAAGATTCAAGTTAGAGGAGTTGTTGGATAAGGGTCTCATTCGCCCTAGTGTATCTTCTTGGGAGCGCCACCATATTTGTGAAAAAGAAAGACGGTTCTCTTAGACTTTGTGTGGACTTCGAGATAGCTCAACAAGGTCACAATAAAGAACCATTATCCGCTCCCTAGATTGATGACTTGTTTGATCGAGATGTGGGGAGAGAGAGTGTTATCCAAAATTGATCTCAAGTCGTGGTACCGTTAGTTGCGCATATCGATGCAAACATTCATAAGAGACGATGTTTGCACACGTTATGGGAATTATGAGTTCACATTGTTCCATTTGATTGACTAATGCCTCACTGTCTTCATGAGCCTCATGAATGGAGTATTCAAGACATTTCTGGATCACTTTGTCTTAGTGTTCCTTGATGACATATTGATATATTCTCATTCCGAGGAGGAACACGAGGAGCATTTGAGGCAGGTACTTCAGGTTTTGAGAGAGCAGAAGTTGTATGGGAACTTGGAAAAATGTAGCTTCTTTCAGAAAGAGATTCAATACTTGGGTCATATCATATTAGGCAAGGGTATCTCAGTAGATCCCTCTAAGATACAAAGCTATCTTGGACTGGACGCCACATTAGTTATGAGGTGAGGAGTTTTATGGGTTTAGCAGGTATTACCGCAGGTTTATACAAGACTTTTCTAGGATTGCTCACCCTATCACTTCTCTTTAGAGAAAAGGGAAGAAGTTTGATTGGTCAGAAAAGTGTGAGCAGGCCTTTCAGTTGCTTAAGGAAAGGTTAACCACGGCACCCATCTTAGCAGTTCCAAACCCGACAGAGGATTTTGTTGTTTGTACTAATGCATCACTAGAGGGTTTGGGAGCAATTCTTATGTAGGAGTGTCGGGTTATTGCATTTGAGTCTCGTAAGCTCAAGGACTACGAGCTTAACTACCCTACTCATGACTTGGAGCTTGCAGTAGTTGTTCATGCACTTGTGTGTTGGCGACACTTCCTTTTGGGTAGACCTTTCATTTTGAGGACAAATCATCATAGCTTGTAACATATCTTCTCACAGCCGAACCTCAACGCTTGTCAACGGCGTTGGATGGAGTTCCTATGTGAGTATGACATGGAGGTACAATATATCAAAGGAAAGGAAAATGTTGTTGCAGATGCACTTAGTAGACGATGACATGTGCTTGCTTCATTGACACTTCAAATGATTTGAGAGGCAGGATTCTTGAGCATCTTCCAGAGGACAGGTTTTATGAGGGAGCTAGATAGATGTTGGAGTCATAGGGTTCATTAGAGGGTAGATATTCAGGGTGTGTTTTAGAGATAGATGGTTTACTTCGGTTCCATAGGCACATTTACGTGCCTAAGTCAGGTGATCTGTGTAGCTTCATCCTCACAAAGGCTCATCGAGCCCCATATGCGGCACATCCAGGAGTGAAGAAAATGCATGCCGATCTGAGGGAGTTATATTATTGGCCAGGTCTTTGACAGACATAGTAGATTTTGTTACACGTTGCCTTGAGTGTTAGAGGGTCAAGGCAGAGCATTCTCATCCCGCAGGACTCTTACATCCTCATGATATTCCCGAGTGGAAATGGGATGTGATCTCCATGGATTTCATAGTCGGACTCCCTATGTCTTCTTATCGTCATGATGCCATTATGGTCACCGTGGATAAGTTGACCAAGGTTGCGCACTTCTCGCCAACCAAGGTCACCTATAATGCACAAGCCATCGCTAAAGTATTTATGGAGGACATTGTTAGGTTGCATGGGATTCCGAAGACCATCATCAATGACAGGGATACTATCTACACTTCAGTTTTCTAGACTTCTTTTTAGACCACTCTGGGTACACAAATTAATTTCAGCTCAGCATATCATCCAGAGACAGATGGACAGACAGAGAGAGAGTTAATCAGGTACTGGAGGACATGTTGAGGATGTATGTGATGGACCAACAGAAGAAGTGGGAAGATTACTTGCATTTAGTTGAGTTTGCCTACAACAACAGCCTATCATAGTTCCATGGTATGGCTCCTTACCGTGGTATAGATGGGACGACCTTTCAGACACCTTTGAGTTGGGACAGACTAGATGACAGGATTATTCGGGACCACTTATCTTCAAGATTTAGAGCAAAGAGGTTGTTCGATTAGACAACATTTTGAGCAAAGGCTAGAGCATGTCGAAGGCGATGCAAACACCAAGAGGGTTGATCGTCACTTCTCGGTGGGTGACAAAGTCTTCGAGAGTTCATCCGCATAAGAGTCCAATCCGTTATGGAAAGGGTTCTAAGTTATCACCTCATTTTATGGGGCCTATTGATATTTTAGAAGTCATCATCCAGCTTTCCTATCGCCTAGCTTTGCCACCATGCCTTGCACGGGCCCACGATGTTTTCCATGTTTATGTACTACGTAGATATGTACAAGATGTTTCTCATGTTTTGGATTGGTCAACATTACAGGTAGAGGATGGAGGACAGTGGAGACTGGAGCCCATACGCATACTGGAGCACTAGAGGTTGGCCCTTTGGGGTCGAGACTTGGACCAGGTTAGAGTGCAGTGGGACCGATACGGTGAGAAAGCAAAGAACCGGGAGGATGTGACACCTTTGAGGGCTAAATATCCTTATCTCTTTCAAGGTGAATTCCAGGAGGAAGTCTAATTTTAGTAAGAGAGGGGTGTAGTGCCCCCACTTTTATAGCTCAATTTCTTGTTGTTCCTCTTACTATTAGACATGTTTTGATAGGGATTCTTTATATTTGGACATTACATTAGGAGATTTGATCTGATTAGACATGTATGGACATTTAGGCGTATAACGCCAATTTAACTTGATTACTATGTTGTTTGAATTATCTTATGATGTCATGGATACTAATTGATATGATGTTGTTTTGGGGCGTAGTTATATTGATGGATACTCAGTTTGTTGCATGTTGGGATTCTATGGATACATGTCATTTTATCATTGTGACTAACTTATGGTGAATTATGTATAATTGTGCACGTTGTCGCACTTTCGATTCCGTAAAGATAAAATGTTAGTATAGAATTCATTGTTGTCTTATTTAGTAGTTGATTTATATTTTATCAGACATGTGCATTTAATGTGTGCAATGAGTGTGCAGTGACAAAGTTACAAGAGAACATGGGACTCATGCCAGCTACTACACAACTTTGCACAAGTAACCCATGGGCTAAGTCCTAGCCATGTTTTTGCTTGAGGCCTTAGCATTAGAATTATTGTTTTGGGCACCATGGGTGACCCTCATTTGTAATGTAATATGTCTTGTAATTACTAATTTTGCTTAGGGTGTTTAGTTTGTGTTGTAAACTTGTTTTGGGGAATTAATGACCCCACTTGCATTAAGTTTTGATTTTGTTTAATGATGTATTTAATCAAAAGGGTTTAGGGTCACATGTGAACCCTTTGGTGGTCCCCACACCCTCCACCCTTGTGCCAAAATGCAAAACCTGAAATTGGGTTCTTTTTGGTATTTTTAAAGACCTCTTTTGAGTTTGGGGGTTCCCTCATCATAAAATTGGCCATTGGACCTAATAGGTAGGGCGGCTTATTTCAAGGCATAGAGGGAGTTTCCTCCTTTTGCCTCCTTTGGTCACATCCATGTAAGGGGTTTGGATAAGTGTGCTTTGTTAAAAGTTGTATTTGTTTGTTTTGTAATCAATTTGGGTAATTTGGGAAAGTCGTTTTATCATTTCTCTATTTTGTCTTTGGCATCTTTGACCTTGAAGAAAGAGAGGGGTGACACATGTCACCCCCTCATTTGTGAGGATTTTTGCTTGCTCCTCTTCAAATTCTCCTTCATGGGAAAAGAAGAGGACTTTTTTTTTGGAGCTTTTGTTTGGATGCTTGTGGATTGGGAGCTAGAGTTTGCTTGAGTCAAAAATGGAAAAGATTGAAGTTGGAAAGCTTTTTGGAGAGCTTTCTTTGAGGTAAGTCTCTTAAGCCTTATGGTATGTGTTGTATTCATGCTAGTTGTTTTATTTGATTACTTGGAAATGTGGTTGTTGCATGTGGATTTTTATTTATTATTACTTGTTTTTGCTTCCTCCATCATATGGCATGATGGAATTTTGGAGTTGTCGGGGAAGAGAGAGGGATTTTTCCTCTCAATCCTCATAGGCTTGATGGGCAAGCCTTGTAGGATTTATTTATTCCCTCAAATGGTTTGAGGTGGGGAAGTTGGTTCATTTGGCTTGAACCTCCTTCCCCATTCTTAGTAAGGAAACCCTTTGGGGTTTGAAAATCCTTCCAAGAAGGATTTGGTGAAAGAGTGGAGAAATAAGGAGGGCTTGAATGAATTAGGAGAAATAAGGAGGATGGAGATCTTGTTTTTATGCAACTATTGTTGGTTACAAATTTTGGAGAACTCCTCTCCTCTCTTCCCCATTGGTTTTAGAGGTAGAACTTGGGTTCTCCTCTTTTTCATCTTTGTAAAATTTGGAGTCTTGTTTATACTTGTCTTGTGTTTCATGTGGATGTATCATTGTTTGTTCACCCTCACTCTTGTGCAAGTAGTGGATGGCAGTCCTCTTTCCCATGGGCTTGGGGAGGCTAACATGCATCATAACCTTGGAAAGGTATGTAATGATACCTATGGTTGGTGGAAAAACAAGCTTTTCTCCTTGTGTTGGATTCTTGGGAGATTTTGAAGTTGGAAGTTGGAGATAATGAGAGTTTCATTGTCCTCTCAAATCTTTGTGAAACATTTCTTGTATTGTAACCTCTTGAGTATGGCTTGTGGAAAACTTGTACTCCTTGTAAAATCCTTATTTTGTAATTTGTATTCTTGTAAACTTGAGCCATTATTGAGCTAGTAATCTACCTCAAAACCTTGTAAAAATCTTGTGATAAATCTTCTTGGGTAGTTATGTATTTGTGTATGTTTGTATATGTGAACTTCAAATCTTGAAAATGAAATATTGTATTTGTTGGTTTTCTTTAATATGAAAATTTGATTGTAATCTCCTTTTGAAAAGAAAATGTATAGATTGAGAATATGTCTTTCTTGTGAACATATATATACACTTCATGTTGAATATTCCCTCTTGTTTAAAAATCTAAAATGTTTATTTAGTTATTGCATTTGGAAAGAAATACTAATACCTTGTTGAAAGTCTCATTTGTATAAAAAAATCTGAATTAATCATTTAGTATTTCCTTAAAAAGAAAGTAACTACTCTTATTTCTTTTTGAAACATTATTAAATGGAATGTGAATAGTTTTTTTTTTTAAAATTCTTTTCCATGTAGAAGTTAATGGTTTGTGCTTAGTATTCTCATTTGAAATACTTGTGCTTCCCTTTACCACAAAGTAGATAATTCATTTAGTGTGAAGAGTTGAAAATTTTAAGTTCCTTTTTGCTTCAAAATAGTAAAATTAAAACCTGTTATTTTATAAGTTGGAATCATCATCATATTTATCATTGAGTAAAAAAAAGATCCTATTCAAAATTAAAATATTAATAGCCTTAGTTTTATTGTTTTCCTAAAACAAATCATGTTGCAAATTTATAAAGTAAAATGTCTACATATTATGGAATATATATATATATATATATATATATATATATATATATTATATAATATATATTATTATATATATTATATGATACATATAATATATATGATATATGTTATAATGTTGTTTTAAATAAAAATAAATAAAATATATATAATAACAAAGTTTGTTTTTCTTTTAAAACAAAAAATCTGGTTTGGGGGAAGGTCGAACACTCCCCCCATCCGATGCGGCCACCCAAGCGTCGCCGCCTCCCGCACACCCGACTCCCACAAAGCATCCTCCACCGCCTTTGTTGTGCCCCGTGTCGCATCCCCTAACGCCATTGCCTTGCGCGCTGCACCGTAGCACCTCACCCCCACTGTCTCCCCGTGCACCTTCCTCGCCCCCAACCGCCATTGCCACATGCCACCCCCGCCGCCATGCCACCACCGACCCCCTTTACTCGAATCCCCTCCCTCACTACCACCGCCACCCTCCAAATACACGGCCAAAACCCTTCCCCTTCAAATCGCCTCCTTTTTCTACAAAAAAAAAAATGTTTATTGTTATTGTTTGAAACTCAAACAATACAATGTGAAATCAATCAAACCCCATAGTTTCCTCTTCCAAACTACAAATGAGACAAAATAAATACAAAACAAAATGAGAAGAGAAATGGAAAAAAAAAAAAGAGAAGAACATAAAGATGTTTAGGGCCACATTAGGGAAAATTTTAAATCAAGGGCCGAGAATTTGCTTAGATTCAAGGGCTCACAAATAAGCATGTTCACCTTTAAGTCATGAGCAATTTTTAAATGGGTTTGGGAAAATAAAATTAAATGGGCATGTGCGGGCAAATTAAACATAAAAAGGGAAAACTAATTAAATAACAAAAGAGAAGTTTAAATTTATTTAAAAGGTTGTGTAAACTTAAATAAATTTGTGATTTCAATTAATACTTAGTAGAATGAAATAAGAAAGTTGTGATGGGCTAACGTTTAGGTAACTTCGAAAATTAATAATTAATATGAATTAAATATTAATGAAAAGGGGTAACTAGAACTTTAGTTCCCTTAAAAAAAATTACTAACTTATTGGTCTAATTTTCTATGTCCGATGTGGCGGGGCATTATAAAGATACTCAATCCAAGAACACATATGCTAATCAAACACCACGATCAGTAAGATGAAAGCAATTCGCCATAATAACTTTTCATAAAACCTTTGCAAATAAATGAGAAGCAATATCATATATTATTATGGAACTCAATGCAATACATTGAGAATGGGCCTTGATTAAATAGGCAAGGAATAACAATCTAAGAACCAGTCAAGGTCGTAGATCAAGCCATAAATCAAGAAAATAACTAGTCATCAAAGAACTAGTCAAGACCATAGATTTAGGAGAGAACTAGACATCAAGGATCTAGTCAATACCATAGATCAAGGAAAGAACTAGTCAATACCATAGATCAAGGAAAGAACTATACCTAACAACCAGATAATATCTCCTAATATCTAAATAAGATAAATGAAATATCCACACACATAAGTGGGTGAGGATAAATATAATAAAGGTAAATAAAGTACCTAGGTGAACATGAGCTAAGGTAAATACCAACTCTAACAACTTGAAAAATGTGGATTTCAAGTATCAAAGATGGCATTGTGGGAAGTAGATAAACCTAAAATCATGGATTTCCATGAACGCTTATGGGAGAATAGGGTAGACAATGAAGGCATGAGACAATGCCAAATCTTGTGGGCATGCACATAAAACTAGAAAGCATGTTTAATACATTCATAAGAATCATATAAAGGGTAGATTGGTGATGGCGAATGAATTTCATCGTGCACCAATTGATAATTTAACACAAAGTACTTCCATGGGCTAAGTTGTGCTTTTACTTCACCTCCGGCTTTCCAAATATGTTGACTTATTTTTTTCCAAATATCTACGTGTGAATCAAATCATCCTTTGAATTATGAATGAAAATCATGTTATCATCAAGTAAATGAGAGTTGAGGGTGGCTTACATTTCGTTTAAAATTCATTTTTTAGTCACAAAATCACACACTTTAGACATTATTTAGTCCCGGTTTCATATTATTCATAAGGGTTTTGAGTGAAGAAAGTACTAATTAACCCTCGTCTTTTGGCTATTTTTATTTGATTTATGTCATCACTGCACAACCTCCTATACACACTTGCCAGTCTATTTTCGTCATTTTTCGTCATTTTAGCCTTAAGCGGGGCGCCCTGATCCTTTTTCCACTTTCCCACCACTTTTTGAGCACTTTCTAGTTGTTTGAACATTTCATATTTCTTGTGGTCGGCCTTTCTGGGTTGATTACAAATTAAGAACAAGAGAACAATATAAATATAAAGTTATGTGACCATGATGAGGGACCAAGCACTAGTCACTACTATCATCACCTAAGGTTGCATCCATCAAAGGCTCAATTTGCATCCATCTAGCTCCATCATAAGGCACAAGGTTGGTTCATTTGCATCACACTGCATATGAGGGAAGTTTATTCTATTCCATCCTCCATTCTATTACATTTCTACAAATAATTATTGCTCACTACTTTCACAAAGTGTGACTGACACAAGAGCACCTAGGGCATGATTGCAAACACTAACACATAGAATCGCATCGAGTCCGAGATGTAATGTAGCGCTCGATTAGTAAGTCCACCATTGTGGTAGTTGAGGTTAGTCCAACCCCTTTATATGCATCTTTATTTTTAGGGTTTGATGTTTGTCTTGGGGTTTTATAGGTATTTTCTTCATTATTGATTACTAAATAGCGACATACCGCAATACCCAATGAAGTTAGTGCGATAGGTAGCGAAGGCTTTAGATCATACAACGACCTTGCAAATCTGGTTTTGGACCTCTTGCACGACAGGTGCTTAGAACGCAGACTAGGCACCCACAAGTGCCCTGATACACTCCCACGCGCCCCCATCCACTCGGATTGCCGGATTTGCAAGTTTTAGACCTCGACACAATCGTTTCCTCCTTATATTTCTCCAATTAGCTCTACGACATAGTCCAACAAGTTCGCCGAATCAACTAAGCTCCTTCCAACCCTTCTTTGCATATTAGGGTTTCTATTTTCATTAGCCTAGTTGCTTGGGTCACTTTCTATATTTATTTACTACTTTTATCTATTGTTATTTATTGTTGTTCCTAGTTAGATTAACTACCATTATTCCACATTTTAGTTAATCACATGTTAACATATTTATGTTATGTTACACATTTTTTAAAAGACAAACCACAACATTGAAAAGTTCAGAGAAAAGTTTTTTTTTAATATTTGGAAAATAACTTTCATAATTTTTATTTTTTATAAGAATATTTTTACTTTATTTTGTATTCCTAGAAGATGAATTTAGTTTTCGGATTCTAAATGTTGAAAGATATTTTAAGTAGACGAATCTAAATTTTTAATCAATTACTCACACATTTACGCACGCACACACAAACCTATATTTTTATCATCATCAAATTATATATGGTCAAATTAAATAAATTTTGGAAGTTTTGAATATGAAACATTGATCCCTCATTTAAATTTATTTTTAAAAATAATTTATTAAAATATAAAAAAGTAAATGTTTTCAAATTAGACTTTCATAACTTTGATTTTTAATAAGAATATTTTTTTGACTTTATTCTATATTCCTAGAAGATGGATTTAGTTTTGGGATTCTAAATGTTAAACGAAGGCATTTTAAGTAGATGAATCCAATTTGTTTATCCATTACATACACATGCATACACACATACATATACACACATACACACAGACACATATACACATGCACACACACATACACACACGCACACACACATGCATGCATGCGCGCATGTGCACACACACACCCAAACATATATTTTTATCGTCATTAAATTATATATGATTAAATTGAATAAGCTTTAGAACTTTATAAATTTTGAATATGAAACAATGACCCTCCCTTAAATTTATGTTTTAAAATAATTTATAAAAATATGAAAAATTAGATATTACAATAGTGTTTTTCCATATTATCAATTTTTTTACCATATAAATTGTGAAGTTTCAAAGTGGATGAAATACATAATTTTAAATCGCATGCATGATATTTTATAACATTATTTTTATTTTATTACTTTCAAAAGGTTAAAATTTTATAATTAATCACAACAAACTTCAAATTTTGTGAGGTGTTCCTTTAAAATTGATGTTTATTACTATTATTTTAATATACTTGGACATTTTAACATATATTGTTAGATTATATTTATGTTAACATATAATGATTGGAAAAAAACAATATCATTCAACATTAAGACAACAATGACACTTTTGAGATCCCGTGGCAATATATGAAGACAAGAAATACAATGATAAATATAATGACCAACTACAAGGTGGAAAATGATATTTAGGCTACTTTTAGAAGAGTGTGATAAAGCATTAAAAATGCTCTTTGTTAAAAATTATGACACTTAGAGCTAAAGAATGAAAAATTTCCTATCGACATATAAGGGTATGCTTGAATTTGATTTTTGAAATTTAGATGCCATTTTTTTTTTTTGAGTTTGGTTGGTGAACACCAACTAGGACTTGATATCTCATCTAGAAATTTATCTCGATGTAGGGCCCTTTAACCTTAGGTACCTTAAACAAAAAAACAAAATCCAATAATGTATACCTTTCCATAATATGTTTGATATCATATTTATCAATTATGTTGTAGACACTCACAAATGGCCCCGAGCACTTATCATTTATTAAATTGTATGATATAATAATATTTGTATACTTGTCAATTATTGGTCTAAATTTGGTGTTATTAGTGCATTTTGTTAACTTCTTATGGTCCTTGACCCTTTTAACAATGTCCTTTAGCTCCTTTTTATTCCTACTATGATTTCCCTTAAATTGACCCCTTTGTTTGGAGCACACATCCGAGGCTTGTAATGAGTGTTTGGACGCTCGTGACACCTTTGTGAGTGGCCCTTTTTCATTTAAATGTATATTTCCATGGTCCTTACTTTTGAACTTTTTATTGTTAGAGGTCACTTTAGGCACTCATAGGGACCTAATTTAAATTTAGTTTGTATACAAATACACATGCATTATAAGTCATTTATTAATAAGCAATCTCGGAGAATCAAGAAGTAATCGTAAACAAACTAGGCACTCTTCAAAAAATTATTGAGCACTTGCAATACTTCAAGAGGAAATCAAGCAATGATCAAAATATTCATTAGAGCACAAAACATTATGTATATATGCATACACCACATCACTAGTTTTTACGAGGACGTGTGTTGCTTTTGATATTGTTATTGTCTCAGGGGCATGCCAAATATCAAGATAGTCATACTAATATTTATTTTTCCACAAGCCCCAAAATACATTTTGTTTCCCTTAAGCTTTTAGATATTTTTTCCTAATTAGGGCAAGAAGATTTTTATTTTGTAGGTGATCAAAGCAAAAGTCCATAAACTTAAGCTAGGTGTTTGGATACAAATACCAAAAGTGATTCATGCTAATACAATTTGTCAATTTTTTGGATTTATCAACTTTTTTCCTAAGCTTATAGCTTTATACATGACCAAGAGAGTAAATATGCTTTAGAAAAAGCTATTAGTTTGTTGCAAATTATTTTAGGTCAACTCTATGTCATTGATGGGCACACATTACGAATGTTAGCTCTTGACATCATCACTAGATCTTGAAATATTCAAGAGACACCTATAAAATTTGCATGCCACCTCTTTTCTCTAGTTTTATAATTGATTAATTAAGATATATTTTTGTGTTATGCATGTTTTTAAAACCTAATTAAGCGGAATTAGGTGTGTGTATCAAAAATTAATCGTAATGCATATATCCATAATACATTCTAGTGAATATGTGATCTCTTAAACTCTCATAATGTTGAATATTGCTCATATTGTGTTAGATTCATTTTTTTGAAATTTTAGGGTTTATTTATTGCATGCTTTTAGATCCAATAGTTATGGCTTTATCATTCTTGATCCCAAAACCCCTTTTTTCAATTCTTGGGTTGATTATATGGTGTGTATGTTTCGTGTTTGATCTCAATTTATCTTTGTAAAATTTGATTTGATCTAATAATTAAACTAGAAGAGTGTTAGGATTAATTTAGAACCCATTGATTTTATTGAAATTCCTTTGCTTAATTCTATATCTAGCTTGAAAAGAAAGAGAAATCAAGTAGTTTTGTTTAAAAACTTATAATTTATGTTGTAAGTATGGGAATGATGTGTCTTGGAATGATTATGTTGTGAATTAATCTCAAATGGATAATGCATGTGGAGTAGATCATAACCAACAAGCTTTCTTAGATGAACAAGATAGGATTGATAGTATTGTAAATTTATATAACATGTCATGGAAAACCCCTCTTGAAGAAATTGGATGTATGAATATATTAAATGAAATTTTATATAAATAATTAACTTCTCATGCAATCATTACTCAAATTTATTCAAAAGTTCTTTCGATTTACCAACATGTTATAATTCCTTCTCAAGTTTTTCTTATTTCTCAACATATTTTTGTTGCTTCTCAACTTCCCCCAATTTATCAACATGTTCCAATTGTTTCTCAAATTCTTTCAATTTTCAAACATATACCTATTGCTTCTCAAGTTCCTCAAATTTCTCAACATATTTATTAAACTATCCCTATTTTTCAACCATATTTTGGTTGTAATTATTCACATATTTTCACCTTTCTATCCCTAAAAATAATTTTGTTCCAACTCAAACTACTACTACTATTAAAAATATTGAATTGACTATTAGGATATGTTCATTACATGATTTGAAATCAAATCCAAATTCTTTCTCAAGGATCTAAAAATCCAAAATTTAGGGTTATTTTTGGTAAAATTTATCCAAATATTTTCGATTATATAGTATTTGCATATCGATTTTCAATAGAATTTGTTTCTCTATAATTTGAATTGTTTAGTGGAAGGGAGATCCTTCTCATCACATAAGGACCTTTTATGCTTCTTTTATGTACTTTTATCACAATGATAGATTATTTAGTTACTTCCAAGGAGCTTGAATGATTATGTACCTAAATTGTTCTATACTTTAGCATGTGGATTTGTACACTCTTTCAACACCTTAGTTGATTTTTTGGCCAATTCTCAAATCAAAAATTGTATGAAAATCACACTTTAAAAATTAGATCAAATCAAACAAGGACTAAATAAGACTATTTGTGAGTATGTGCATTGATTTAAGAACATGGTTACTAGGATGAATTATCAACCATCACATAGTGAAATTCAAAGTATTTTTGGTAATAAATTGCTTTTAATTATAAAGGATAAGAACTCTTAAACACTTATCACTTTTAGATGAAATTTGTCATGTTTTTAGAGAATTTAAAGTCATGCTTCTAGATGTAAATTCACTTAAATATAGGTAAAATGTTCAAACATTTAATGACGCAAATTAACATTAGAAGCCATGAGAATGGATTTCAACCCAAGAATGAGGTTAAAAATATTGTCAAAAGAACAATTTTGAAAGCTTGTACTACCCTAACAACGGGATCAAAGATAATTTACTAATCTTAGTGAAAG
Organism: Taxus wallichiana var. yunnanensis; assembly: GCA_018340775.1. Classification (NCBI taxonomy): domain Eukaryota; kingdom Viridiplantae; phylum Streptophyta; class Pinopsida; order Cupressales; family Taxaceae; genus Taxus; species Taxus wallichiana. Next base: position 809,767,904 of record CM031240.1, on the reverse strand, counting down.
TATACAAATTATATGGAAAAGATTGTTGGAATGTAATGTGATTACTATGGCTTTAATAAGATAATTTGTGATGTGCCAAAATCCCTAATATTTTATTTGTTGAAAAATTAATAAATTATTATGAGCACTTTGGAATATTAATTATGTTACTCCAAAATTAAAAGTGAAAAGGTTTAATTAGAGAGGAACTTGTCAGACATTATTATTTATATTAAACTAATTATAAATTTGTAATTGGAAATTTTATCATTGAACCATTGGTAATGCAATCGAATTCAAAGAACTTGTGGATATTTTCCGGGAAGTGAGGTTTGTAAGTAGGGTTGTGGGCGGAGGGAGAGGCTCTAAAGGAGTCCTAACTGGGTACAAAGTACAACCCTAGATGGTTCTGGCGAGGAGACATCGGTTTGTGCTTCTAAGCATATTTTATTCCCCTCATTAATGTGGCCATGGTTCCAGTACTTACATCCAAGTGGACCGGGAATTGATCATAGCAAAACCGATTGCCAAATTGAGATAAGTTCCTTCTTTGTATTTTGGTTGTACACTATGCAATTATGGAAAGAAATTAAATAAAGGAGTAAATTATTATGGTTCTTTTGTATTTGTAATATTTTGTTGGAATGGATAATTAATTTAATTGTGATATGAATCTATCTTAAGTGATATTGCATTTGCTAATTTATTTTATACATTGTCGTATTGCTTGTCTGTATATTGAATTCCAGAAAACAAAATAAATTTTATATTAAAGTCGAACATTTACTTGAGTGGAAAATTGTTAACTCTTGTTTCTACTTGTATAATAAAGTTAAATAAAATACTCAAGTTATTTTAGTGCATTTCAATAGTTAACTTCCAGAAAAATAATATGACAAGGAGTAGTAGATATTAACTAGACTTATTTGAATATTTATATAATATTGATTTACACATATTAATCAAGAAAATAATTTTAATTTTTTTATTAATATATGCCTTTGAAAATAGTGTAGAGGGTTAAACAAAAAGACCTACATATAAATTTTATATTTTGTAAATCCTTTAAAAACTTATAACTATATCCTAACCCGTTTTAAAAGTTCTAACAACTTTAAAATATTAACTTACCCTTATATTAAAACCATCATATTTAAGTGTGATCATTTATGTTTTAAAGGATAAGTAAATTCAATTTACCTAAGGTCTTTTACAGGGAGACAATCCTCCTGGAGAATAGGAATTTGAATTTTTCCTATTGGTCTATGACATAAGGGTAATTTAAATGGGGCCAAAATTCAATTCTAGCTATTAATATTTAAACTATGGGTTATGTAACCTATGTCTATCATATGCTAAGTGGTTAATTAAAATAAAATTACCACCTAACCTAATTTTAACTTTTAAATTAAATTTTACCTATGTATTTGGCCTAGGTCCCCAAACCCCTTTAAAAAATTTATAGGATTTGAATTATAAATTGAATAAACTATAGTATTTGTGCCACATTCATATTGATGCTTAGTATTAAATTCTAAACCTTGTGTTATTTTTAATTAAAACCTAGGTTATTAAAAACCATATATTATAATTTATTTTTAATATAAACTATATTATATAGTAAAAACCAATTAAAAACTATAGTCTAAGTTTATATTTAAATTAAAACTTATGACCTAGTTTGGCCCCATACTTCTATTTTTTTACAACTATATGGTTAGAAATAATATTTACTTATATATATGCTAAGTTGTATATTCCTAACCTATGTTTAAACTAGAAGAGCTAAGTTGTATATTTAAACTAAAAACTAACACTTAAGTTAAAATAGAAAACAAGTAAACATTTGTAATAGTTTATTATTATTAGATTAAAATATTTAATATTATTCCATTAATAGTTTATTAAACTATTATAGTTTAATATTATATCGGAATATAGTATTATGTAGTCCCTTGATAGTGTTATTAATACAATATAGTTTTAAATAGTATAAAAATGCTAATATACTAGTGACAATTGCAATAGTAACCATTTTCTATTATAATCAAATTAGAAAAATTATATTTAAAATGATTGTTATCTTCAAAAAATATAAAAGTCATAGGTTAAAGCTCAAAAGTGGAAATATATTCCTAATATAGTAACCTCTACTTTTCCTTAACATTCTAGTCGTTTTGCGTATGATTGTTTGTCGTTATGTTAAATGGAGTCATCGGCCCTTTTTCTTGGTGCGGTGAAAAGTGGTGTTACATAATTGGATCATTCAAGACTGTTTCCTATAAAATTTTACAAAAATACATTTTTTTATTATCATATAGTTCTAGAATATTCTTCAAATAAATACATATTGATGTTACTTTAAAGCATAAGATATAAGATCTCATTAACAACAATCATATTCAAGTAGACAGAATAACTAAAAATTTGAATGAATTCGTAGCTCCACGAAATCAACACTTGCGATTTTTTACCAACCCTATTTCAAATGCCAATAACCAATCAAGAGAAATAAAGGGACATGACCTATGTGTATTTGGTTCAATTAAGAGAAAGAAAAACCTCCTTTGATTATGTTGGATGATAATAAGATTCCAAGTGATATCATATAAAATGGATCCTTATTCATAAGAGATTTAATAGTTAGATATAAAAAGGAGAATAATAGTTCACAACAATTCAAGATTGAATATTTTTTCTTGAGGAATTTATATATAATCTAAGATTTATAAAGGTTATTTGGACGTGTACTCCAAAAAGTTATCATGGGACATGATATCATAAATAGAGAGTCTCTTGGTTGTATTATTTTATTAATTGGAGTGGTCCTAAAGTCAATTCAATTATTATTTCACATGGTTCCCAATAACGGATCTTATAATGTTTTTTGGTAGAAATAATATACATCAAATGCATTAAATACCTCATGATGTAAAGTATGAAATTCATACTTGCAAACCAAGTCATTACAATTAAAAGGGATACCAAATTTCTAAAACAAATAATTGAAGTAGAGGTTTTACAAAAGGAACTATACAAAGAAGAACTAAGATTTATACCTAAGTTAATAGAACATAAGGCACAAGTACATAAATCAATTGTAACAAAATATGCCTATCACAACCTACAATTATTGACAACAAGAATATATCAAACAAGATCCAATTATTTAAGATAATATTGATGAGAAGGATCAATTAGTGGATGATGTGGTAGAAGAAGATGATGAAAATGACAATGATAATTTTTATCATTCCTTGATCCATGGGTGCCTCAACACCTTATTTTTGTTGCTAATAATCATTCTTTTTCAACTTGTTATATCTTATGATAATTATTATGACTTGCCTTATTATGATGGTATGATTGGTTAGATTTGCCTATTAGTTACTTATGATCAAATGAACACTCTCAATTTTCCTTCACTTCACGAGTCTTGGTACTATGTGATTTATTCTTTGAATGTATTTATTATATTAAAAATATTCTATTTGGTTTTGAAATTCACTTTTTATTTTGCTTCCTCTCATGTTATCCACTTTTAGCTTCTACTTGGATTTCCTATGCTTATGGCGTTTACGATGTTAGGATTAATTCATATTTCATATACTATTTATGTGTTACTTTTGCATGGTCAATAAATAAGACACTCCTACAACATCTACCACCAAAGTGAAGCACTCATGAAGTAGTTAAACACTTACCTTAGGTGATTAAAGAGAACACTACATCCTCATTGCATGATGGAAAATAGAGATCCCGAGTGGTAATTCAAGCATTAACCACACATAACAAAAAAGTATCATAAATAATAAAGGAACACTAATAACTTACTAGCATAACCATTTAAGATCAATGAAAATTTCCATTCCTAGTAATAACTATAAACACAATATTAAGCACAAAATATAATGTACTTAGATATGACATTGCATTCCTTTTTAAAAAATCAATTACTTAGACCAAATACACCATTTATTACAAACTCATAAGAACACTCATATGTTCTTCAACAACATATCCTTCTAGCTTTATTATCCTCTCATCCCCTTTATATATGTTGAAGACTAGAAAGGGAAAATTTATATAGGCACCTAGGACCTAATAAACCATTTATTGGAAACTCATAAGAGCATGTATATGTGCTTCAATGAAATTTACTTCTAGATAGAATATCCTCTCCTTCCCTATATATATCTTCAAGATTAGAAAGGGAAAATTGATATAGGCACCCCATCGCCATGCTTTACATACAAAAGCATGTTTATATTAAAGATAGGTGGACATCTTCAGCCTTACATGTGCCCAATGTTTTTACATGATGTATTTGTCTCTTGATTTTTGGCCACAAATATTAGATCTAGAATCTTCTTAGCATGTGGATAACATCAACCTAGGGAAAGTTATATGAATATAATTCATCTCCTTTATAACATATAGAGGCTTTGTTCGTACACAAGTTCTCCTCATGCAAATATCCTCTCGAGGGAACAATATTTTGTGTAATTTTCATGTACATGACCTCATATACTTGGTTGAAATCCCAAGTTAAGAAACTCGTCTAAAATATGGCTTCATCATTTCTTAAAACTAATTAGCTTGTATGTCCTAAAATATGGTAACCCTTTTTTACTTCCCATCATATCACTAACGCAAGTTTTGAAAACCTCAAGTGATTTTGTTTGAATTTACTTCTAAAAATATCCCATTGTGCAATAACAATATTGAATTGCGATATTATTTCGAGTGTAACTAGTGTGAAGGATTACATCATTACCAAGTTATCTCGTGATATCTTCACATTTCTTCCTCATTGTTGAGTTGCACATCAATTATTTACGAATGCATCGTTAAAATTTTTTCTTCCTTTGTTTGCATATAATTTAATGTTAGAAAACATTATTTCCAACATAGACTATTGCTTGGTGATGTGATCTTTGAACTCTACAACCTTAGTCTCGCACCTTTGGCACTCAAATTGTTCTTGAAATAATAAACATTGGATTCGAACTCCTTATACTTTTCCTTCTACTCTTGTAACCAAGCCATAACATTATTCCACCCCTAAATCTCTCATAAAAATTAGTAGTCAAAAACAATGATTAGCTTATTTATATGATGAGTAAGCAAAATTTAGCTTGTAGTTATTTACGTGAAACTAAAGTTACATGCAAACTTAATTTCCACCTATGAATCTAGATGTCGATGCCCATGTCTTTGGATGAATCAAGTCCTTCCTTATATAGGAGGAGAAAAGGAATCTTATTGCATAACTCGATAAACCTAGGAAAGTTAAAGCAATCATAAAGACAATCAAAAGAAGATGCACACAAACTAAAGCAAATGTGCACTAGAAAAATAAAGAGGGTCCACCATGATTTTATGGGAGACAAATGTGACAACAAGCTTGTCAAAATAGCTATATTGAATTCCTAATGACTATCTAAATTGACGATAACAAGCTTGTCACTTAGCTTTATACAATTCCTCAAGGATTGTAATGGGCGTGAGGACTGCAGCAGTCGAGAATCGATGATGATGATGATGATACTTCTCTTTCACTGCATACAAGTCCCACTAGTTTCGTTCCCGCCACCACCATGAATTATTGGATGCATTAGATGTATTCCATTCAAGCCTTCTACGGTAGGATACAAGTAGAGGCTAGGAATAGTCAACATTCTTCCCGGAGGAGGTAGAGGAATATTTATAGAATCGAAAAGATAGGTTTTTATAGTCACAAAATCACACACTTTCTACTTACATCACACCTCTAAGTATTTCATTATATACATGATTTCTAAGCAAGAAGACTACAAATTGTAGACACAAAATCACGCACTTGGGTACATTTCTAGGTCTTAAAAGCATGTTAGCATTTATATGATTCCTAAGGAAGAAAACTAGTGGTGACAACTATCTTTGGCCTCTTTTCTTTGTCTTTTGCTTTCTCTTTGGTCTTACACACCCTACAACCCATTTAGAACTTTACTTATTTATCTTTTATGGCTTCAGAAACCAACGCCCATCTAATACAAAGAACACCTAGGCATTCATATCCCTTCTCCCATGGGCACCCCTGACCCTTTCTTACCTTAATCACTCTTTTGGGTGTCTTTTATCTTCGGGCATCTTTTTCACGTATGGGTCAACCTTCCAATTGTCAATTACGAAATTCAAACAAGGGAATCATATAAATACATAGTTATGTGTTCAAAATCAAGGACCAAACACTAAGCATTACTATCATCACCTAAGCTTGCATTCCAAAGGCACTAAAGCACTCCAAAAGCATCCATCTAGTACATTCACTCAAGGGACAAGGGTTACATCACTTTTGCATACACAACATAGGAGGGAAAGTCTATTCTATTCCATCCACACATACTATTACATTGCTACATTCTAGCTACAACCCGCTATCATTTGTGTAACTTGCACAAGGGCATCCTAGGGCACCATTTCTACACACACACAAGAACTACATGGAGTCTGAGATGTAGTGCAACACTCGGTCGTAAGTTCATTCTTTGGATGACCGTTGGGGTTAGTCTAACTCCCCATTTTGTGTTTTCCCATGCATGTGAACTTCTTTCTTGTAGATTATAGGTACCTTCGGCGATTCAATGAGTGAATATCAGTGATGATAAAGACCAACCTGTGTAAAACCCATGCGATATAAAAGAAACCAAATCATGATCTCTCACATAGTCACCAAAGTCCAAAATCAATCTCCTCGCGCTCTGGCACCCCTGCCCTTTTGTGGGCGCCATGTCCATATCTGTTTGTGAGTTCTAGATTTTACAGTGACTAGTGACAACCTTGTTTACAATCTACTCATTAGTCGCGCTGCCTAGATCAATTTTTTTTTTTCAAAAATCAGCTAAGTCATCCTATATCCCTCTCTTGTTTAGGGTTTCATATTATACATGTTATTTTTCTTGTGTCATATTGTATATTAGCACTTGTACATCATTCTTTACAATAGTTACTTTGCAATCAGATTTAATTCTATTTTTATTAAATCATTTGGTGAACCCCACTCGTGATCATACACTTGGATCCTCACTTTTCTTATTCTATCCAATCTTCTTTCATATATTCTAAAATTCCTCAAATCTCTTTCAATGAATTCCTTCAAATGCATCCACCTTACAAAGTTGTTCTCCAAAAGCCCTAGAAACTATGTATCTCACTGCATGATATGCCAACCGCTCAAGTAAGTGTCATTTTCAATCGTATATCTAATGACTCTATCGGTCCTAATCCTCCATCTAATCAACCCATCTTAGAGTCAATTCAAGCTTTACATTGTTTATTTCAAGACAAAAATTCAAGCTATGGAAACAATGACTACATCTGTTAAAGCTAAAATCCAACATCTTAAGAATGCTTCTTAAGCCCATGCTAGTTATTCTTCTACATCTCATTCCACTTATATGTCTTCTACATGTGCTCATATAAGTGAACCCCAAGTCTTACCGCTACCAACACCTCTCAAGTTTGATTCAAATGTTAAGCAACATAATATTCTTCCTGAGCTCCTCAATCATCAATTGATCAACTTGTCAACTACTCATTGCTACCCTCCTTATCGGCTTGCCAAATACCAAGGTCTCCCATTTCGTAATTATCATCGAATCAATGCACATAATGAAAATGATTGTTATGTTTTAAAACAAAGAATTGGCCACCTTAAACATCATGGTTTCATTTCATTTTCTACAAAAATCTATTGCTTGCTCATCTCCAATTGTTGAAACCATTGGGCTCCCAAATTTGATCCATCTCTATCTAGTGAGCATCATTCCATCATTTCTAATGTTCCTCCATGTAGCATTAACATACTATTTATCCATCTCTATGTAGCATTTTTCTTGCAGGATATATAAAACCATGGTTGTTTGTCACTACTTGCATCCCATTGCTTTCTATTGTATGTTATTGTTTGCGGGCTATGCCCTATGTCTTGTGTGATCATTGTATGTTTTTGGCCGCTTCGGTCCTGATTGTCTTGTGACATTGTGAGCGATGTCCCATGTATAAAACCCACTTTTTGCGGTCCATCTTGTCTTCACACTTGTTTATTACATTGTATTTTATTGCATGCTAGATTTTATACTAACACTTGTTATTAGCCTACTTTGTTTGCATGTGTCTTGGTTTCTACCATGCACATCCCCAACCCCTACAGGTATCCACTTCAGATCAACATCAAGTCCTCTACTATGGGCTACACTCTCATACTATCGCCGCATGCAACCCAAATGAGGGGGCATACATTGGGTGAACAAATCACTTATACAACTCAAATCTACTACATAGATCAATATAATACAAAATCAACACAAGCATACAATCACATAATGGCCCGAATCGACTTGGGTAAGAATCGAAAGCAGACACCAACGCCTGAGAATCGACAGGTGAGCGCATGGGCGCTTGTGTCTTCCCCTGGGCGCTAATGTCATGGGGGCACATACAATCATTTTCTCATATCAACAAAATCTACATAAATTTTTGAGCAATTCTACAAAAGTAGGTACAAGCCTCCAAACACATAATGAATTCTATCTCCTTCAATCGGAACAACCAATTCAATCGAAATAACTAATTCGAGACAATCAAAACTAAATCGTGAGGTACCATTTGTAGTGGTGCTTATGAGGGCAGAGTCATGAAAGGGGAGTAAAAATATACCTCTCTCCCTAACACTCACTCTTAGCGTGAGATCGCCCAAAAAACTTGCACTTTGCATGAGATTGCCCAAAAACACGTACTTGGCATGAGATCGCCCAAAAAACTTGTACTTGGCATGAGATCACTCAAAACACTCGTTTGTGGCATGAGATCGCCCAAAAACTCACTCTCCACAAAAGTATTTCAGGACATCTTTCTATTCTTTACACTCTTATACATTAGGTGCACACCTTTTTTATCACTTTTCTTTTACATACTTATACATGTTTTACTCATATTTTTCATATACACGACTTTGACTACTCTTTCATTCGTCTTTTGCAGGTCCGTCCTTAATACAAAACAAGGAGCAACTTACTTCACCAAACACGGGTTCTAGCAACATATTTTTACACAAATATATCACCCCTAAGGGCACTTTCCTTTCCTAGTCTCCACGCTTCACTTCGCGATTATTCCACACTTCACTTGTCCACTCGCACGCTATCAACCACACTCTCTACATGATCATAAAGTATCATCTTCTAACTACTTTATGTTATCGAGTATTCACTCAACAACATAAAGTGGGGGCAAATGTGGATACACATTTACGCACTTGGGTACATTTATAGGTCCTAAAAGCGTGCTAGCATTTACATGATTCCTAAGAAAGAAAATGAAAGATCCCAAATACATATTTTTCCATAAATCAGATTTTTTATGACTTACAAATAATAAAATGTCTCGATTGGAAACCACGGCAAGCAAACTAAGGAAAAACTAGATTTATTCTAGGAAAAACTGGATTTATTCTAGGAAATGCGACTAGGGTTTGGGAGTGAAACTCATGCAAATGACACTCAAAAATTAATTCCTTTATCATAATTGATTGCCACAATTTTTAGAAGCCAGAATATATAAAAATCAGAATTTATTGTAGCTAAAATAACTCAAAAATCAAATCTGAAATCTGATTATAAAACTGCCTGGAAACCCTCTAAAAACCACTCAGAAAATTATAAAAATTTGCGCTTGATTTATAAAAATATGGAGAATTTAGCCAATAAATTTCAGATGAAAGTACCTCCAAAATAATGCTAAAATAGCTCCAAGACAAGTTGACCCAATAGAATAAAAACTGCTACAATTTTATTCACCAAAATACTTCGAAAACACTTCTGGAAATCATTACGCAAATGCTCACAAATCTGATTACAACCAATGGGAAATTCTGAGTGAAAATCCCTCTCAAACTCCTGGGGTTTTCGTCCACAAGAGTTAAATTCACAAGGGGTTTCGTCCTTGGAATTTTCTGCAAAAGCTGGAAGCTCAATGCAAGAGAAAATATGATGTATAAAATTTGGAATGTCTCATACCCAAGTTAACTTCTCCTTATAAAGGAGAAATGGCCCAAATCGACCTCCAAAGCAACCAATCAAATTTTATGCAATCCCTAGGCCAGGTCACATTTTTCTAATGAGGCTTTATGGCACATTTCTCTATTTTTTAACCTCATGTGCAAGTCGCATTTCCCTATAAATACAATTAAAATTAATTGTATTTTTACATTGGCACTTTCCTAACTTTTATTTTAATATTAAGCTTTATTACTTTATTATATGTGCATTTTATAATTTTATATTTTAATATTTGCACAATATAAAAAATAAAACTTAGTCACCCTTGACTTACCCTTTGGTCATCGAGTAGACAAAAATGGGCCAAAGGTCTTCAATATGAACTATCCGAAAAGAGGGACATTTCAAAAACTAGTGGTGACAACTATCTTTAGCCTCTTTTCTTTGTCTTTTTGTTTTCTCTTTGGTCTTACACCCTACATCCTAGTCGAAATTTTACTTATTTTTCTTCCATGGCTTGGACACTAGCGCCCATCCAAGACAACATCACCCAAGCGCTCATGTCCCTTCCAGGTGCCCTGGCCCTTTCTTAGCTTACTCATTTCTTTTGGGTCTTTTTAATCTTTTGGGCATAATTTTCACTTATGGGTCGGAATTTCACTTGCCAATTACGAAATTCAAACAAGGAAATCATATAAAAACATAGTTATGTGATCAAAATCGGGACCAAGCACTAAACATTACTACCATCACTTAAGCTTGCATTCCAAAGGCGCTAAAGGACTCTAAAGGCATCCATATAGCACATTCACTCAAGGGACAAGGGTTGCATCACTCTGCATACACAACATAAGAGGGGAAGTCTATTCTATTCCATCCACACATACTATTACATTGTTACATTCTAGTTATAACCCGTTATCATTTGTGCAACCTGTGCAAGGGCATCATAGGGCACCATTTCTACACACACACACACACAAGAACTACATGGAGTATGAGATGTAGTGAAGCACTCAGTCGTAAGTTCACTCTTTGGATGACCGCTGAGGTCAATCTGACTCCCCATTATACATTTTCCTTTTTAGGTTTGATGTTATCGGGAACGCTAGGCATTCATTAAATCGAAGAATACTCCGGTAAGAAATGTGAGACATGAATTGCACAAAGGCAAGACTAAGCACACACATACAAATCTGCAAGCTATGAAGAACAAAGAGATAAAATGCAAAAAGGAAAGAATAACTCCAAATCAACTCAATGCTTCATATACTCCATATTCTCCATAGGATAGATTGATGAAAGTCAAGTACATATAGGTGGTGAATGTGCAACCTCCTCCTAGATTAATGTGGACTAACTCTCACTAACTCATACTAGAAGTAGAGTCAACTCCACAAAACTAGTAGGCCAACTCAATAGAACTGGTAAGATAACTAAACACAACTACTACAACTAAGCAAACATATCCCATAAGTGTAGGAAAGCTCCAAGTAAATAAAATAATACAAGGAAAATAAATATCCTACACTAACACCCCCATAAACATAGGTTAGGTAGGCAATTAAAAGGAAAGTGGGTCCCAGCAACAAGGCCTGATGAGGTACCCACGTACAATGCAAATCTCTCATAAAGTGGAGAAAAGCGAGAAAAACCAATTGGAAAAAAATTCCCCTAAAAGAGAGACATGAAACTCACTTAATAAAATTAGAGAAGAAATAGTGGGTCACGGTAACTCAACTTGATGAGGTACCCACGTACAATGATCATCTTCCAAAGTAGAGAGAAATAAGTGAGGACAAGAAGGTCCCCTTAGAAGAGTGTCAATAATGTGGTCCTTTATGTAAATACTGAAGAGAATCTGCTTGCACCGAAATATGTTCCTACCTTTGGGAAGGACAAAAAGGAGCATTGAAAGTTGGCCCACTCCACAAAGGAAGAAGAAGTCTGCAATACTTTGATCTCTACATCTAGTCTGCAACTGAAAGGTGGCATAGGTCTAGCAAACATGTGCACAAAAGACAATGGTAATGCCATTGCAATATACGTGTCAGAGAGAGAAGATGGTGGGGGCCAATAACCCTCATAAAGGGATCCACAAGAAGAGGTGGATCATGAAACATCTCTAAAATAGTGGAAGTGATAAAATTCCCAAGGTGGGCACTCCCAACAAGAGAGATGAATGGGTCCTCCAGAATGTGTGATGGCTCAATTAGAGAATATTCCTATAATGAAACACAAGTGGAATATGCAAATAGACAACTTAGGTTGGGTAGATACGCGTCCAATGGGGTTGCTCAATGAGAGTAATGTATGGCAAGAATGTATTAACATCACCACATGAAGTAGGAGGCGAAGATTGTTGCCAAGAGCTACTGGAAGTCCAAGATGAAGCAACACTACATTCAAAGGTAACAACTGGTATGTGCAGTGTCATCAAATGAGAAATCAAGATGCAATGGAGCACGAGAGGCAATGGTCACATCCATTTCAGAGGAAGGTTCTCTAATAGAACATTGTTGCGAAGAGTGAATGAAAGCATGAACATGGATGACAATGAGCTCTGTGGAGGCAACAAAGATGGGAGAGTGTGCTCAATAGCAAGGGGTTCATTTTAAGACACCCCTATAAAATTGAAGGTGGAAAATACCTGGCGAATATCCCCGTAACCAGTTTCAACGAAAGGCGAATTTGACAGTATTCAAAAACAAAATTTTCACTTGGTTTTCATGGCTCCATCAGTGACGTGCGACAACACTAGTTCGTAATGACACGCACGTCACTGGCGCGACACTACTTCGTAATGACGCGCGACACTGGCGCGACACAAGTTCGTAATGACACGCGATTAATCGCTCGTAATGACGCACGCGACATCTTTGCAGTAATGACGCCGCGCGACATTGTCTCCTCTATCGCGCGTCGAGTGTCATTAATGACATGCGACACACGACTCGCATTCTTCGCGCGTCATTGGCACTGATGACGCGCGTCATTTACTCCTACTGACACGCGTCACTTGCTCCTATTGACGCGTCAGCTAGGACTGTTGTCGCGCGTCGGCATTTATGACCTTTCGACGCGTGAAATCGCGGCTTATTGACGCGCGACACTGTACCCTAATGACGCGCGTCATCGGAACTCGCTTGACGCGCGTCAAAGGTATTAGCTGACGCGCGACAATAGGAGGAAGTGACGCGCGTCAGTAGGGGACAGTGTCGCGCATCACTAGGAGCCAGTGTCGCGCGTCAAAGGTCTTAGCTGACGCGTGACAAAAGTCCTAGCTGACGCGCGTCAATAGTAGCCAGTGACGCGCGTCAGTAGGGGCAAATGACGCAGCGTCAATAGGGGCCAGTGACGCCCTATTTAGCTTATAAATACCCTTGTGCCGCTCATTTTCTCGTTTTCGTTTTCCCGTTCTTGAATTTTTGCAGGTCTAAATCGTTGTCAAAGACGCAATTACAGCTATAATGTCGACTTCACATGCTTCCCAATTGCAAGTTCAGCAAGAAAATCAAGAGAATCCAACTCAATCGATTTCCAAGATCAACTACAGAATCCTTATGCCCTCACATCCATACGGCTTTAAAGATGTCTTGAAAATATCAAGCTTTGATGGAAGAGTGTGAATTCTGAGGGCTCGTTAATATGCCCCATTTGAAACAGATCCGGATATTTTGAATTACCTTTCTCGTCATGCTACAATTGAGAGGACGGTATTTTTTATGTGACTCTGAACGATGGCCAAATGTTCCAATTCACTATTGAAGCAAATGACATCCATCGGTTTACGGGCCTTCCTTTCAGAAATTTACCAATTGTTACAACCAAGGCAACACTCTTGGAAGAAGACAAGAAATTTCTCGAATCAACGTACGGTTTCCATGTTGATTGTAAGTATAATTTGTTTTAATTCATATTTTTTATTGTTTTTTATTCTGATACAATTTGTTGTTATAAATTTATAGTAATTATCATTGTTTCGCATTTGCAGCCCATGTCAATAAATCCAGTGGTGTAGATACACAATCAATGCACACCACTTTCTTGCTGCACTTATTTTTTTTTCAAGCGTAATTGTTTTGCAGGGTCGCCAAACAGATATACCAAATTGGGCCATCGCATACATTTGTGCCACTATCTCAAAACGACAATTCGATTGGTGCACATATCTATCCAAAAAAATAAGAACTGACATAATAAATTCAAAACTCTCAGATAAACCTTTCATTTATTCAACAAACTATCTCCTCGGCTTCTACTATGAGGCAATTTTAAATTTAAAAGATAAAAAAATTCCTACTTGCTCTGATGAGGCTTTGAAGAAATTCTCAATTCCATTTGAAGAACAACAGGTATAAACTATTTAGTTTGTAATTGTATTTCAATTTTCGACATTACAGTGCACAGTTATTAAAACTTAAATTTTAATGTTTTGCAGAGAAGATATCTTGAAGCCCTTCCCCGAAAAAAGAAGTTATCGAGAGGAAGAGGCCAACAACACGCGGAGGCTTCGGGGGACTCCCAATCTGAAATGGAAGCTCACTCCTCTCCAAACCCTCAACAGTTTGAACTCGTTAAACGCCAGAGAAGTAATACATTCTCATATATTATTTACAATTTCCAAAGTTGCATATTTTTTTTCAATTTAAATTTTAACCAAATGAATTAACATTATTTAATATTGATGAATTCAGGACTTTGGAACCTTCTTCCCCAACTCACTCCATACAACATGCATGCATTCATATCTTACGAACCAATGTACCACCGAGTACAACTCCTACAAGGCCACCCGTAGCACCGAGAAAAACAACCCCTCGACAACAAGGTACAACTTTTCTATAGACGTTTACTTTCGTAGTTTTGACTTTATGAATTGTTTTAATATTTTTCATTTTTTTCTTGTACTTTTCAGCATATGTCAGTCATGATCAAACCACAAAGACCGACACCCACTCAACCATTAATTTTTAAAATGCCAACCAGAGGAACAGTGAAAAAGAACATTGGTAAACGCATGCCTTTTGCTCCGGCCCCTAAGTGGGACACTAAACCTTGCCTCCTCGTTTGAATTCCAACTCTATCACTTGGTGGCTTGCCAAAGTCTAACGGGCATATATCTGTTTTGAACAATATAAATTTAGATGAAGATTATTTGGGCATTGATAAGAATGACCCAACCTGGTTTTTTCGATACCCGCGAGATGATTCAAGGCTAGCAGGTATACTTCAAATTTCAATTTTAATATGCTTTACAATTTTTAATTACATTCTGATTTAAATTTATTTATCTAAATCTTGATTAATTTTTTCAAAAACAGGATCAGCCCACCCAAAGGCGTAGAAACAAGGAGCGATTGATCTTGGTGAAAGCCCCCATTCTTCTCCAAAGAAGATCGTCTCGCATCGATTTAGATAGTGACAGTTGCCACATTTTCCTTTGGAGAACTTAATTGGTTATGATTGTCAATCCCATGTCAGTGAGTTTATTATTCCTCATATCCAATAACTTATAGAATGGGAGAGAAGGGCTAAAGTTCTTATCAATGAGATTATTAGTCGTTATGAAAATTATTGGCAACGGGATAGTTTATACGCTGCAGTCCAGAATCAACCTGCGAAGATGGATTCCTTACTTACCCAAGTAAGATGTGGGACTGTCACGTTTAACAACAACTATAAAGACGACATTTTAGATAAGGCACTAAACAAATTGGAAAATATTAGTGCCGAGGCCCAGGCATATTTTAACAAATGGTCCAAGGACAAGGATTTGGTATCAATCGCAAATGCCGAAAGAGATAGAGCGGTTGTAAGTACTATTACATTTAAACAATCATTCTTGTTAATTTGAAATTTTGAATTTACATTAATATTTTGAATTGACATTACTCTTTTTGTGCAGTTGAAATATGAAAATTTGAAGAGTCAGGCGAAGGTTTTGCAAGTTCACTTGGAAACAAAGAAAGAAACATGACTTATCCGCAAAAAAAATTTGAAGCAAAATATTGTTTTGGTTAACAAACAAAACAATACACTAAAGCGGATAATTAAAGAGCATGGTCTCGACCCTGACATATTATTCAAAGCCAAAGCAGCTGCTGATCCAAATTTGTTGTCGCATGGAGATGCAACAAATCAAGAAGAAAGAATTATAAAAAATCTGGACAGTGCTGCAGAAGATCTTATAAGTTCAGGGGTTATTTCTGGTGTTGGGGAAAGAGGTACATCCACAGTGGAAGAAGCCGTTGGGGAAGAGAGCAGAGTAGAATTGTATAAAGAAAAAGATTGTTTTGAAAATTAGAAACTTTTATTATTGAGGAAACTTTATATATTGAATTTGAAAACTTCTACTATTGAGTATGTACTATGGTATTTGAATTTAATTATATGGATTTATATAGTCTTTAATTTTAATTAAATTAGATGGTGATTATCATGAATTATATGTATGTTTCTTGTTTACTTGCATTGTCATGAATGTATGTGGACGTAGATGATGAATGATGATAACTGATAATTAATGATAGATGATGATGAAAGACGATGATCAATTTAATGTGTATAATGTAAAATGTAGTGCCTAAATATCTTGTGGGACTTTAATTATCTTGAAAATTATGTTTTTGGGAAAAATAGCAACTAAGATTTGAAGAGATCTTTAGGATTTCTCCTTAATAGACTTATGGTGTAGGAAAATTCTATTTTAAAGAGATTCACCTCTATATAAGTGCATAATCTCTCATTAGAGAGGTTGTTTGACATCCAAAATAGTCAAGACCATTTGTCAGAAAATAACGTTTTGCTGGAAACAATCAAGACCATGGTTTAAAAGATATGGTTTTGTTATCATGGATATTGTTTTGTGTAGAGTAGATTGACAAGTTGCTGTAAATAGTCAAGGTTATGGAGGCTAGATTAACCAAAGTTGGAATAACCATGTGATTAAAAGATAGGTCAAGCTCGATATAGAACTTTGAAGTTTAATGTAAAACATATAAGGTTCTTATCATGAAGATTAGTCTGTATAGATCAAGTTCATAGGTTGAAGAATCCTATCATTTTTTAATATTTGATAAGGGTGAAGAATAATTGTGGATTAGAACTGGGAGGCTATAAGTTGGAATAATTTTGAGTGTGTAAGAAAATATTGAAGGTTGTAAACTAGATCATAGCCTGACATCTTTAATGATAACCAGAGCTGAAAAAAATGAATAGTTACAAACAATAAGATTAAGGGGAAAAAGATACCTCCTTAAAGTTGAAATCATCACTGCCACTGGTAATGAGCTATATCTGTGTTTCAAAAAAACCCAACACGAGAAATGGATTAGTAGATAGATGGGTGAATTGCCTGACATTTTTAGTATATAGAAATGTAACATCTTTAATGAAAACCAGAGCTGAAAAAATGAATAGTAATAAATAATAAGATTAAGGGGAAAAAGATACCTGCTTAAAGTTGAAATCATCACTTCCACTGGTAATGAGCTAGATCTGTGTTTTAAAAAAACCCAACATTAGAAATGGATTAGTAGATAGATGGGTGAATTGCCTGAAATGCAGACTAAACAACCTGTATTCTTAGCATCCAAGAAAAAATACAGTGCCTTCTTCAGATAAATCATAGAAGTTAATTTTGTATAGGATTCACATCTTGAGATATTGTAAAATGTTTTGGGGAAAATGGATCAGTATCAAAATATGTTGTATAGGATTCACATCTTGAGATTCTCTCTTCAGGACTGCTTCTTGGAGTGGTTGAATTAAAATATGTCTCTTTTTTTTTCAAATTTTTAAGGTGGTGCATATGATCATAGCTCAATAAGGTTGTTTACATATCATATTAGTTACAAGAATGAGGTTTGAAAGATACAATAAGGGTAAAGTGATCAAAATTGTTGTGTAACGGAAAGTTGTTTTTACTTTCTAATTATCATTGTTGAGCTGATGAAATACTTGGTTGACCATTGCAATGAGTATCAAAGTATAAAATTCCTGCTACCACCTTGTTTTGTTTTCCTTTGCTGAAGATACAATGTTCAAGTGTATGTTTGAAGACAATTTTCTTGAAGCTCCCCCATTTCTATGCCTTGAATTGATTAATCATGATCTTCTTGAAGTACAATTGATAAAATCAAGTGTCTCAAATATTGAAAAAAAATTTACAGCTCAACATAAAGTTCTCTGTGCAAGGTTGGATCATCTTAAAAAGGTAACATTGTGTAAATTTTGTCAAGAGTGCCTTACTGGTACCTCATCTCAAACTCAGTCTTAGCATATATCATGAAGTTTCTTTTTGAACTTATCAAACAAGACCCTATATCATCATCAAGTACACACCAAACACTGTTTCTTTGGTCTGGGGATAAATTTGAAGGCTTCATCTCAATTGGCTGCATTGCAAACATGAAGGGAATTTCCTCTAGAGCAAAAGAGGTGAAAACTTCGAATTCCATTAAATTTTGGATAAGAAATCAATTATTTGGTAGTCTCAGGCTTTCTCTGTGTATAAAGACGCGCGTCACTGGCACCTAATGACGCGCGTCACTGGCACCTAATGACACGCGTCACTGGCACCTAATGACGCGCGTCACTGGCACCTAATGACGCGCGTCATCGACACCTAAATGTCACACCTAATGACGTGCGTCACTGGCGCCTAATGACATACATCACTGGCTCTTTTTGACGCGCGTCACTGGCTCCTAGTGACGCGCGTCGCTGACTCCTTTTGACGCGCGCCATCGCCTCTTTTTAACGCGCGCCATCGCTCTTTTTGACATCCGCGTCGCATCGACTCCTATTGACGCGCGTCACTGGATTCTATTGACGCGCGTCACTTCCTCCTATTGACGCGCGTCGCTCACTCCTATTGTCGCGTCACTAGGACTATCGTCGCGCGTCAGCTAGAACCTTTGACGCACGCGTCAAGTGAAGCCATTGACGCCTAATTTAGCCTATAAATACCCTTCAACCGGTCATTTTCTCGTTTTCACCTTCCAGCTCTTGATTTTTTGCAGGTCTCGATGCTTCCCAACTGCAAGTTCAGTAACAAAAATCAAGAGAATCCAATTCAATCGTTGTATCTTATGCCCTCACATCCATACTGTTTTAAAGATGTCTTCAGAATATAAAGATTTAATGGATGCGTGTGAATTTACAGGGCTCGTTAATATGCCCCATTTCGAAACAGATCCGGATATTTTGAATTACTTTCTGTCATCCTACAATTCAGAGGACGGCATTTTTTATGTGACTCTGAACGATGGCCGAATTTTTCAATTCAGTATCGAAGCAAATGACATCCATCGGTTTACGGGCCTTTCGTTCAAAAATTTACCAATTGTTACAACCAAGGCAACACTCGTGGAAGAAAAGAATTTTCTCGAATCAACGTTCGGTTTCCATGTTGATTGTAAGTATAATTCGTTTTAATTCATTTTTTTTTTGAAACAATTTGTTGTTATAAATTTATAGTAATTTTCACTATTTCGCATTTGCAGCCCATGTCAATAAATAAAGGCGTGGTGTCTAATATGTAGCATTTCTGAGTACATGTAATTTTTGCAATGCTAGTGTCTAAGATGAGCTTTGTAACTTTGATTGACCTGATGAGTGCAGTGGAAAAGTTTAAACAAAAAAAAGATCTTAAGAAAACTGATGGAACCAAGAAGGGGAAATTAATTGATGTTCCCAAACTTGATGATGCAAATCAATCAAGGGGGAAGAATTCTGATCAATGTACTTTAATATTAACAGAGGGTGACTCAGCCAAGGCTCTTGTTGTAAGTGTTTGTGCCTTGAATCAGGGAAATGTGAATACTGAATTTGGTAGTATTGTGACATGTTTCGACATCACTTTCCAATTTAATTTTTTGTTATTTTAGTTATCTTTATTCTATCAGGTGGCAGGAATATCTATTGTTGGTCAATATTATTATGGCGTGTTTCCTCTCAGAGGTAAGCTGCTCAATGTCAGGGAAGCTACCACTCACCAACAAATGGAGAATAAAGATAAAATCCTTGGTCTACAGGAAGATAAAATATATGACAGCATTAAATCTTTAAGATATGGCCATCTGATGATAATGACAGACCAGGTACATGATCTTTGTATAGCGTTGTTTAGTTTCTGCTTAATTCTGACACATCCTTTCTAGTGAGATCCTTTTTGACTTGTCCTTTGTCTCTTAAAGGACCATGATGGTTCCCACATCAAAGGATTGCTGATCAATTTCATACACCATACCTGGCCATCACTGCTTAAAATTCCTTCATTTGTTGTGGAATTTATCACTCCTATTGTCAGTGGTAATGTTCCCCCTGTATATTTGGTTGA
Source organism: Taxus wallichiana var. yunnanensis (assembly GCA_018340775.1). Taxonomy (NCBI): domain Eukaryota; kingdom Viridiplantae; phylum Streptophyta; class Pinopsida; order Cupressales; family Taxaceae; genus Taxus; species Taxus wallichiana. The sequence goes on along the minus strand of CM031240.1, from coordinate 809,747,540 downwards.
GTGTATTGAGACTCTTTATATTTGTTTTTAAGCCTCCAGATGTTATTTATCTCCATGTCTAATTTTGGCACATGTTGATGTAGGCAACTCACAAAAATGGAAATGTGTTATCTTTTTACACAATTCCTGAGTATGAAGCTTGGAGAGAATCATTGAGTGGATCGATAACTGGCTGGACCATATAGTACTACAAAGTAATGCTAGTTTGTTTTCTCTTTATATGTTTTCAAGTTCTGGTTTTGTTCACTTGCTGATTAGGTATCACTTGTTGCTTGGACCATACAGGGTTTTGGCACAAGTACTTCTAAAGAGGGCAAGGAGTATTTCATACAACTGGACAAGCACAAAAAAGATTTTGTGTGGGTTGATGAGAAAGATGGAGATGCTTCCTCATATGAATCAGCTTATAGAATGGGAGAGAAGGGCTAAGGTTCTTATCAATGAGATTATTAGTCGTTATGAAAATTATTGGCAACGGGATAGTTTATACGCTGCTGCTGATCCAAATTTGCTGTCGCATGGAGATTTCTGGTTTTGGGGAAAGAGGTACAGCCACAGTGGAAGAAGCCGTTGGGGAAGAGTGCAGAGTAGAATTGGATAAAGAAAGAGAGGGTTTTGAAAACTAGAAACTTTTATTATTGAGGAAACTTTAAATATTGAATTTGAAAACTTCTACTATTGAGTATGTACTATGGTTTTTGAATTTAATTATATGGATTTATATACAATCTTTAATTTTAATTGCATTAGATGGTGATTATCATGAATTATATGTATGTTTCTTGTTTACTTGAGTTGTCATGAATTGTATGTGGACGTAGATGATGAATGATGATAATTGATAATTAATGATAGATGATGATGAAAGACGATGATCAATTTAATGTGGACGTAGATTTATCATCAAGCACAGTAATTCTTCTTCTCTAGACTTTTGAACTTGTTTTAAGATAATGTGGACTTATATTTAAAAATAAATTAAATATAATTCTGAGAAATCAAGAAAGAATCATCACTGGTAAGAAATTAAACATAATTGCAAATATGCTAGGGTTTAGCTTACCTCTTGCGTATTAGATTGCTGTGAAATCATCAAGGGTAACGTGCTAGATCTTTGTTTTACATGACATTGTAGATATAGGGGTGAGTTGCCTGACATTGTCAGTCCTGACTCCTGAGAAGTGCCAGCAACATCTTTAAATATATAGACCAACAATATCTTTAAATAAATGTAAATATATAGAATTAGACTTGTAACGTCTTTAATGATAACAAGAGCTGAAAAAATGTAAAGTAACAATCAATAAGATTATGTTGAAGAAGATACCTATTTAAAATTGAAATCATCACCGGTAATGTGCTAGATCTTTGTCTTAAAAAAATTCAACACAAAAAATGGATTAGTAGATAGATGGGTGAGTTGCCTGACATTGTCAGTCCCGAGAAGTAATCAGCTTCCTCGGACGGATGTCAACCCACGTTTTCAAAAAGTAAAAATGTTGTATTTAACTAAATGTAAATACATACACCTGTAACATCTTTAATGATAACCAGAGCTGAAAAAATGAATAGTAACAAACAATAAGATTATGTTGAAGAAGATACCTATTTAAAATTGAAATCATCACCGGTAATGTGCTAGATCTTTGTCTTAAAAAAAATTCAACACAAAAAATGGATTAGTAGATAGATGGGTGAGTTGCACGACATTGTCGGTCAGAGAAGTGATTTCCTCTGACGGATGTCAACCCACATTTTCAAAAAGTAAAAATATTGTATTTAACTAAATGTAAATACATACACCTGTAACATCTTTAATGATAACCAGAGCTGAAAAAATGAATAGTAACAAACAATAAGATTAAGGGGAAAAAGATACCTCCTTAAAGTTGAAATCATCATTGCCACTGGTAATGAGCTAGATCTGTGTTTTAAAAAAACCCAACACGAGAAATGTATTAGTAGATAGATGGGTGAATTGCCTGACATTTTTAGTATATAGACCTGTAACATCTTTAATGATAAAGATAAAAGATAGATAAAGAAGATACCTATTTAAAGTTGAAACAATCCATTATCAATAGCTTCATCAAAGTCGATGTTGTCTTCTGTAGAATGTGACGAAGAGCCAATTACACTCTCAAGGTTGGGAATATTTGTACTTGTAGCTGTATTATTCACACCTCTTCTTTCGCAAAGGGAATTCCAGTGCGCAATTGCTCTATCGAACGGAAAGGTTTCGATGGAGTATCGAGAAACATAACACCTCATGCAACTTTCCAGATTTTTATCCAACCTGTTTCTCAGTTTTGATTTTATAAATGACAATGCACTGAAAACCCTTTCATCCTCCACAGACCCCAAAATCATTGTTTGGCATAACTCATATAATCTGAAATATTCACTGATATCTTCTTGTAAAATAGAACTTTGATAGATTCCTCGCCACAGCCTTGTAATAGCACCACTTTCAGAAGGTTGATCTAAATTCTTATATTGGTTCCTCATTGTTGTTGCAAAATTTGTTGACTGAAACTTTAATAAATCGGCATTCAGTATACCTTTGATTTCCACACCCTTGAGCTCTGACGTCTTTGTAAATTGTTCCATTATTGTACCCATTGATTTATGGAAATGCTTACTGACAAAGTCTGCACGGCCACCTTCAGTATTCCAAAAATTAGGATTCATCACACCCATGGCTTCCAAAATTTTATCTTTACAGAAACGTTCCCTAATTTCTGATGACAAGGTTTCTAAAAAATTTTTAAGCTTTATTCTTGTTTCAACTATAATGACTCAAACAAATTACGTGTCACGGGAACATCTTCTCGTTCCGATCCTGTAATAGCTTGACGTTTTTGCAAAATGTGCATAGGTATTTCCTCCCATTAACAGTGATGCAGAGGTGATCGTGGATATTAAATCTCAAAAAGGTGTTAGGATTTTTAAGATCTAATAAATCTCTCCAATTTTCAAAAACAGGTGCATCAAAACTATCATTGGAACAATACAATATATCAAGACTTTGACATACCATTTTCCTCATCCGTATAAAATCCACAATATAGATTAATCTGCCCTGTGCATGCTTCATCAGTGTATTGATCTCCTTTAACATTGGAAGAATACCAACCAATGTAAGCAATGTCTCCAAATCAGTTAAACGGAACAACAAGTCCCTTGCCCTATCAACTTCATGACGGTATTTGTGCATGAAACCAACCAATGAAGGATACTCCTCACGAACTTTGCATGCAGGTTCATACAAAGAGATCCATCTAGTCTCCACATCCTTCAGAAGTTTTTGCCATCTGTAATTCCAATTGAAAATTTTGGAACTCGAGAAAACGCTTTGGGCTGCTTGACATATAGGCATGAAGTTCTCTTATAAGGTCTTCTAATTTAGCAACATTTTCGTGGTTGCTTACCATTTTATACGCTAAATTCATTCTGTGAGCCATACAGTGAATTGGTAGCATATATGGGGCCACTGTTGTTTGTAATCTAACACAGAGCCCTGTTCGGTGACCCTGCATGACAGATGCACCATCTGCTCCAACGCATACCAACTTCGTAGCAATTTCATAATCAGTCATACCAGCAACATCTTTCAAATGAGAAACAACTATTTTATATAGGTTTTCGGCATTGCAGTTTTCAACCATTTTCATAACACCCAACAGATGAGGTGTCCTTATATGATTTTCTAAAGTATAGATGTGGATACATACCCATGCGGTGTTGTCGACTGTTGTCACTTCATCAATTGAAAGAGAGATAAAGTTTGCTTTTTTTACATTCTCTTTCAAATCTTCCTTCTCTATCATCGAGAGGCATTTTGCCATTTCCCATCCACTACTCTCAGACCAATGAGACTGAGGTACATTCAACATTCCGTTAAATTGATACAAAACTTTGAAATCGAGGAAATCTGAAATCGCTCTTCCTTTTTTAAGTATTTGAAAAAGAGTAGAGAATTGTATGAATTTTGCATGTAGATTTGTTTCTTTCATCTTACCAATATGCGATGTGATCGTTCCTCCCTTTTCCAACAGATGTCTGTGTTTTTTCTGCTCTGCCTCATATTCCACTGCGTATCTAACATGCATGCATTCTTTTTCAGTTTTCCACCTATGTGTTTTGATTTTCTGGCCATCCGCCCCTATTACAGTTAAATATTGTTTTCCACAATGTTTTTCTATAGTGTCCAGCTTCAGTTGCATTTTTTGTTGCTTTCCCAATTTCCACGTACATATTTTACATGTACATTCAGATGGGATTTCTTCATAATTAGATGATTGTACAGGTTCAATAAATGGAAATTTAGCTGCCCAATCAAACTTGTATGTCCTGCCAATAGTCCACATATTCTTGTTCGTTTTTAATGCTTTACTTTTTTGAGTAGAATTTTAAGCAATATCACAATCACCTAGTTTCCTCTTTCTTGGACCGGAGTTTGATTTTGATTTATGTCTTCCATTTTGTTGAGTGTTTGTATCTGTGATATCTAGCTGCACTTCTGGTTGCACCCCAACAGGAACAATATCTTCAAGATCTGGCATATTATCGTAGGTTTCATTTGTTTGACTTTGATACTTGTGCGTGTAATGCATGTCCACCTCAATAATTCCTTCCACACGCCAAGATTCCGATTCTCTCGTGGTGGCATCTATATGATTGGTATTTACAATATCTGTATCCGCAGAGTTTCCAAAATACTTGAAGAGTGATTTCGAGATTTCTTACTTACTTTTAGGTTATTCGTATTCTTTGAGCTGGCACCTTCCATTATTCTGAAAAGAGTCCTGCGTCAAAGAAAAGAACCAAGTAGCGACTCTGTCCAGTCTGAGGTCTTGTCGCGCGTCCACTATCTGAGGTCGCGCGTCCACTGTCTTAATATACTGTCGCGCGTCAACATTGCCCAAGTCGCGCGTCAACACTTCCTCTCCGCGTCACTTCTTTGCCCAAGTCGCGCATCAACACTTTGGTCGCGCGTCGAACACCTTTTCGTGCGTCAAGATGCTGACTCGTCGCGCGCAAGTACGGCTCTTGTCGCACAAGATACTCTCTTGTCGCGCGTCAGTATAGCTCTTGTCACGCGTCAACAATACCCTTTGCAAGCGCCAACACTGCATTTTCGCGCATCAACAATCACAAAGCACAAAGATAATATGAATCTCTGGTGCTCAAGGGTATGCGAGTTCAAATTTCACAGTATTGGTAATTTGGTAAGCTACTTGAGGTATACTACGCGGCGAATCACCTAGGTTTTTATAGGAGATGTTTTCAAATGAAGGCGAAGCCGACCCCCCAAAAAAAATATACTATATATTTTAGGTAACAGACATCGACCCACTCCGAATAATTCGCCTTTTCAAATTTTCCTAAAATGAAATTTTCGCCATATTACGAATATTCGCCGCTAAAATTATCCCCGATAGCAAGATCTTGTGGTGAATGGTCAACATGGGACTCATGGGTAACAACAGGTGCAAAAGAACACTCAACAATGAAAGGGATGTGAGAAGGGGGAGAATCTATGAAGGCGTTAGAGTGGTCTCAGGGAAGCGCCTCTCAAATGGTGAAACAAGATCGCCATACAATTGTCAAATAATGGTACATGCGGTGAAAGGAAAGGGCGCAGTTAGTGTGCTCAAACAAGCGCAATGTATCCTTAGGAACAATAAGACCAAGAAGGCCATAGACCTCATCATTTTGGTTAAACCACTAATTCTTTTGTAGAGGCTCATCAGGCTCAGGAACAAGACATAAGAGGTAGGGTAAAGCAAATCACGCATAGTGCAATCATTGAGAATACTTGCCTTCCAAGATATAAATTTTCGTAGTCGAGCATAACAACAAAACGATGAATCTTCATAATGCGATAAACCCCCAAAATTATCCCAGATGGCACTTTATAACTTAATGTGAAAAGTACAAGTCCCCAGTGAGTTTTGTAAGAACCCCCAAAATGCGGCACTTTATAAAGTAGTGCATTTACAAAAATTAATGAATCCATCATGTTAAACACGAGTAAACATGCACTTTTGACCAAAACAGTGCATATAATCCGAGCTACCGATCAAAAGTTATAGCAAACACAATTTCTCGTAAATAATGACTTATTTAATTAAAATTTTGCAAACTGGTTAAAAATTGCCGATATGAGAGGAAAAGGTGTTGTGTGTATACTCGTTGGAACCATAAAATAATGAAGAATATAGTGGTTTAATTTAAGAGGGGAAATTGGCCTCCGCAATCCAAGCCTCACCCTTCGTCTCCTCAGGTGAAGATACGCATTTAAAAACACTTAATTCTCCCTTAATACATTAAAGCAGATTGACTTATGTTTCAAAAGCGTAAAATGCTAAAATAAGAAAAATGAGAAATGAGAAAATTAATGCAATTTACTCCTTAAATGTGGAGTCCACATGGAGAGGAACAAATCTTGGTTTTAAAAAACCTAAAAAGAACGTTATCTTTGTTGTTGGTTTTTTTTAATTGTTTGCTACTTTTGGCGCCTCCACAGACTACAAAATGAAGGTTGCAGATCCATCTAAAGGCATGGAGACCACCAAGGAAGGTAAATGCAGGTTGTGGAAGCCAAAAATAACTCAATGCAAGCCAAAAATGACTCAGACTCGCCAAAAAGCCCAATGCAAGAAAAAACCACCTCTCTTTGTTGTTGTAGTCGATTTACGGCCGCCACAAACCAAAAATAGTCTTATGCAAGTAAATATAGCTCAATACCAGTAGATCTAAGGGTGTTGCAGAGGTTTAGGTGTCATTTCAAGCATGGAATGACTAAAACCCAAGACAAAAAAATGTTTTGAAACCCTCGGGCATCCAAAAACACCCTTCACACAACAAAAACACTCCTCCAGCATGTAAAAACTTGGCTATGAGTAACAAAAACGCCCCTTCACATAGCAAACACGTGGCATTAAAGGTCAAAATAGCAACCCAGATCCGAGGACGCCTAGTTGATTTTTGAGAGAAACCAAATCAGAATCACACCGAAAAATGCCTTTCAAAGATTCCTTGTAATAAGCAATGGCAAAACACGTTTCCATAAGCTTTTTCCTTCGTAGAAATGGCCTCCACAACAGAAAAACTACAAAGATTTCTCTTTTACCAAAAAAAGTGATGTGATTTTTTAATTTTTTTTACAAATAACAATCTCAATTGAAAAACTTGTTGGCTAAAAGTAGACACACTTAATACCGACGTGGCTCACGATACCATATTGGGAACACCTGGGATCTCTTTGAATCGAAGAATGCACCAGTAAGAAATGTGAGACTTGAATTGCACAAAGGAAAAACTAAGCACACACATACAAATCTCCAAGCTATGAAGAACAATGAGATAAAATGCAAAAAGGCAAGAATAAATCCAAATCAACTCAATGCTTTATATACTCCATATTCTCCATAGGATAGGTCACGATGCAAGTCAATTACATATAGGTGGTGAATGTCAAACATCCTAGATCATTGCGGAATAACTCTCATTAACTAATACTAGAAGTAGAGTTGACTCCACACAACTAGTAGGCTAACTCAACAAAATTGTTATGCTAACTCAACATAACTAGTAAGATAACTCAACACAACTACTACAACTAAGCAAGCATATCCCATGAGTGTAGGAAAGCTCCAAGTAAATAAACAAATACAAGGAAAATAAATATCCTACACTAACATATGTGGTTTGTGGGTATTTGCAGTGAACTTCTTTCTTGCAGTTAAAGGTACCTTCATCTATACAAGAAGCAAATATCAAGTGATAGTCAAAGACCAATTGCGAAACCCTTGCGACATAGAAGAAGCCAAAGCCTCGAGCTCTACACGATCCCACCGACGCTAAGAAGCGATCCAACACCCAAGCACCCATGCCCTTCCGTGGGCACCCATGTCCGGCTTTGTTCACGAGTTCCAAATTTTATAGTGACTGGTGACAACCCTGTTTATAGTTTGTTGATAATTCGCACTTGCCCAAATCACTTCCTATTTATTCGGAAATCATCTAAGTCATCTTATCTCCCTCTCTTGCTTACGGTTTCATATTATAAATAGTATTTTGCAAGTGTCATATTATATATTAGCACGTGTACATCATTATTTACTGGTAGATACTCTACAATCAGATTTAATCCAATTTTTATGAAATCATAAATCAACACTTATTTTACTCTTTCATTGTGTTTATCTTTCCCACACTCTTTGTTTTATTTTATTTTCTTTAATGAACACTTTACATTTGGATACTAAACGACATGTGACCCAAATTTGTATTAACAATTACATCTTCCGAACATCCCTAATACTACCGCCCATTAGGGACAGGGAGCAGCCAAGCATTCCTATTCCATTTAGGTGCTTTTGTTTATCTCCTCTTTTTCTTGGTTTTGAATTGGCATATCATTTGGTCTCTTTTCTATAGTCTCTTTTATCACTTTGCATTGGATTTTTAGTTGTTAATGACAAAATTCAAACAAGGGAATCATATATATACATGACTTACTTGCCTTTATTAAGAGAGAACAATCTTGGGGCTAATACTTACTACTTACTACTTGGGCAAAGAGAAATATTCAAAGACTACATTTGGGTTGCATCATTCATTGCATAGGAAGGGACATTTCTAAATTCCATCTCACACATTCATCTAGGGGGTAAAGTTGTTGTATCCGTTATCTTGGTGCGACTGGCATAAGGTCAACTTAGCTTCAAGGGACACAATTCCAATCACACACACAAAAGAACTACATAAAGTCTGAAATGTAGTGGAATGCTCGGTGACAATCATATTAGGGTGACCAGTAAACATTAATCTAACTCAAACATATGTATTATTTATTCCATTTAATGTTTGTTTGAGATTTGTGCAGGTATCTACGGTTTGTCTTGGCAGAACAAGTGCGATAGAGGAACCCTATAAAAGATCCATAGTGATAAACAACGAAAGGAAGGAACCAATTTTAGACCCCGAAAATACTAGAAGCAGAGTTGTTGCAAGGACACTAGTTCCTAGATCAAACACTAGTGACTCGGGAGGTCATGTCCTCTTGTGGGTGCTCCTGTCTGAAGAAGTCTTAGGTCTTAGTTTTCCAAAAAGAGCTCACGCAGTCCAAATCCAACCTATTACGGACATCCTCTAGCCTAGAATCAACCCAACTCTCCTGATACAAGCTAAGTCATTATCGTTTTTTCTATCTTGCATACTTGCTTTTACTTTGCATGATATATATTTTTATCAATGTTATATTCATTTCATCTCAATCCTATGATAAAGATTTTTTTTTTTAATCATTTAATGAACCCATGTCGTGATCATGCATTGAATCCCTTTTCCTTCTTCATCTTCTGAGGTTATGGTTAATTCTTTCTCTTTCCTCCCGACTCGTGTTTATTCCCATGCGGCCATCAAAACTGAGTATATCCCTATCATTACTCAACATCCACCTTACTTCACAACTACCTTTGCATACCCAATTGTCAATGTCGTCACTACTCATCAGACCAAGTTACCTTTGCAGCCTTCTACTTATCTTTCTCCTCTCAGTGCACCACCTCCTTAACCTATTGTTCCATCCAAAGAGTATGATATAATTGAGCGATTAAATAATATTCTCACTAAATATCTCTCTTTTATCTTTTATGTAATGCCCTTAATTGTTATCGCACACTTGAAACTTACTTACGAGCTATTCAAATACAAAGTGATGACCGTGTGTCGTTGCCTTTGTCAATCTAATGGAATCTTTCAAGTGCATTAGCAATTCTATTACATTTACTGATGAGGATATTTCACCTAAGTCATAAATTAATTCTCCTCTCCTTATCATGGCTCGAATTCAAGGTTTCCAAATTAAGCGGGTGCTCATCAATAATGGTTATGCACTAAATATTTGTTCTTTATGCCTCTTAACCCAACTCAATATTACTCATAGTGCAATTGAGCAATCTACCATTGTTGTTAGTGGTTATTACACCACCACCCGTGCATGTGTCAGTAATATCAAATTGAAATTACAAGTGGGGCCCCATAAGCTCCTTACTCCTTTTCATGTCGCATCACAATTTAATCTTCTCCTCTGTAGACCTTGGATCCATGACATGCAAGTTATCCCTTCTACAGTTCATCGTTGTGTCAAGTTTATATTTCATGGCTATGAGCATATTATTAGTTCTGATCCTAAACCATTCAAATATTATTGCATGGACTATGCCACCTCTATGGTTATTCCCCTAGCTCAACCAATCCCCTCACATTTTCTTGATACATATGATATTGGGGATCCCAACAATTCTACTCCTATATCACCACTTCCCATCGCTTCATATATTCAGACTAACATTGTTGATCTCATCTCTCATACCATTTCCTCCCATACACCCTCCATATTTATTGTCATTCCCCTAGAAAATTCGAACTATACCGCCATGTTCAAACCGATGATGATGATGTTATTGATGATATTGAGCTTATTGATGACAATCTTTGCACTTTGCACTTTACCCCATGGACTTTGATGAATCCTTATTTCATAACCACTATGTTGCTAGAGGCCCCGGTGAATACAAAGTTAAATCTCCAACTCCACCAACTATTACTACTACATTGATTCCTTATCATAATATCGTGCACACCCTCGAACCCATTACAATTCATATTTGTTCTTCTTCTTCTAGGCCACCCTTCTCTTTTGGTCAATTTACTGCACATTATCTATTAATTAGCAAGATTAGCAAGATGTACCTTATGATCCTCATTTCTCGAAACTATATGTACCTATGAGGATCTAACCCACTTGGGCCTCACTCCTACCGATATCATACCTTTTCTCACACCACATAATGAATATCAAGGCTATATCTTTCTCCTAACAACTTATGGTACCAGGGTCTTCCATATTAAGGTTTGGGTTACACTTGATTCCCGACCTTTTCCGCTTACACTTGGGAAATCTTGGTTGGATTACATTGGTGGTACTATTGATATGTATAATATTATTCTAACTTATCCTATGGCCTCCAAGACCATCATTATTCGTAATGATTCATTCCCTAATTACACTCCTAATCTATCATGATGGAATATACATAAGCGCCCTTGTACACCCTTTACTGATGAAGAATATGTCATGGGCATGTATGACTTACACCTCACGGGTTTCTTCAAAAATAGGCCAAAATCCTTTGCATACCATGCCTCTAATCCAAATCCCATTGGCTATATTTCTGACTTAGATGATTCCCTCGATGACATCACTTAGATCACTATGGCATACACACTTGGGGCATATTCTCGCCCCTCCTCGCTACTTGATGACACACTCTTGTTCTAGATTCAAATATGACTATTGAGGGTGCATTTACTTACATGGACCTCACTTTTCACACATATATTGGGGTAACCTTGCTCTCCTCTTTTAGTTGTTATGTTTCATGTTCACATTTAAAAAAAAAAAAAAAAAAAACTAGCTTAGATATTGATTGGATGTATCATTGCATGTTCATTCTATTCTATGTGGCACACTACTTATCATGCAACTTAGGTTCAAAATATGCTTTATCTTTTTTCTATACACACATTCGTGTTCACACGATACTTTTTGAGGTGAATGCATATCACTTACAAGTTTCTACACGATGTATGATGATTGGCCTTGTACCATACCTATCCCACCGAGGCTCTTGGGGTATATCCATTTCTATTTTCTATATTCAAGTTATATCATCGCAATATCTACTACTTTCATTCTTATTTAAACCTTTATACATTGTGGCATAATATCAATCTTTTTAACACATTAACGGGTGCTTCATGTGTAGCATTTGTATTACAGACCTACTTCCAATCATGGTTCTCTGATTTTCTTATATATTGTCTTCCTTATATATATCTTGATTGTCATGTGGGGTATGCCCTATGTTCATTTCTTATTTTCTTGTACGGCTTTGAGGGATTCAATTGTCTTACAACATCCTCAGTGGTGTCCCATGTATTCAACTAGCTACTCCTTGTGTCTTTTGTAATGTTACTACGTGTTGTGACTTGTTTATCTTACATCATGTATGTTTCTTTATGACTAACACTTTTAGCTAAACTTTTTCCCATTGTTTGCATACACCATAGTTGTTACCATGTGTATTCCCTAATCCCCCTATAATAGTTCCATTTAAGATGTGCACAATAGTTTCAAATTTCATCATTTAGGCCACACTTACCTTTGTCCATCTCACGCACCCAAAATGAGTGGTGGAAACAATCGAGAGACTATTTCACCCTCTCAGCAGTTCACAAACTAGATATAGAATGATAACGAGAAAAATCGGGGTAAACATAAGCTAAGAAACAAGTTCGGAATCATAATTGGGTCAAAAATTAGTCCAGGATAGAAGTGTTTAACACAGACAGGACTGTGGACACTAGTGTCCCACCTAGGTGCTCCTGTCTTGGGGGTAGAAAAAGTTACAAGACATAATCAACAAAGTTTTCAAAGTGACAATATTTTCCAATTTCTAGCAACACCGGCCGGTTACAAGTTATTATCACGAACAATATGAAATAAATTAGTGGCATATTACTGATTTAATAAAAATAGAATTAAATATAATTACAAAGTAACTATTGTAAATAATGATGTACAAATACTAATATATAGTAAGACGTAAGCAAATAAACATATAAAGTATGAAACCCTAATCAAGAGGGGGAGATAGGATGACTTAGTTGATTTTTGAATGACAGAAGTGATTTGGGCGGGTGTAATTGTTGAACAAACTGTAGACAGGGTCGTCACTGTCACTTTGTAAATTTTGAAATTCATGAATAGAGCCAAAAATGGGTGCCACAAGAGGGCAAGGGCACTGGGCGCGGTGACTATGCAAAAGCTTGGAATCTACTTTCATCTATGTCGCAAGGGCTTCGTTGTTGATTTCTATTGGTCACATGATATTCACTCCTTGATCGTCGATGGTACCTATAACCTGTAAGAAAGAGATTCACGTGCACATACCAACAAACCACATTAAACCTAAAAAGGAAAATGCAAAATGGGGATTCGGACTGATCCCGACGGTCACCTGACAAAGTGAACTTATGACCGAGCGTTGCACTACATCTCAAACTCCATGCGTTATTTTGTGTGTGTAGAAACAAATCCCTAGGATGCCCTTGTGCAAGTTGCACAAATGATAGTAGGTTGTAGCTAGAATGTAGCAATGTAATAGTATGTGTGGATGGAATAGAATAGAATTCCCCTTCCTATGTTGTGTATGCAAAGTATGCAACCCTTGTCCCTTGAATGGATGTTAGATGGATGCCTTTAGAGTGCTTTTATGCCTTTGGAATGCAAGCTTAGGTGATAATAGTAATGCTTAGTGTTTGGTCCTTCATTTTGAACACATAACTATATATTTATATGATTCCCTTGTTTGAATTTCATAATTGACAACTGGAAGGCTGACCCATAAGTGAAAAAGATGCCCAAAAGATAAAAGAGACCCAAAAAGAGTAAGGTAGAAAGAGGGTCAGGGGTGCCTAGAAGGGACAAGAGCACCTTGGCGCTACTCTCATGGCTAGGCGTTGGTGTCTGAAGCCATAAAATATAACTAAACTTTCGAGTCGGTTGTAGGGTGTGGAAGACCAATAGAAAGCAAAAGACAAAGAAAAGAGACCACAGATAGTTGTCAACCACTACTTTTCTTGCTTAGGAATCATATAAATGTTAGCATGTTTTTAGGACCTAGAAATGTACCCAAATACGTGATTTTGTGTCTACAATTACACACTTTGCGCAATAAAACTAATTAATTCATATTGCTCTGTTACAATTTTTATTGGATTTTTACCATCTCAGTAGTAGCACTTATCCATGGGGAAGCATTAAGGCTTAAAGAGAAAAGTTAACCTCTCTCTGAATACTCTTCCTGGCAATAAGACGGCCAAATCCGAAGTTTAGCGACAAGATGCTCAAATCCAAAGTTTAGCAACATGACGCTTCAATCCGAAGTTTAGCGGCGGGATGTTCAAATCCAAAGTTTGGCAACAAGACACCCAAATCCTTAGTACTATTCCAACCATCTCCAAGGAAGCAAACATACATGAACAATTATATCTCTTCTCTCACGGCACACAGTGTATTCTACCCTTGATTCACTTGTTTTTCAACACACATTTCTATTTTGACATGTACTAATTTAAAGTTCAATTTCATTTATCATGAGAATTGACTACACTTATTTTATTTTGCAGGTCTAACCTTACTCCGACAAAAGTGAAGCACCCAACATGGAATAAAAACAATATCAAGCACAACGACGCTTCGGTAAAGAAAATATCCAAGGAAAACACACATACATCACTTCTACTATGCATGCAAAGGTCACCCCTAGGATCCTTATCCTTCTCTAGATTCCATGATGCACATTATACTATCTCCATTCAACACAATATCAAATACAACTCTCATCCGACACACCATCGATTCAACTCCTTCGGATCTCCACAAGGTATGCTCTTCTTATTTACTTTATGTTATCTTTTGAATATTCATTCACCAACATAAAGTGAGGGAAAATATTGGCACAAAATCGCACACTTTCTACTTACATCATGCCTATAAGTATTTCATTATATATATATATATATATATATATCTAAGCAAGAAGACTAGGCATTAACAACACTTGTTTTACTCTTTCATTACTTTTATCTTTCCCACACTCTTTTTATTTGCTTTTATGTAATAACCACTTTAATTTTGAATACTAAACGACATGTGAGCCATCTCGTATTGAGTGTTACATCTTTCAAGCATCTCTGCATCATCGTCCATTAGGGACATGAGCTATTGTACCCTTTAGGCACTTTTTTTCCCTTTCCTCCTTTTCTTGCTTTTGAATTTCCATATCATTTAGTCTCTTTTATCCCTTTGGGTTTGATTTTCAGTTGTTAATGACAAAATTCAAACAAGGGAATAATATATATACATGACTTACATACAATTATTAAAAGAGAGAAAATTTTGGGGCTAATACTTACTACTTACTACTTAGGCAAAGAACAACATTCAAAGATTGCATTTGGGCCACATCATTCACTACATAGTAAGGGAAATTTATATGTTCCATCTCACACATTCATCTTGGAGGGAAAAGTAGTTGTAGCCCATTATATTGATGTGACTGACTCACGGGAAACCTAGCTTCAAGGGACATGATTCCAATCACACACACACACACACAGAAAAACTACATAGAGTCTGAAATGTAGTGCAACACTTGGTGAAAATCACATTGGGGTGTGATGAGAGCTTAATTTGACTCAAGCATATGCATTATTTCTTCCATCTAATGTTTGCTTGAACTTTGTGCAGTAGTCAGGGTTTGTCTTGCAAGAACAAGCGTGATACATGAACCCTATGAAAGATCCAGAGTGACAAATAATGAAAGGAAGGAACCAAGTTCAAACCCCGAAAGGACCAAAAGCAAAGTTGCTACAAGGACATTAGTGCCTAGATTAGACACTAGCGCTTGGGAGATCTTGTCCTCCTATGGGCGCTCTTGTCTAAAGAAGTCTCAAATTTTATTTTTCCAGACAGCTCACACAGTCCAGATCCATCTTGTTCCAGTCATCATGCAACCCATAATCAACCCAATTCTTCCAATACAAGCTAAGTCATTCTCGTTTTTCAATCTTGCATTTTTGTTTATACTTTGCATGCTAGATATTGTTTATCATTGTTATTTTCATTTGATCTCAGTCCTCTAATAAAGATTTAAATTGATTTAAATCAATATTTATCCATGGTTGTAGTTCAAGATTATGGCAATATCTTGAAGGTCCTCTTTGTTATACTATGAAGTAACAATATTTCACACACCAAGAAATTTTGCAATTGATTATAATATTGCAGGACAATATCTAGATGCATCTATAACAATGGATTATCAAATAATTTGTAGGAAAATACTTAGCAAGAAAGTATCTAAAATAATCGGGAAAATAGTCATGTGCTCCCAATCTTGTTGTTTTGTTCCATACATCATTCTATAAGGGATGATCCTCTTGCCACATTCGAGATAATTCAAACCTCCACATTGTGTTAGGAAGAGGAATTAATTGCCTTAGCTTCATTCCCATAATTGGTGGTTCTAGACAAACAGGTTCAACAAACCTATATTGTCTCCATGACCAATTTAAAATACACACCGTTAAAGGATATTAAACATTGTGGTATGGAACATCTAATTTTTAGGATTTATAAACATTATGAACTGCTATGTCATGTCAAATGAGGTAAGAAAAATGATTCGTCTATCTAGAAGTGTGTGTTGTGATTCATAAGACATACACCAATCATTTTCTTTTATGACTTGCATGGCTCTTTCAAAATTGCTTCCTCTCTAGATTGTAATAACAAATTAAGAGGAAACTTGAAATCAGTTTACAAATATAAAATTATTCACTTCTATGCTAGAAAATTTAGCGAGAAATTTATCCTTTCCTTTGATGTATTCAACATGAAAGTCATAGTTATCAAACAATAGACCCCATCACTATAATCTATTCAAAGAAGTTTTATAAGATGGGTCTCCGTTATTAAGACATGATCTAAATGTTTTAAATTAGATCTTATAACAAAAAGTTTAGACTAAAGAAAAAACATAAAGCCTTAATGGACCTTTTAGCAACAAGAATCTCCATGTGAGCATAATGGTATTTAAGCTCCAAAAGCATATATACAAACCTTTTCTTTTCATTGTCTTCATTCTCTTTGAGAATAGCTCCCTAATGGTTGTTGTTGACATATGTTTCAACAATCTTTAAATTGTTACTGTGCATAATCATTGGAGGAAGATTTTGAACGTGTCTCTTAATTCTTCTCATGGGATTTGACATCTCTATTGTCCAAGCAAGAGCATTTTTCCTAATCCCTTTATTGAGTAGTATGCGATCAACAACAATTCCTTTAAAAATCCTACAACATAATTTACACAACCAGGAAATTTGAAGTTGCGGTTTATCGGGGAATTAGATCAAGAAATGTCTAAATTTTAGACACAATATTCTCTTGCATCTCAATGTCACAATTATTGATTGTGGACGCCAATAAAATCAATGGAATGTTTGAAGGTTTCCATTTTCTATAATGGTAGTGTTAAATCATTTTGATAAACAATATCATAAAATTGTTTTAAGTGTTCTATGTGTTCTTTTGGAGATTTGAAAATATTAGAATGTCATCAATATATACTAAGATGAATTCAAAAAAATTCACCATAAATCTTATCCACGACTTTAAAGAAAATTAGAAGGTGCAGTTTTTAGACCAAATGGAAGTACATTCCCTTCATACTAACCTCATGGAACAACAAATGTAGTCTTGAATTTATCTCGCAAGCCTTAAGAAGATTTACCATAATCTACTCTTTAGATCAAACTTACTATAAACTTTTGAAACTTTGATTCTAGAGAAAATTTCATCCTTTGAAGAAATATGATGTTGGAATGACTTAATGAACTTGTTCAAAGGCTTATAGTCTACCAAAATCCTTTTATTTCCTCTTTGTTATTCACTCCTTTTATTTACATAAAAGGCGAATGCGACTCCTAACAAGTTGGAGTCTTGGATTAATCTTCCTTCAAGTAGCTTCTTGATTTCAGCGTAACATTCTCTTCTATTATCTAGCTTCATTCCTCTATGATGGGCTTTGAGTTTATGAATGACCTATTCTCGATTGACATCCTCTTCGATCTAAAAATCAAGTGAGAAAACATGCTTTTTTTTTATATTGATATTGACAAGTGGATTACCAAAACATAAATCTCTTTTAATCTTTTCAATAATATCATCTATATTCCCTTTACATAAAGTAATGAATTTGTGAATCCATTCATTATCGGGATGTTTTAATTTTTTTTTAAAAGGGATGATAGTTTTGAATGAATACATCCTAGGATTTGGATACTAGGATTAAACAAAGAAATAAAATCTTTTGATAGGCTAAAGGTTCCACATTCTTGTAGGGTATCTACTCCTAACAGACAATCATAGGATTGCATGTCATGTTGGTAGAATCTTAAGGTTCTATTAAAACCTTCAAAGACAAACTGGAACATAAGCCATGTATCTAGATACAACTTCTTTTTGTCAAAAGTAATCATTAATGTTGTCTTTATCCAATAATCGAAGGGAAGGCTCTAGTCCTAAGAAGACCGATATCAACACCAACATCAATCATTTCATATAATGAATAAGGCTTTATATTATGAATGCAAATCTAAATGGTAATGAAAGGATTATGTGTTCCTTTTATAGTGCATACACGAGAGGAGTTTTCTGTTTTGGATTCCTTTTACGGTTTTGCCTCTTGAAGCAATATTTCTTCATAAGTTTCTTCTAGAAGTTTTTTCTTCTTCTTTAATCTTTTTGTTTTGCAATGGCTTTGCTTAATGAATTGTTCTAAGAAGCTGGATTATGTTTCATCTCCACATTCTTCTATACTCCCGCTTAGGAAAAAGGAACTTTGTTTCTATATCTACAAGCCAAATTTCATATATTTGCTCTTATTTTTAGGTTCTTCTTCGGGAAAAATAAATAGAAAGTGTCTTTCTCGTCCTTGTCCATGTACTCAAACTCTTCCTTAGAAATATGGTTGACGTTGTTTGGGAATTTTTCGCATCGATTGAGAGGAAGATACTCTTAGGGAAATCCTTTGAGCTTCTGCTATTTTCTATTTTTTTTTCTTCTCTTTGTTTTTCGTGGACCTCAACATTAAGTTGGGCTTGATGCTTAATTTGGACATCATGGAGTTTTTGAAATAAATATTTTTCTTTACTTTGTCCCATGGGGCAAACCTCATATTCACTCGAATTTGATCAAGTTGTCTCTTTAACAAATCTAGCTTTGGAGGTACAAAAGGATGTGGGAATCATGAAAGCATATTTACAAATGATGGGAAAGAATCATAATTAGATTTTATACTTTCAGAATCAATTTCAAAATGAGCAATAAAATTTACTTCACAAAATTTAGTTGAGTTGTAAGAGATATCGAGCTATCTTGATCAAATCCACGAAACTAAAACATATTCTTCTTCATTTATCCCCTTTTGTTTAAGATAGTTTATCTTAGCTTTTCCTTTTTCTCGAATCTCTTTGTGGGCACTCATTAGCATGATGGAGTCCTTTGCATATCTAGCAAATGGGATTGATATGTTTCTTTTTTCCTAAATACTTATTTCTTCAAGTATCTTTTTCTTGGTCTAAACTCTTCATGTTCTTTATATTTATATTTTGAATATTTCTTTTTCTATACCAACTACCTTTCCCATTTGAAATGCAGGACAAATTACATACTTTGTAAGGTTTTTATGAGGATTTGGGTTATGAGTTGGATGGCAACCAAAATGGTCACTATCTATGAGAGCGCAGCAGAGCTTAGTCCTAAGAGCCTTTTGGAATTTTAGAGCTTCTTTGTGATCATGCTTTTCTTGGAAAAATCCATACATTAGTCTCATCTATTATTTGGTTAATGGCTCCAAAGTTGAGTTCTTCAACAGGTGTGAATTCATAGCTATTTTGTACTCAATCGAAAAATAGGGAGGAAAGGATTTAATATATCTAAGCTTCATAATAGGGTCATCTATGTGACCGAATTGTAATATAGGCATTGCATATAACATTGATATTCTTTTACCCTACTCATATCACATATTCTAGCTCTAAGAAATAAAAATGTATTCTTTATTTTATCGTTGTCTAATGTTCCTAAGAATTCACCAATGAGAGCAGCAAGAAGAGCGGTGGTACCTTCCATTATGATGGATTCATGTTATTGATGATTAAGAGAATCCAACCATTCTTTAGAAATTCCAATGAAACCATTGACAATGGTTTTTACTATGGTGCGCGGATCCTTGTGATATAAGAGAAGTTGAGCATTTGAGCAACTAATCATTTCTTTGATTTGTGCTAGTGTAGAACACTAAATCTTATACTTGTTCGGTTGTAGAGTTTGGGTTCATGCCGTGTTGTGTAGTGGTTTAGTGGAATATTATCTCAAAGTTTTTTCTACCATGGCCATACTCTCAACATATTCTATATTGATTGTAGTCTTACTAACACCTTTATCGATGTTGAAGGCTTAACTAGGCTTCTTTCATCGCAAGTCTTGTTATCACCAAAAACAACACCCTCTCGATTTGTCATGAATAAACAATCGGTGTTTTTGGCTAACATGGGATTGTTTCAAGATGTGGGACCTTGCAAATGAGACAAACCTCCGAGAGAATGTTGGTTCCTCTACCTATTCATAATGTTAAACTACCACTACAATTGGAAATGCACTATCTAATTCTAATCTAATAATCCAAGGGACCATGGTAAGAGAGAGATGCATGAGAGAGGAAATCCCAAGCTAAAGGGAGGTGATAGCACCAAGAAAAGGGGAAATACACTCTCAAATTAGGGGAAATGGGAGTAAAATGAAGGAGGAGAGGGTAGACATGAGATCCATAGTCCAGAACAACATTCAAACTTCCATTTTCATGGAGCACAACAAAAATAAAACCCTACTAAGGAGATAAAACATACACATCATACTTCTGATGAATGGAGAGGCAAGAGAATGCAATAGAAAGAAACTAGGGTAAAAAATAGCCACAAAACATGAATTGCATTGCTTTATAAGGATACAAAGTCTATTACAATGAAGGAAGAAGGCACAAAGGAACATGCTCACAGGTAAAAAATATGTAACAAGGACAAAGAAATTGTTAGGTAATAAAGGATAAAATATGTGGAATAATCCCTCACAAAATGCAACAGTAGAAACTAATATGCAAAAAATATTACAGATCTCAAATAAAAGTGCAGAATAAAATAACACAACATAAAGAGACAGTATTTAACGTGGTTCACCCAATTTGGGCTACGTACACAAAGAATCACTTGCTCAGATTTTATTACAAGCCACTGTTCTCTCAATACAATACCCAGATCTGTTTGGAGCTATGCTCAACAAACTCTACAGAATTCACACCCGAATTCAAAACACATCTTCAATGTTACATTAACCCTACCATATGCACAAAACCATATAAATAGACGACTACTTAAGCAGTTTTACAAAACCATGGGTATCAAACATCCTCAAACTTCAACTTTGAATTAGTGGAACCGAGTTCCTAACCGTCATTACAGGCTATTCCAGCTCTCGGGTAAAAGCACGAAGTAATAAAGCCCTAACTTCTTCATCAAATTCTATTATAATTTAAAGCTAGCATATTTACAACCATATTAAAATCATTTAAATGATCTCGCTACTAAACCATTCTTTGACATCTTAATATTAAACAACTTTTTCATTAAAAATATCTTATTAGAGGCGCGAAGGTTTTTCATACAACTTCCTAATGCATCCATCAGTTCTTTTGTAGTCTTTTCCTTTGAAACATTAAATAATCACCGAAGATGCAAGACACGGTCGGGTTGTCCCAAGTGCCTTCCTATCCAACAAATCTCATTCGCATATGTCATGCTCAAGGGTTTGTTCACCTTCTCAGACAGTGGAATATAAAGATCCTTCTAATAAAGGTAATCCTCCATCTTCATCTTCCAAAGCTTAAATTCTACCCGTTGAATTTATCAACCCTTGATCTTCCATCATCTGCCATAACTCCCACTCAAGATAAAACTTTCCTTGTGATTCAACACTTCAACAAACCAAACTAGGCTCTGATACAAATTGTTAGGTAATAAGGGATAAAATATGTGGAATAATCTCTCGTAGAATTGCAATAGTAGAAATTAATATGCGAATAAAATAACACAACACAAAGAGACAATATTTAACATGTTTCACCCAATTTGGGCTACGTCCACCAAGAATCACTTGCTCAGATTTTATTACAAGCCACCACTCTCTCAAGTCTAATACCGGATCATTTGGAGCTATGCTCAACAAACTCTACAGAATTCACACCCGAATTCATACACATCTACAATGTTACATTAACCCTACCATATGCACAAAACCACATAAGTAGACAACTGCTTAAGTAGTTTTACAAAACCATGGGTATCAAAACCATGGGCAAAAACCTTCCCATAAACCTATGGGTCAAAAATCTCATCCGTATGAGAAAAGCACGTTTTCCAATATATCAAGCATGTTTTAAGGCCAAATTTTTGTTCTCACAACTATGGAAAGTGTACATTACTCTTAGGGTACAGTCTTCAACACTTTCTCAGATGAAAACAAGCTCCACAGCCTAACAGAGTTTCACGGCACAGTGGGAGCATCAAACGGCTAAGTGCAGGAATTTTAAAAGAATTCGCGCAACAAAGAGTAGCCGCAAAGACTAAAGTAAGGTTGAGGAGGCAAGAAAAGTATTGTGCGAGTTGGAAAAAGGTTAACGGGTCACGGAACATTTAAAAACCGCGTAATAAAGGAACCTGCAGAAGTTTGGAAGCCAAAAAATAAGTTAAAATCATAAACTACGAAGGCATTTTTTGACTATCTGATGGTTTTTGGCCATAACTTTCGGCATAGAGCTCCTATTTGCATGAGATTTTTTGCATTCACCTAATCTCTTCAAAGGATACATTTTACACTAAATAAACATAGAAAAGGATGTTTGAAGGAAATCCACAAAAACACAGGATTGCAGGGGGAAAGGGTAATTTACTTGGTCACAAACGGTCAACAACTCCACCTACCCAAATTTCGGCTCAACAACATTCATGCTTTCGTAGTAAGCCCAATGGCATGCAAACTACAAGATGATAGGGTGCCCATGATTTGTTCGGTGAGAATGCTAACATTAGATCCTTGATAGGTGAAAATGAGCCATTTATGCTTGATTGGTTACTCCACACTATTTCTCTCCCATTCTCTATAAATGTAAGTGTTTAGGCACAAAAAAGTGGTTTTTTTGTTGATTTGGAAACTCTACCTTGGAGCTCTCTCATTTCTTTCCTTCGAGACCTTTGTACCTCATATTTTGTGAGAATTCTAAACCTCCCTTTTGTAAATGTAAATGAATATTTTCTAAGTGCAATACAATTGTGGTTTGCCCCTTTGAATGCATTTGTATTTGATGTGGATGTTTTACCCTCTTGTTCTCCTTGATTTTTATTCATTTATCTCCTTCAAAACTATGTGTTTTCCTTAAATTCTTGCATGTGTGGTTATCTCTATGTCTCTTAAAGGTCAGAATTGATCCTGTTCTAGTTTTGGTACATCACCTCCTTCATTTTACAATATTTTCTCTCCCTCTAAACCACTGGATCTTGGAAATTTTAGATTATATTTAGGTAGTTACATTTTGAAGTTGTTTAGGTTAGTTTTTAGTGAGATAGGATAGAAGGAACCATCCTTCTCGAAGTTTTGTCTCAAGGAGCAAGGTCCCACACCTTGAAGACATTCCCATGTTACCCAAAAGTATTGATTTTCCATGATCAAATCATAGGGTGCTACTTTTGTGCATTAATAGCAATTAGAACACTTGTTTGTATCCTTCTTGAGAGATGGAAAACCTCTCACCATGTCATACTAGAGAAGTGTGTTGAGATATCCAAAACAGATGTGACCAAGTCTCGATGCCACAACTGTACGGAGGAGGTGTTTTTAGCCACAAGTGTTTGATCATCTCTATGGAAAAAATCAAGCTGGAACATTCGTCCCACATTTGAAGCTCTTGCAACAATTTTTGAGCTTATGGATTTATCTCGAATCAAACATACTTTCTTACCAAATTTACAATCAAAATCAATATTCATATTGTGATCTAGAAGTTAACTGAATGATAGCAAGTTCTTTATTAAACCAAGGACATACAATACATCTAAAACCTACAATTTCATGAACCAAGAGGTAAAGAAATATTCCCAATACCTTGGACAATGTAGGAAGAGTCATCACCCAATGAGACATGATTTTTAGAGGGTGTGTCTCTCATTGTGAAGAACCGGTCTCTATGTCTAGACATGTATCGAGTGACTCCCGAATCAATGTACCAAATAGCACTAGAAGACGTGGTTGCTTCACTAGAATGGGCAGTGTACAAGAAGTCCTCATCCTCTGAGTGGTCTTCTTGCTCAACAACATTGCCTTGTTGATGGGGTTTCTTCCTCCAGTTCCCCTTCTTTTGCCCTTGTTTGTAGCTAGATTGTCCTTGTTGAGATTGTTGATTATTAGGTCTGGAATTGTTAGATGACCCTTTCTTATATGTGTTGTACCAACAATATTTCAAATCATGCCCTCTACTACAAATAAGACATTTCTTATTCTGTTTGTCCCCTTGTTGATCTTATTTTTGCGATTGATTAGAAGAATGAGATTAGTTTTTCTTCTTCATCTTTGTTGTAGAATGACTCTTATTTTTGTAATAAGTTCACAAGCTTCTCAAAATTGATCGTTTGATCAGATAAATTGATTGTCATCGTAAAAATCATGTATGATGGAGGAAGTGCTCTCAAAGCAATGTGGAACGAGAGAGTCATGTGATATTTCCTCTCTTAGGGATAGAAGTGAAGCCCTCAATGTTGCAATTCTACACAAGAAAGCCTCAAATTTCTCATTAGGCTTGAATTTTAGCATATGTAATTGACTCAACAAATTCAATATAGTGTTCTTGTTCTTGTCCCCGTACACTATGCTCGGTGATCTCACTCTTCTTTATCCATTCTTGCATCTCGAATGTGTGGTTACACATCATCAGACACTGCGAACAAGATGATCAATTTGGCCTTCTGATTGGCCCTATCAAAAGGGCGTTATTGTGTTGTGTCATCTACTGATTTGGTTATTGAACCATTGACAACATGCCACGGTTCTTCAAACTCGATTTGAGTTCGAATTTTGGTCTTCCACACGGCATAGTTGTCGACATGAAGCAATTGTCGGTCAAGCGAAAAGATCTTTGGAGTATTGTTTCGTAATAGTGGGTTGTTAGAATTTCCCAACTACATGGATCGTTACCACAATACAAATGAATACAATACACTGAAAAAATGAATATAACCTCTTTTGTGGAAAAATTTAACTAACAGGTGATTTTTTTGTTTTCGGGACCCTAGTGGCCTTCGGAGCTCAATACGGCTAAAAATGACAAAACCGATAAAAAAAGTGCCTTTCTAGGAAAAAAAAACCCTTTACAAAAGTCCAAAATCACTGTTAGGACCAAATGGGAGAAAAACAATTTTTTCACTACAATAGGGCTTTTCTAGCTAAATTTAGAAGTTCTTATGGTTATTGTTATCAAATTTAGTAGAGAGATAAATTTGTAATTCACCTAAATATAGTAGCCTCCACTAAAATTTCCTTCAAAATTATGTGATGGATGGTGGGTGGGGAGATTCGACCCCTTGCCCTCATGTTTATAATGCCTTATCAAATACCATCTAGCCAATAGGGCGCAATATGCAATTTAATCTACATGTGAATGTGTTAATATTAAAACTCATGCAAATGTAATCAAATTCTTTTAACAAATGTGTTGCCTTTTTATTGACGTGGCATTAGGAGGTAGGGCCACATGTCCGATGTGTTGGATAGGGTTATGGTTTGTATGTTTTGCTTTATTATTTTGTTTGTCTGTCGTGTTGATGTTTGTTTAGCTTGCCCACACACTTGTGGCGCGAGTCTACTACACATGAGAGAGGCATGGCTCGTCCATTCGTATTGTGGCTCGGTCAATGTAATTGTTTTAGATCACCCGTCGCTCACTTGGGAGCTCGCCTAGTTGAATGGTGAAAGTGACTTGATTGTGAACTCGCGTTTTAGCTTGGCGGACCGCTTTCATGGATCGGTCACTCTTTAAAATCAACACGAATATTTGGATCTGAATCACCGGAGCACAAGCATGGTCGACAGGGAGAGGGGGTTCGGTCAATGAGCTTGGCCTTGTATGACCCAATTTGGGTCTAGGTCATGTTGGATCTAGATAACTCGCCACTCATAGCCCGAAGCTCGGCTCGTTTGTAAAGGCTCGGTGAAAGTTAGATCAATTCGGTGCTTTATAACCCAATTCTCTCGGTCTCTTAATAACACAACTTGGTATGCGACCCGACTCTCCGATCAACTTGCCTACAACTCCTCGCCTTGCCCTTGTTTCAGAGTTGACTCTTAAATTCCGCCAATTTTACTAGTTTTACCAACCTAGCAGAAACTAAACTTGTCTCTAATTTTAGAGACAAAACCCGTATTGGGAAAAAAATCTGAATTCTCATAATGATGAGAGCTATTGGTGCAAGAGGTAGTGTCGGGTGACTCCTTTCCCAATGCACATCAAAACATCAATTTTGATTGAAATGCTTGAAACATATTGAAGGTCTTGATTTACATTGTAATGAGTGTGGGAGGTTGTGTATGGAGCTAGAAAGTGGTTAAAGGCTTCAATGGATCCTCACTTATGCTCAAGCTTCTCTAAGTCCTCCATAATTCATGCGACCTCTCTCCTACACAACATACCTTTCATGTCCCGCCTTGATACCAAATATAAATGAAGAACAAGGAAAGAAGCATGATAAGTTTATTGATATGCAATTGAGTTACGAGAGCAATAGAATGTTGCAATATTTATAGATATTGGACAAAAGTAGTTGCATAACTACAAATGGTTACACAAGTGCAACCAAAACCATACGGGAGAGAAATAAAACAGATATATGGTTACAACCACATAACAAATTAATAAAACCATATAACAAAATACATATAACTAATTACCCATGTAAATAACCTATCTACATAAGGTAATAGTAACTAAGATAAGATTAATAATACAATGTAAAATTACCTACAACAAGGTTTTACCTAGCATTAGTCTAAACGGAGTTCGAAGGAAGGATTGCAAATAGCTCTAGATTTTGATTTTTTCTTCTATTTTTATGGGATCAACCATGGTGGAAGGGTTCTCAAATGGGTCAATTGCGTAGAAATTAGTAGAAGACATCACGAGACACGATCGGTTGTGTAGGAATATCTACATAGGGGTTGATGACATTTGAATTTGAAGGGGATGATGCATTTATAAACGAGATTGGCCATGTAGGAATGTTTGCACAAGGGACAATGGAATTTATTTGCATTATGGAATCTAGAGTCGACGCATGTTAATGTGAGGCTTGGGTTGGGGAGCACGAGATAGATAACTCTATAAGATTTTATCGGGTAGAAGAAGGAGATGTTCCATATATGCAATAATATGTTTGGCACCATAAATATCAACCATTTTTTTGTACATGTACTAGTAGAGAGATATGAGGTGTCAATTAAATTGGTGGTTACATTATTGTTCGAAAAAGACCAGGTTAGCTTTCTCAAGACTGGATTAATCAAGAAGGGTATCACAATAAACTTTGAGATGTCCATTAACTTGATGAATCACTTCATGTCAATCACGTTGTTGAACTCTATCACATACCTTGATGTGGCCTCATCTAACTTTTCCTATGTGATGGATTCATGGTTAAATTTATGTCTTAGGAGGAAGGTATAAGCGAAGGATCAAAGTGCATGGAAGTTGTCGTAAGAACCGCCCAAATTAGTGTTCCAAAACATTTTTTTCTTTCTTTATGTGTTGAGGAAGAGGTCAAGAAGAGTTTACAACCATGGTGAGTCATTACGGTAAAATGCATCTTAACTCCTTAGATAGAGGTTAGTGAAAGTCATTCAAAGGGAAGAAATGGAATTTCCTTGTGGTTTGGATTTAGATTTATCAATGTTGTGGATAATCCTATTAGAGGAAGTCTCATGAGGAAGAGTGTATGTGACTTTGTCATCGGTGGCATTCTTATTTCTAGGATGCATGAGGACTTGGGTGTTTTTAGGTGATTGTTTAGTTGAGGAAGGCTTTTCAAATTCCTTCATGATACTGATCTCGGAATTATTAGTGTAGGATATTCATTTTCCTTATATATTTTTATTTGCTTAGAGCTTTCCTACACTCGTGGGGTATGTTTGTGTAAGTGTACTAGTTGTGTTGAGTTAGCTTACATGTTGAGTAGAGTTAGTTTACTAGTTGTGTGGAGTCAACTCTAGTTCCAATATCAGTTAGTGAGAGTTATTCATCACTAATCTAGGTGGTAGTTGCAATTTCCTCCTCTTATATATGTACATCACTTGCATCCTTATATGATATGGAGCATTTGAGTTGACTTGGAGTCATTCTTGCCTTGTGAGTCCTTGATCATATCGCATCTTATTCTTAGTTATTTCGATTTTTGCAATTGCTAGTGCATTTGTTTTCATCAGAGATCCAGAAACTCTAATATGATATCAAAGAAATTCCAGTGAAACATTTGTCATTACTGAGTTATTTGAAGTTTTTCAAATACTTTATTTAGGTGTCTAACAATTCATGTGTAAATAGATTTGACTTCGTCTTGATTTAGTGCATTTGTGAGTTTTGGTGTTTGCAGATTCATAAGTTGAGGGTTTACAAATTCTAGGGTTTCAAAATCACAAAGAAATTTTTGATAGGGACCTTTCTAGGATTTTTTCAATTAATGTAGTTATCTATGGCTCAATCTGGTGGAACTACTACATTTTGTAGACTATTTGGTGGATTTGACAATTTTGGCGGAGGATTTTCCCATGTCGAACTCCTTCCTGCAGAGTGTGTTTACTCGATCTAGCGCAGCCCATGCTCCATTCCCATGGCTCGACCCATATCAACTTTCCCAAAGAACTCGGCTTTGAACTTTGTTGGATCAATCCATCTCGCCACGTTATGCATTCCTAAGCTCGATCTCGGCCTTGTTTCCCTCTCACAAGCTCGCTTAACTCAAGTCGACGTCCTCGCTCGGATTGGAGAAATATCATCTCCATGTGACTCAAAATTGACTATGTGTGGCTTCACATCGACTTTACTAACTCGACCTTTCCTCCATTCACGATTCTAGTTCATTCCTCATTACGCTTGTTTACACACACACACACACACATTGTGTATTTCCTATATTTCGAACTAACATTATAAACACCAATTTTTGGTATCGCTACCCCTCACCCGTGTTTGCCCCGTGTTTGCTCTTTTTCATCTTGTTCATACAAATCTCTCTTCTACTTTCGAATTTCCATTTTCCCTCCTAAAATCAATTTATCCCACATAACATCATTTTCCACCTTTAATCCCATCTCATCCATCCCATATCATTATTTCCCCATATTTAATTAATCACTCATTAACTTTCACTAATTAATTCTAATCCTTCATTAATTTTCTTCCTCTCTCTAGATTCTTCCATTTTATCATTTCTATGTTCTCAACCACCCCCATTTAATGATTTCATCCACCCCTTGCCTTTATTTACTACATTTCATCAATCATCTACTCATTTCACTTCCATATACAACCCTAGCCCATCCGAGCATTATAAAACCCTAATCCCGCATCAAATGGGCTCATTATCTCAAGTTCACCATCTTCCCACCGCCCAAATGGACGGGTCCCCGCAATCGGCGGTGACCCATCTAGGTCATCATCAACCCTATAAAGTCGTCCTTACCCCTGCTTCTCTCATGATGCAATTTTGGAATCTTCACGCTTTCTTATGATCTTGCTTTCATTCTTGAGTATCTTTGCAGCTGCCACAACCATCTTGGAGTCTTCTTGGAGATCTTGTGCTTCAACTTTGGAGATTTGGGAGATCTATTTCATTTTTGCATGTTTCGCTTCCTTGTTGCTAATATATCATCCATATCCATCATGAAATCTTGTGTAGGTTCAATCGTCATCAAAAGCTCAACCTCGATCTTTTGTTTTTCATTTGCAAGTCTTCATTTTAAGCTATATCGTAGATCAATCCCGATGCGTCGTCGACCCGACCTTCATTTTATCAATTTTTTATCATACGGATCATTTGTCATCATCATTATGTTTCTACATCCATCCAACATTCATATCTAGTCATTCGCATCTCTGTTATCTCATATCCATTTTTTCCATCCCGATCGTTGCCAACTCGGCTGGTCACCGTCAACCACATCTGTCTTTATTGTATTCATCATCAATTTGCTTAATTTTCTTGCATTCTTTTTATTTCTAACTTATTTTGCGGGGTTCCAGATCCATATAAGCTTGAGATCCAGCCTACATGAGGACTTACAAGCCTCTTTTCGCATTTTCTTCTCATCCTGCCCGCTCGCCGTCAATCGGCCCTTTGCGCAGTCTTGGGTCACCGTCGACCCACCTAGGTTTGAATTACTTTGCTTGCATTTAGATCAGATCTACATCTTCATCTTACATTTATCATTTCGGTTTGTTTGGTACTGACATACATTACATCCAATTTATCAATCATTGAATTTATCTTATCTTTATCAAAACGTGGGTTGACATCCATCCTAGGAAGTTTTCACTATTCGGGACTGACTTTGTCAGGCAACCCACCCATCTTATATATTAATCCAATCTTTTTTTGTTGAGTTCACTTGATTTGAAGGTCACTTAGCTCGCTGCAGATAAGGATCTATCATTTGTGCACACATCCATCGTCATCCCATTTCAAGGTACCTTAAATCCTTGATTATTTGGAGTTACTTATTTTCTTTAGTACTAGTTTACTAATCTGAACAAGAATGAGGGAATTTGGTCAACAAACATAACTAACACATGTGTCTTGTGCATTGCTTATAGTTATTACTTCACTGACTCTTTTATATCATATGTTATGTGTTTTTCATCACATTTGGATACACTTACTTTTCATACATGTTTGCTAGTTGTGTGTGTATGTTTGTTTATTACTTTAATTATAGCCTAAGGGCCTTGATTGTCTTGCGAAACCGTGGGTGTCCCATGTTTGCAAGTACTTCACCTTTTGTGTGACATTTCTTGATATGATTACATTTGTTTCTACATTGTATGCACTTGTTTTATACTAACACATGGTTTTCTATTGTTGTTATTATTGTTTTTGTTGTATTGACATTGTTATGGTTATAATGTTTCTTGTTTTTTATCCTCTTGTTTTGTGCCATGGTTTCTACCATGCACATACAATTTCTTCTCGATGGCCACCACATCAATAGTTTGGAGGTTATACACGCCTTTCTGATTCTCATACATGGGCATACATCATTTCTTTTGAGCTGTGCGCTCAAATTCTTCATCAAACCCCTCAAAAGAGGGGGCAAACATCCAAGGTTTATTCCACATTTCCAATAAACATGCATTTTCTCAAAGACTGAGACATATGTAGAAGTAGTCAAAAATGACTTAGACACAAAATCTATCAAAATCTACACAAGGTCATAAATGTACATATTGATCGGGACCGTCTCGTGGTTCTAACCCTACTATATGATTTTGCCCAGGGGGCATTTTCTACAAATTTTCCAACAGTTTCAATTTTTTCACCATTGGCACAAGGTTTTCATATGGTTTTATACTCATATTGACTCAATTTTCCATAGATTTAGGGGGCATAAAGTTTTTTTCTCTCTCTCCACGGTACTTAGTTTGGACACTTTGCCAACTACAATCTCTATGTTGCGGCAACATCTAAAACACTTGCATGATACCCACAATGTAGACCAACTAATGAAGTTTGGGTCAAGTTTGCGCGAGCTAAGATCATTTTGGTGTAAGCACAGACATGAGCTCACAGATATGATAACCCAACTAGCTAGCTCTATGTTTTTCTTCACCTTGAGTGTAGCTAGCACTATATGGCCAAACTTACATAGAGTGATGCTAAGAACCCCTGCAACACCATGCATACATAACCATTGTTGGAGGAATCACAACTTGATCACACACCCCCATATTATATTTGTATACATAGAAAAAAAGATTCACAATCTTATGTGAGGAGGTGCTTAGAAAAAAAAAATGGACTATTAGTACAAGTGACGTCAATGTCACTTACCTTTCCATACTTATAAGACACTTCCTTTTTTACTGAGTAACATGTTTTTGTCATTCGTAATTCAGGTATGAATGGAAACATAGAGGCCCCACTCATATTCATGGCTTCGTATGTTTTCCAAATGAGCCAAACATGGATGCACTGAATTGGGATGACCCCCTCCAACTGGATGCAACAAAATCCTTCTTCAACCAAATAGTAATAACATGGAATCCAAGGGTCCCTAAAAATGTAAATCACGGGATTCCTCATTCCACCTCGATGACCCTTGCTTATTAGTCACATAAGGGATGCTTACATGAAACGCTTCAACCAATTATGAAGACATGTTAAACTTCATGCAATGACACACAAAATGCAAAAAGCAAAGCCACTTTGTTTATAAAGGAACGGTGTGATACTTCAATGTAGATACAAAGCCTCTTGGCCACTACAAAAGCATTCAACTCGCCATACACGAAACAGGGAAAAGACATACACCCACGCAGAATGACAAGCGAGTTAACATACACAACTTTGACATGCTAACACTATGGAGAACCAATGTCGATTGTCAACTCGTTGTGTCCCGCCATGTAGTTCTACAATACATAACAAAGTACGCAACAAAGGCAAAGACAAAATCATAGAGCTACCACCACATGTTGACTAGGATATCTAATACAATTGGCATCGACAAACTTGAAAAGACGCATACAACAAGTTCTTATCGAAATTGTTGTCGACGGTGACATTATTGGCACACAAGAGACATGTCGCATGCTACCAAAACTTCTCTTGTCCATCTATAGGTGTACATTTATTTCCCTCTCTTGTTGGTAAATAGGTATTCAAATGTGTGCTTGCGAGACACAATAACAACACCAACATTGCCTTCATTCATAAATACACACATGAAGCACCCTGTATAGCTAAAACATATCTCCCTCTTAGACATTGTTTGTGCATGGTCTTACAAAGTAATAAATAGTAAGGATCCTGTGGCTATAAAGGAAAACCGTGCAATCATTCAAGTATTCCTCGCTACTATGACGTACCCAATAAGGATGCCCCAACCTATGAAGTTTTTGTTAGTCGGAACCCTTACTTTACAAACCATTGGACATATCCAAACAAATATCGGCGTTATTGCGGTTCAAATAATTGGTTGGTGGGAAGAATTCAAAAACTCCTACATCCCTTTACATATACAAAGAAACAATACTAAGTACAAACCACCAATAAAACAAGCAGTGATAACAACTCACAAGCATATTGCCCCACCCATATGGATTTGCAGAAATGAAAGAACATATCTCGCATACACCCATCTCAAAATACAATGATTAATGAGTTGGACAAAATAGGCCTCCGAGACTTTGACATTAGCCACGATTTGGACAACACATAGCGTGCACTTCGGTTTTACAACAAACAACGCCTAAAGTCATAGATCAAATGTGGCTCGAGAATGAGCTACCACTCGTTGCTTCATCCAACCAACCTGGTCCCCTCCTATTGTCATCCAAACAACATCTAGCATACTTAAGTGTGATTGTGCATGCACACAAAAAGGCCAACTTCGGCATTAAAGATGATCGTCCAGGTACATCTAGTACGGAAAATCCTACCTCATCCGATGCGTAGAAAAGGGATTACTGAGACACTCACAAGAAACGGAAACTCCTCCATTCTCCTACTAGCTCCAACAAAACTACAACATTCAACATAACCGCATCTACTATACACTTTCCTCTCGAATACTCATCCATGACTAAAGGCCCTCAAAATGTCTCTCGGCTCTATTTCAAGAGCATATGAGGGCCATATAATATGTTCTTATAGATGAAATGAGCTTCGTAGGGTCTAAAATGCTTAGCACTATAAACTCAAGATTGTGTGAGGCATTCCCAAAGTAAAGCAACATTGACTTCGATGGGCGTTCGATTATATTGGTCGAGGCCTTGGGCCAACTCTACTTGTTAATGGCATACCATTTTAAGCGGGAAGATGAATTGGGCACTCCCTTTGTACGAATTTAACATAGTCATTACCTTAGATATAAACTTTAGACAATAAGGTTTGAACCTAGTCTGCAACTTCAATTAAGGCATTTGTTAATCAACATCAAAATGAAGAACCAACAAAGTCTGAAGAAGATGGAATTGTTGGTGTAGGCTATTTTCCATGTATTTATTTTAAATACATGGAATACCTCCACATAGGTGATTCACCATGCTTAGGTGTCCTAGGGTGTCATTATGGCTCTTACACACGTCATAGAGCGTCATGGAGTTACATTTGACATTTATTACTGGGAATGTAACTCCCACTTCTTAACGACTACATTTGTGGGGGAGTTACACACCCCACTACTATTTGTACACCCTTTCATCTTGAGCAACACATGGGGAATGGAATAGAGTTTATTTTTTCAGCCTTTTTCCCTCAATGCATGCACATTGCTCTCATGGATGATTTCTTGCTTTGATCTTGAAGCTACATCGTTTTGCGGTTGAGTGCAACATTTTGATGCTCACGGATTCCCTCCAGATCTTCGTCATTCCTCCGACATGGTATCAGAGCTCAGGGATCGGAATCGTGTTGCTCGCAATAGTTGCTTACTACTCTCTGTCTCGTAGTTTCTTGTGCAAGCTATCATTTGCATGTGCTCTTCTTGCATTGATTCGGGCGTTTATACCTCCATTCGAGTTGTTTGTGTGATCGTGATTCTTTTGGGGTGTTCATGGTTTTCCGGCTTTTGCATGCGGTCTTCAGAGGTGATTTGCAGTTTTGGGTGTTGTTTGAGGTTTAGATCTGAGTTTAAAAGTGTTGTTTGTTAGTTTTTTGGAGGACTGTTGGAGCTATTTCTGGCTCAAATATGCCCTAGCTCGTCACTCTTATCTCATGACTCGCTACTCGTGTTTTACCTCGGACTTGGACCGCTCATGCTCCTCGTGATAGCTTGTTTGCCTTTGTTGGGGTCCGATTGTGCTTGTTGTGGAGCATTGTGCGTGTCTGACTGATAACTCACCGGTGCTTATCTCGTCGTGTCTCTTAGACCCTTCGATGCATTTGGATAGCTTGGCAGCCTGGAACATCTACAACGCTCCTACTCAGCTTTAACGCACATCTCCACATGTGACTAGCTCGGTCGGCACATGTTTAGCGCTCAGACTGGTAGCTTGAGTGGTTCGTGTTTGTTGTTTTTGGCACTCGAACTATGTTGCTCCTGTAAAGGTTATTTCCCAAGCTGTTATATATTCTGCCAAGCCCGTATGATCTTTACATGCCCCTGGTTCGCTTGGCCATTGTTTGCATTGGGTTTGATGCTTATTGTTGGCATCCGTGATGCTTTTGTGTTTCCCACAAAGCTCGGCTTCCTACTGTTCATCTTGCTCGTGCCCAACAAACCCTCCAGTTAGGCATTGATCCCATCGGCGCTTCAAACTCCAACGGCTCCCTCAACCTCTGCTCGACTGGTTCTTTGTCTGCTGCGATTGTCCGCTCGAACACAACATTCACACCACTCCGCCACTCACCCCTTGGCGACCGGCGCATGACCCACTCCCGACCTTCACGTGGACACGTCGACTTTGTTCTATCGCTCGACACGTAGTCTCGCCCACTTACCTCGGACTCTTGCACCGTTGAACGGCTCCACCGACTTGCCCATGGGTTTAGTCAAACCAAGGTCCACGCATTTCCATTCCTTTTAGAAATTGTTTAAAGGATAAAACAATCACCTTTGTAAATGTTTTAAGGATTAAAACATTCATTTCATTGAAATGGCATTGTAACATTTTAAAAACTTGTAAGGTTGTTTTTGGCTTGTATTAATACCCTCTACAAGCGTCGAAGACGGAGGGCGAGGTCCGAGGTTGGCAGGAGGCTAATCCCCCCTCACAAGCAAAACAAACTATGCCTGAAATTTGATGTCATTTCCAACGAGTACCCACACGATACCCTTTGCACTCGTTTCGGGCACTTTTTTAATGCGTTTGCAACGTTTATTGACATTTTCCATCAATTGCGGGAATCGTTTTAATGCTATAACTTTTGACTCGCTGCTCATTTCGAGCACTTCTTTAGTCAAAGTTGCATGATTTCTCGCACTTTACGTGATGACATTGTCGATTTGTAGTAAACGCACTACTTTATAAAGTGCCACATTCGGGGGGGTTGATTGTACTCTTGGGCTTTCACACGCAGACGCATTATCAACCGAGTCTGACGTCTTGCATTTGTGCATCTTGCATTTTCATCATGGAGAGTGCTCTTTCCAGACTTGAGCGTCGTAGGATCACTTTACAGCCTCCACCACTTCTCACCGGGAGAGGGAACTATTCAGCTTGGCGTGCTTCCATGGAACGTTACTTCACTCACGAGGGTCTTTCACCCTTCTTACTTGGGCTAGTTCCTGCACCCGCTGATCATCGTCATCTAGAGGACTTTCTTGACACTTGTGACCATGTCTTTGGTCACATGATGATGCATGTCTCTCGTTCTCTTTGGTTTCACGTGGCACACTCAGATCCACCTCACCGTGTCTGGAGCATTCTTCAGTCCCTCTATGGAGACCCTTCACATACTACAGTTGTTGTTATTGCTGATGATTTAGTTGTCTCCTCCATTTCTTTGTGTGATGACAGTTCCACTGACACAGGCTCGCTTGGTTCTACTTCTAATGATAAGGATTGTGCACCCAGTTCTGATGTCGAGAGTACTACAGAGGACTCTTCTCCTCCTCTCTCACTATTCCAAAGAGTGTTGACACTTCCCACATCTCATCAGATATCGAGTAGTCTCCTTCTCAATCTCATACAGTCATCACACCCACCTCCTTTCCACTTCCTAAGTGTGCGAGGCCCACTTCACTCCTTTACCTTCATTGGATGACTCATACCTATCTGACATCGCTCTTTTGTTTGTTGAGCCCCCTCATTGGGATGAGTATCTGCCTGACCTTAATCGTCTTTTCGCAAAGTCTACTTGTGATGCACTACAGGTCCCTCATCCATCTACAGGTGTTTCAGAGGAGTTCATCATCTTCGTTGTTGGGAGTGCCCCTTATGGGATTCTTACCACTTCCACTTTTCCGAAGACCTTCATTGATCCACCCTCAGTTGTGGATCCCTTTTTTGTTGTGGAGGATGTTTTGTTCCCTTCACATCACATGGACATCCTTTTGTAGGTGTTCACTCTTAACACTCGGACAGTTCTACGCACGTGGCATTACCTTCGATTCCTTAGCACTCACTTGTTAGACCTATGTCACACTTCAGTGCACCAAACTCGGAGTTCTTCATGTTGCTTACCTTGATTTCCTTTGTGGAGTGGGCGGACTTCCAAAGACGTCATTTATGTCCTTCCTAAGAGCGAGGCACACGATTCGTTGTGAGTGGCTCTTCTTGATCCCGAGGCGAGAGGATCTCGTGATCGACATTCTTCTCGGGAGACCTCCAGAGCTGCTGCAGAGTTTAGATCCGTCCATGGCATCTTCTCGCATTCCTCTCTCTTCTCCCTCTTCTTCTCTCTTCTTCTTCTTTACGAGAGATTGTCTCTTTGTACATGGGTACCTTTACAGCTGTCTGTGGCGGGACCCATCCTTGGCATCTTTCTTAGATTAGAGAGTGGACTTGTCTCTCTTTTGGGGGGGAGTTTTTTCCCACTGGGTTTTCTCCTTTTACTCCACTTTTCGAGAGCTTCTTGTACGTGGGTACCTCATTAGGCTTCTTGTCGGGACCCACTTCTCCTTGTTTTCATCTATGTCTCCACCTAAGCTATGCTTCAGGGGGGGTGTTGGTGTAGGTTATTTTCCATGTATTTATTTTAAATACATGGAATACCTCCACATAGGTGATTCACCATGCTTAGGTGTCCTAGGGTGTCATTATGGCTCTTACACATGTCATAGAGCGTCATTGGAGTTACATTTGACCGGCTATTCCGGGAATGTAACTCCCACTTATCGACGGCTACATTTGTGGGGGAGTTACACACCCCACTACTATTTGTACACCCTTTCATCTTGACCGACACATGGGGAATGGAATAGAGTTTATTTTTTCAAATTGCTTTTTCCCTCAATGCATGCACATTGCTCTCATGCATGATTTCTTGATTTGATCTTGAAGCTACATCGTTTTGCGGTTGAGTGCAACGTTTTGATACTCACGGATTCCCTCCAAATCTTCGTCATTCCTCCGATAGGAATCTCCTCATATCGTGTATAGAGGCATTCATTCCTACAGCAGAGCAAGCAATCTTCACGGGTTAAAAGCATTTATTCACTACGAAAGAGTTAGCAACCTCACACAATAAGTAGATGCTTAAATAATTGTACATTCCAATTGTTCGTTACACCACAAAGGAAAGCAAACAAATAATGATGTCTCGATCTAAATGACACTCAACTTGACCCAACAATGTTCTTGTGCAAAGGACAAGAGGTCATGTTGACATCTAAGATGTGTGTCGCATCAAGATTGGTTAATGGAGTACTCGGGCAGGTTGAGGAGATCGTGTACAATTTAAAATCATAGCCCCAAACTTGCCATCCTTTTTTGTTTTAAACTTTAGGAACTATCGAGGGCCCCATGTTACATCCTCCACCCAATGCACTTCCAAAATCATAGCCCCCAAACTTTTCATCCTTTGTTGTTGTCAACTTCAAGAACTACGAGGGCCCCATGGGACATCTTCCACCCAACACACTTATCATCGCCTCCTGTCACACGAGGAACTCCTCACCAGATTCCACTTAAAATGTCGTGGGGTCTCACCATCCATAAGGCACAAGGGTTGACGCGTTGGACAAGGCCACAATAGACATTAGCAACATTGACTATCAAGGACTATCATTTACAACAATCTCAAGAGTGTGTGCCCTTGTTGACCTACAAATCTCACCTATTTTTACATTTGAGCGCTATACAAGAATGAAGTGCACAAAAAATGTTCATGCACGCAAAGAAGAGGAGCGCAGACTACGTTGTACACAACTTCCCCTCCACATACAACAAATTTAGGCACAAAGCTACAAAAAACATGTAATTGCACTCTACAATTGCAATTAATATATGCATCCAATACAACCACACCCTCATCAATAAAAAAATGCTCCAACCCTTTGTATACCCACATTCTTATCATCTCTGGTGTATTTTGCAACTCCTATACAATTATTAATACATACTAGTTATCAAAAATTATATGTATGGTCATAAACCTATAAATACAAGTATCTATCAGCCATTTACAAATACCTTTAAATAATTATTCTTATTTTTTTAATAATTTAATATTTAAACATAAATACACAAATTCCCCCACTAAATGTGTGGCTCTCCTTGACCATTCAACATACCACTCGGATCTAAAAGAAAGGTGGTCTAAAAATAGCAATCATAAGTGAAGTGTACAATGTGACGCAAGAAAGGGATATAAGGAAGAAGTGAAACAAAATTAAGAGGAATAATGGGAAAGGAACATGGGCATAGAGAATGGTGTTTGAGGGTGGAGAAGTGCATAGGAAAAGAAAAGGGGATGGAGTAGGCTATGTGAAAAATACCCACTACAAAGAGGACAACATGTATTTAATTGTAAGGAGAACTTGTGTTACTACAAACATAAATGAAGCTATTAAGGGAGATATCACAAAATTCAAGTAGGTGATGGAAAATGTTGTGAAGGCGTATACTTATTTGAATTTGTAAGTCTTGACTTTATCGGGTTGTTAGAAAAATGTAAATGTAAGGGGAATTTGAATGCATGTATCACAAGTCACGTTAGGGACTTGAACATGCAGAGTGTATGTCGAATAGTCAGGTAGCGATTTCATGTAAAATTCAAGTTGGTGTTTTTTTCTAACTATCATGTTAATGATTAGGGTAGTGCAATATTCACGTGAGTGTAATTTGCGTCTAAAGGGGAAAAATAAAAAGGGAAAATCCAACATGTTCCAACTTTGGAACCCGACCGCAATGACTACTTGTTACATAACTTTGTAGCTTGTT
Organism: Taxus wallichiana var. yunnanensis; assembly: GCA_018340775.1. NCBI lineage: Eukaryota > Viridiplantae > Streptophyta > Pinopsida > Cupressales > Taxaceae > Taxus > Taxus wallichiana. The sequence goes on along the minus strand of CM031240.1, from coordinate 809,707,644 downwards.
TATCCAGTTGTAAGGTCAAGTAATTTCAGGAGTAGATGCATAGACATGTATCAATAATTGACACCTTCCAACAATTGGTCATACGAGTCAAAGGTAGATTAAGGCTTTGGATTGCATGCCCCACATGTTTTCCACGTATCATATTGTTCATACCCAAATAATATATGTTATTTGTGCTTCATTAAGCATTTCAATCTCACAAAGAGGACACAATAAAATTTGGGGAAAATCAAAAAGTTTAAGGGTTCAAAACCCAAGTTGAATGGATGCATCTAAAGTAATTTGTAGCCTCCCTTTCAAGTTGTAAGCTCAAGTAAGTGTAAGAAAATAAATGGCGCAATAACAAACATCACTAATTGAGTCATAGGAGCAATTAAGCATATTAGTGAAAGGTGTCTTTTATCTGTTAATCAAGCTTGTTTTTTATTTAATGACATCAAGGTTTTCGATTGGACGAAATTTAATTGGATAGGTAAGATGTAGACATGAATGGATTGTTGTAAATTAAAAGGTGGGAAATTATATACATGCATGCCCCACACCTATTCCATGAAGCATATTGTTCCTTCCCAAATAATATCTACTATATGTGCTCCACTTAATCGTCAGGGTCCCAATTTGAGACCTAACCGTGTTGCTTACTTCTTGTAGCACTTTACAAGCATGTTTTTTACAATTTTAAGCTCGAGAAATTATAGTGAAGTAGGCGATGCAGGAACAATCATTGATAATTGAGGTCACCCGAGGAATAGATGTACGGGGTAGAAGAAGATGTTATCTAACAAGCAAATTGTGTTATTTTGTCATTTTACGTATTTTATGGTGGAAAGGTTTTTTGACTGCATGACATTTAGTGTGTCAATTGTTTGAAAGAAAAAGTGCATACAATGTGAAAGAGGTCGAGGAAACATATTTTGGAGATATCTAAAAAAGAAAAGAGTGATCAATCAATACTACCAATGTCAATAGTTGTTTGCAATTTCACAAATAAATGCAAGGGGAATTCACTTATGTGTTTCAAGGGTTAATTTAGAAACAAGGATATGTGGTGTGGACCTAAAATTCTAGGGTAGGGGTTGCATACACAATTACAATTAGGGTTTCTTTGTAGCTATTAGGGAAACAAACAAGGTTTGTCACTAATCGTGAGGCAAGTAGTTTTGGATCCAAGAGTGGTTGATGTACGTGAACTCTACAAGGAAATGTAAAGAGTGATGCAATGTGCTTGTGGCAGGAAGACGCTTACATTTGGGAGGGAGATCTGTTGAGCTTGCAACCCAACAACTGACATTACTCCCTTTGGATAAGGTAACAAGGATGCATAAAAGGAATGTTCAAGGAAGGCAAAGACATGAATTAAAGGTTAAAAATAAAAACACATTATGTGATCCATTTTTTCATCTCTATCTCACACACATTATGCACATGAATGCAATTTGCATTTAAAGGGGCAAAAATGTTAAAAATGAGGAAAACCCAATAAACAACAATTTTTCAAGCTTGAGTATTTATAGGGGAGTAGATGATGCTTGAACAATCATTGATAATTGAGTCACTCTAGCAATTGGTCATATGAGAAAAAGTTGTATTTTATTTATGTTTTTGAAAGAGGGATTTTAAAATAAAAACATGAGAATTAAATACTTACATGTCCCACACCTATTCCACGACTTAGTAAAAATGTGGGAATTAAATCCTTTCATGTCTCACACCTATTCCTTAGTTTATATTATTCCTACCCAAATAATATATGTTATGTGTTCTACCTTATACACAAATGCAAAAAGGGTTCTATACATAATTACGATTAGGGGTTTCAAAAGAAATTGGGATCAGGGTTTCTATGTAGCTATAAGGGAAAAGAATAAGGTTTGTCTCTAGCCATGAGGCACATAGTTTTTACATGTGTGGACAATGTAGTGAAGTACACCCTGGAATTAAATACCTACATATCCCACACCTACTCCATGACTTAGTAAAATCGCGAGAATTAAATCCTTGCATGTCCCACACCTATTCCCCAATTAGAAGTGCAAAAGACGATGCAATGTGATTTAGGCGAGAAAGATGTTTGGGAGGGAGTTCTACTACGATGACAACCTCGACAACTAAAATTAATCCCAAGGGATCATGTAATTAGGACATGTAAAAGGAATGTTCAAGGAAAATGAAGACACGAATCGAAGGTTAGAAATAAAAAGTGAGAATGTATGCTTAAGGAATGTATGCATAAAAGAAATGTATGAATCAAAGGTTAGAAATAAAAAAGTGAGAATGTATGCTTAAGGAATGTTATGTGCTCCATTTTTTTGTCTCGATCTCGTCCACATTATTCAAATCAATGCAATTTGAGTGAAAGGTATTTTTCATTTACCATTCAAAAGAGGGATTTTTTTAATTAAAAGTGAGAATTAAATATTTATATGTCCCACACTTATTCCACGAATTATTTTGTAGAAATCTACTCAAGCATCACCTATTCCCCTATAATATTGGGTTTGCCATTTTAAATGTGTATTGCATTCGTGTGCATTATGCAAGCGAGTAAAAATTGCATTGTCATGCCATCTAAATTCCAGCAAAAACAAAAATTATAGAGGCATAATGCAAGTCTACAAATTTGGTGGAATGGGTACACTCATTCCTTGAGGCAAAAATTACTTAAATGGATCTTAATGTTTCCCCTTTAATAATAAATGATCAATCAACAAATGTGTTTTGGGATAACTCTTATAAGTACAAACATAAAACTCAAGATAAGGTAAGGAGACTTGAAATAGAAAACAGTGTTGAATCACAAATAAAAAATCACATTCCAATTGCCTATAATGCACTTCTTTACAATTTTCTTCTTTGTTATCCTCAAACTGTTGTGCTCTTGAAGCATTTTTGGAGATACATTGAGTGACAAAGTGTTTGAATACACAATACCATGCAAATTAACATAAAAAATAATTACCTACATTGTAATATCTATTTGAGGCCTAAATATAAGAAATTAAAAAGTTGAGCAAGATTAACAATGACAAAACACTGGCCTTCAAGAAAGGAAGATACTTAGGAATAAGTTCTTCAAACTCATCAAAAATGAAGAGACACATAACAAATAGTTGAGGTTTAGGTTGCTACAACAAAAACTTGCATATAGATCATGAGGAGCCTTTGGTGGGATAAACAAAAGAGCCTTCTCACATGGGTCTTCCATATGTGCAACTATAATTGTGCACCAAGAAGTAAGTATGTCTCTCCATCATTGCATCAACTTGTGCAAACATGAAGACAACCTCCTCTACAATATCTAGATCTACATGGATCATCAATACAACATGATCTCATGGATCTGTGAATACAAGATCTCACAACAACCTGTGAATCTAACAATATAAGACTAGATCTACATGTATCAATAATACATCATGATCTCATGGGTCTACAATACAAGATCTCACCAACATGTGGATCTACAAGAAGAAACTCTATGTGTTTTGCATACTATGCAAGCCATTACAATGAGACAATAACTATACAAAGGAAATACAGTAGAAGATGTTACCCTCTTCTCACCATTGAGATGTACATGCCATACTTGAACTATTATTTCCTTTTGTCCATCTTATATCCATGAAAGTTTTGTCTTCAAGTAACATGTTCTTTCTTTCTCTTCGTCTTCTTCATCCTCTCAATCTAGGAGAATCAAGGATCTAACTCAATCATTCTCTTCATTAATCTTCTAACCCTAACTTTCATGCTTATATATGCATATACAAACTTAGGGCACCATAGCTATGCATTACAACCTTTAGATTCACTTTATAACTAAAGTTAGATCTAATTCCCGTGAGTTAAATATAAACTTTCACGCACAAGAAACCGATGCGTTCCACGACCGATGGCGGTTAATTTGTTGACCAATGACGATTAATCAACCGACGTCGGTTCTTGTGTAAACCAACCACTTGTAATGCATGCTCATTGTGAAGCAATCTAGCTCATGCAACCCAAAAATTAATTAAGAATCAATCTGCAATATCATTCATTTGTAAATATTCCATTGAATCCTTTTTTACTTTTTTTTGGGGAAGTTGCGAGGAAAAAAATCTTCTTAGAAGCTTTGATTTCTTCTGTGCCACTAAGGTAGAACAAAGGATTCACATCCACAATTACATTTAGTAAAATCTTTGTTTAAATTAGGATAGCTTTGATCTATTTCAGCATAGATAGATAATCACATCCGGTTATTTATTTGTTTAGGATTTGTTAATTAAATTGTAGAAGTAATTTCTTCATTTCTTTGTATTTCCTCTGTTATTCTCCGAGAAAACATAAAATACAAAAAAATAGTTTAATTTAATTAGATTGTTATTTATTGTTGTATTTCCTTTATTTAATTGAAAAACACAAAAACATAGATTATATTTCCTTTATTTAAATTAGTTTGCTTTCTTGTATTAGATTAATTAAATACACACTTCGCATGACCATTTCGAGCCCTAGAGAACCTAGAGATTACATCTTTGAGCCCATAGTACCACAACCAAACCAACAGGTAGCTTTATCAAATATTGACCAAGGTCTTTGGATTCACATCTTCTGGACCACTTAGACTTTCCTACTATCACTACACAATTGAGAGCTTTAAACATTGAAGACGACAAAGCTTACGAATTTTGGGCAAATCAGCCTAGTTATAGGTTGCCTTGATCACTTGTTGGTCATTTCCACCCATCTGCCATAGCTATCTATCCCATATGACCATCCAGGGACCTCGGTGACCAACGAGAAGAAGTGTATGATCCTGAGACCCTTAACCGAGATGTAACTTATCTTGAGACTGACATTGATACAAGCCTTCAGATTATGGTCTTTAGATCCTCACCAGTTCCACCCGTCATCATCCAACAATTGCACGTCCTTAACAAAGAAGCCGACAAAGTCTATGAATTTTGGCGGAACCATCTTAGGCGGAACTAGTGCCCATATCCCACTCATTTTTCCTTATTCATTTGTTTCCTCTAGTATTTCCATGACCTTGTCCAGAAATTTCTACGAGGCGAATGAAGGACAATTTCCACGCATTCCACAACCGAGTTGAGAGAGTTTTCACATATACATTGATAGACTCTTATGTGTGTGTATCCTTCTTGATTGTACCATCACACCCATTCAAGTTAGAGAGGCTTTTATTTCCCTAGACAAGCATATCCCTTTAGTTCTCGTATAGAGGACATTAGATTGCCTGATAACATGTTGACCATATTCACCCATTTTCAAGTATTTCACGCATTCACCTTATTCCGCTACACATATTCATTTATCCATTCCACATCGGTTGTCCCGACATGACCTCGGGAGGTAGAGTGCGCCTAAAGGTCACGTGGTGATTTTGATCGTACACTAATCGTTAAAAAAATTAATTTTCTATTCTTGAGGCTTGGTTTGTTCAATGTGATCACATTTTGGGGTGTGATGTCATTCCACCCCTTTTTGTACTAATGTCATTGTATTATTATGTATTATCAATAAGAAAATTTCAATCAAAAAATTAGCTATTTAACATTATTTTTATATTCAATTGTTATATAATAGTTAAATTATATCATTATAGGTGAATAGACCGTTAATTATAGAAGATGTTGAGGATGTGTAGACACCCAAATTTGGCAATTTACCCTTTGACGTTGTTAGTTGTGACAATGCTCCTTTGTTAAGACAAATATCCACATCTATCCCCGCTCAAGTACATCTTATTGTCTAGCTCCCAACTTGTTTATTCCTAAACATTGATGTGTTTCACATTCGAATATAAGTGCGTAAAATTAGTATTTCACCTTTGTTTATCATGATACATCTTTTAGATTGCATGCACTATCACCCTATCCAAAACTCGTATAGTCTACTAAGGCTTTGGAATCCATTCTTAACTAACATGTATGGTCAGGGACCTACACATCCTCCAAATTTTCTTTCAATTTGATTATCTTGTTGGATCATTTCATTCTCTTGGGTCGTCATTGTCATAACAATTTACGTTGAGAACCATTTATAAGCAATTTAATATAACTTTATTTATTTAGCTAACACTTTTATGAGCTCTCATTGCAAATACTAACACTAAAGACACTCAAGGCTCCCTAAATTTAGTCAATGTTGATGCACATCCATTAAATGATCACGATTTAACAAATATGGAAATATAAATGTTAATTTATAATTAATTCTACAACACAATTATATAAAAATAAAGCATAGATTTGACCCAAACAAGTAAGCTATTTATTTGATTTGACCCTAAGTGCAAGAGAGATGGTAAGATACTTAGTTGATTCGCAATGATCCCGAAGCTATGTCGGGATGGAAAACCGATGGAACAGGAAAGCAAAATGTCGCAACCGAGCCCAGAAAAAATGCGAGAACCGTCAAGAATGTTGGGACTAGGGTGCCAGGGGCGTTGCAGACCTCCTCTGGATGCCTGTGATTGCTTAGAACCTTAAAAACTTGATTTTGCAGGGTCACAAGATGTTTGTTGGATGTCACTTTTAGTCACCTATAATTCACCATCGATTACCAAATTCACCTGAAACCTGCAAATAGAAAGAGCACCTGCAAAACCCCAAAACACATCAAATCCTAAAAAGAAAAATATGTAAATGGGGAGTCGGATTGACCCCTGGTGGTCACCCGTGAGTGAACTTACGATCCGGGCGTTGCACTACATTTCAAACTCCATGTAGTTTTGCATGTGTGTGTGTAGAGAATCATGCCCTAGGTGGCTCTTGTGCAAGTTGCACTTGATAGCGAGCAATAGCTAGATGTATAAAATATAGATAGATGTGTGCATGGAAAAATAAACTTCCCCTCCTATAAAGTGTATGCAGAAGAATGTAGTCCCTTGTCCCTTGAATGGATGCTAGATGGATGCTTTGATGCTCTTGTAATGCCTTTGGATGCAACCTTAGGTGATAGTAGTAGATGCTTAGTGTTTGGTCCTTTATTATGGTCACATAGCTTTGTATTTATATGATTCCCTTGTTTGAATTTTGTAATTAACCACTAAAAGGTGACCACCAAGAAAATAAGATGCCCAATAGCTAGAAAGGACCCAAAAGATGCGAGAAAGATACAAAAGAGGTCGGGGCGTTTGGGTGTTGGCATCCTAGTTGGGCACTAGTGTCCAGACTCATAAAAACTAAAGTTTGAAAGTCAGACTGGGAAAGAAGGTGTGTAAGACCAAGAAGGAAACCAAAAAGAAAGAAAAGAGGCCAAAGACAATGGTCAATTAGTACTTTTCTCACTTAGGAATCATATGAATAGTGGTATGTGATTAGGACCTAGAAATATACCCAAAGTGTGTGATTTAGTGTCCGTAATCACTACTACATTTCTAAAGCACTCAACTAGTTCAAGGAGTAAAGCGTCCCTCATTTCCAAGCATCCAGGATCCCGATTCAATGTCTTAAAGCAAAAGCACAATCATCCCAATCATTGTCAAAGTGGTTCAGTTTCCAAACTAGATGCATCCATATGAATACCACATACTAGGAAATGAACGATGTAAGGTTTAAGGACTCTTCATGATATTTCCAAAGTAGGCGATGCATGGATTGAATTTCAACCCAAATACTAACATTTTTTGCAATGTCTTCCACCCGTGGTTATGGTTTGAGTTTGATTCAAATTATTTTGATAGTTATGCAACTGTGTGACACTTAAGGTTTGAAAATGATATACACTTATAGGAAAGCAAAGGGCACATGAGATTCTGAGATCCATGCTTTGAGCAAGTACAAAACCATACAACAAGGCCAAGGCGTACAGATGTTCTTGGCATAATTGTGTAATTCCGTACTTATGACATTTTCTTGTTTGCAATGTCAACAATGAAGTATCTTGAGCTTCATTACTCTTGAATTCTCTAGTCTATGCACCCATCTCTCTCCTTTAACACTTTTTATAGCTAAATGCATCCCTCCTACTATGTTTTTGAGATTATAACATATCGTTATCACTAGATGCAAGTATCAATGCATTGTTTTGATATTAAACACTTAATGGTGTTCATTAATCATAATAACCCCATATAACAAACCTTGTATCCTCTTTTGGTGCATTCCTAACATTATTAATTTAATTGGGTGTAAACATTTGGTGAACCCGACTCTTGAATCAATTTTTTTGCTCAAACCCTTGTTTTCCTTAAAGATAGTTTTCATATTCCCCATATTGATATGATTGTTGATTCCATGTTGATTATGACATGTTATCCCTTCATGGAAGTGTTCACGGGATATAATCAAATCAAAATCAACCTCACCGATCAAGATAAAACTTCCTTCACTACCCCATAGGGTACCTTTTGTTACATTGTCACATGCCCTTTGGATTGAAAAATGTTGGTGCCACTTATCAACATGTTATGACACACATTTTTCATGATTATATCCACAAGATCATTAAATACTATGTTGATGATTTACTAGCTAAGTCTAGCAAGTGTCATAGTCATGCACATGATCTCGACTCATATTTGAATGGTTACAACTGTGATCAATGATATGATTAAACCTAAAAAAGTATGAACAATATGATGTATGATGATAATAATTGAGAATGTGTCATCTATTATATTAGTCATACTTTTCTACATTATGAGCATAATTATAGTCCCATCAAAAAAATTGTTTATCCTTGATCTTCGTTATGGATAAATTACGACATTGTATGTTGAATACATTAGTATATGTTATCACCAAGGTGTATGTCTAAATTTGGATCTCCTACAAGATGTATTAGTTGATATAACAATCACCAAATCAATGCTACTAAAAATAATGGGCTTACACTACCATTGAAAAAGTGAGGACAATCATGGGTTCTTTAATGAATAAAGTGGGTAGAAACTTCTTGATCTGAATCAAAACATGCACACAAACACACTTGGAAAAATGTTAGTAGTTTTCGGTGGATAGGGGATCCGCCTCGATCGAGTCCGTAACCATTTAAGGAGATAAAAACATTTTATTGAGTATAAAATGACAAAACAATGCATGAAAGTGAAAAGTATACCGACTCGATCGTAAACTAGTCACGGGTGTGATTCACTCGAAAATCACACGAAGATTTCGATCGTAGTTGCGACGGAGACCTATGTTGAAATTTCACTAAAACGGTGGTGCATCAAGTTACACCTATCCTTTGTGATCCGCCTTCACCTCTCCAAAACCTGTAATACTGAAATATGTGAGCAAAGAAGCAAAAAATCAAGTATGGGCTCAAGTGCACAAAGAGTCAGGGGTGTCTAAGAAGATGAAATGATCGGGGTAAGTGATGTTTTATTATTTTTGAGTGCATAGAATAATATGACACACATGGGTGCAATGTGAATAGATGTGTGGGATGATAAGTGTCCATAGTACATTGGGTATGCAAATGGGTAGGTAGGATGAAAAAAATTAAATGTGAGTGGGTGAGCGTTAGAAAACGAGTGATGAGGTGTCTTTTATCACCATTTTATGGGGTTTTATATTTTTAGTTGTTTTTGTGGGATTATTTGATTTTTTTGGGATTATTGTGTTTTATGATGTTTTTGGTATTTTTAATAGGAGGACCTTATGCGAAAGGTGTTTTTTCTAGTGTCTACATTTTCTCCCTCTTTGGGATGCATGTTACAGTAGACATGATGCAACGTAAAAGTGAAGATGAGATGGGGTCATCTAACCCTATGACAATGGTTGTCGCAATCACGGGCTTAAATGGTTGGTTGGATAGACAAGAACATGGAAATGTGATCAATGGACCACTTCAACCGAAGTCTGTGAAGGGATCAATAGGTTGATTTCACAAGGTAGTTTACTATTGAGTCAATTGATTAAGATGATTGCTGATTGAATGTTGTAAGATTGACGAGAAGGGTTTGATGTGATATCCCCCTCAAGTGACAACTTTTGGAGCCACGGGTTGCCCCAATATAACACAAAATGAAAAGTAAGAGTTGATAAATGATAGAAAATGAACATTGGAAAAAGGCATGATGAGTGAGAGCAAGGCGGTGTTTCCCTAGCCATGTGTAGGTGAAAATGTGATGATAATATGTATAATAATGAATGCAAATTAGAGAGTGTGAGAGAAGTGTTTCCCTAGCCTAAAGTGATGAAAGATGATTGCAAGGTAATCGAAAAGAAAAGTGATAGTTATGCAAAAGTGTGCGAGAAGGCAATGAATTCCCCTGAGATGTTCATTCCGGATGAGGTGGAATGTAATTATGAAAGTGACATGGCTGCTTGATGATGGAGTATAAGAGGTGTGTGGTGAGGTTGACTTGTTTTGAAACAAGAGTATTGGTGAACACATGATGAGTGAGAAGGCATGAGTCATGACACAAAAAGTGAGCTAAAAGGGAGCTTGAACAAGGTCTAAACATCACAAGATGACATACTAATGACATACTGAGGAGCGAATAAAAGCCATGGAATTTTTTTAGGGGGTTGTTTTTATTTTTATTGTTTTTTTATATTTTGTATAAGGGTCGGGATGGGCTACAGGGGGCAATGTAGGCTAGGGCAAGACAAGGTGACGTGACTTCACAATCGGTGTGGGTCTCAATCACAAGACCGACCGGGGAGAGGTGAGGGAGGGGTTTGAGATGGGTTGGGCAAGTTGGGGTAAGGGCAATCGCTATAACAACCAACAAGGTAGGGGCGGGTTAGGGTTGGGGGTTGAGTCCGTTGTTATAGTTACGATGGGGTAGGGTTGGGTTAGGGTTGGGGTTGAGTTGGTTGTTATAGTGGCCGGTGGGGTAGGGGGTGGGTTAGGGTGGGTATATGCCGGAGGGGGTAAGGAAACAAGCTGGAGATGGACGGCCCGATCAAAGGTGCGACAAGAAGAAGTGGACATAGGTGTGAGATGACAAATGACAAAGTGAATAAGGGTCACAACAAGTTGGTGAGAAGAGGTTATGGGGAGGTTTCGGGATGGTTGTGGGGTGGTTACAAGGCGGTTGCGCTTGTGACTAGGGTTAAGCATAGAGATGGGAAAAGGATGAACCGAGTGTGCGAGGGACCGAGAGTGTACAAAGCGCGAGACCATAACATGCGAAAGAATTAAATTGTGCGAGGGGGAGATTGGAGCACACAAGGGGTATACCGGAGCGTGGAAGGGGTAGATCAAAGCGCGCGAGGGCATACCGGAGTGCATAAGGGGCGAGACCAAACGCAAGGTAATCTTGGAGCATCCAAAGGACAAACCAAGGTACACAAGGGACCGAACGTGCAAGGGGTTGGCCGGAGCGTGCAAGGGTTGGCCGGAGCGTGCAAAGGACTAGAACACTCAAGGGGTTGACCAAAGTGCACAAGGGGTTTACGGAGTATGCAAGAGACCAAAGCGCGCAATGGACCATAGAGCACAACATGTAGTAAAGATGCGGGGCAAGATGACCGAGAATGAAGATGACCAAAATGGAAGAAAATGGGAAAAGGATTAGACCAAGAAAATTCAGTCATCCTTGATTGCGACTAAATTTGGGGAAAAACTAAGATGTAGAGCAAAATGTAGAATGACCAAAGGGCGCAAGGGAATGGAGCACACAACGTGTAATAAAGATGTAGGGTAGGATGACCAAAATGAGCTAGATGACTAGAATGGAAGAAAATGGGAAAATGATTTGACCCGAAAAATTATAGGTCACCACAATTGCGCCAAACTATCACCACGTTAGAATGGGTGTAAAGGTACAGATCTACGTCCCAAAATGTTGGAGTGCAACTAGGGACACCAAGATCACATGGGAAATTACAACAATGTACCCTGTCAAACTATTTCTAGTGAGTCCCCGAACAAATCCAAAGATAACAATCCATTTCCTACTCTAAAACCAAGGTTTTAAATGTTAGGGGTGAAATCGAGAAAAGGATGGAGTTGAACATTAGTCAACATACATCATGTTGATAGAAACCCTGAGCAACACTATATGCTATAGTGCCCTCTCTGGAAACCTCACACACGGTGTATGTATAAATATACGACCTTACAACTAAACAACAAATATAACAAAATGCAGATCCAAAGCCACTCATGTTCTGCTCCTTTTTTTTTACATTACACTTACAGGCCAAAATCATCCTTGCACTCTGCACCCATCATACAAAATAGTTGAGATTAGTTTTTTTAAATATGATTTTTGACACTCAAATTTGCTTTTTTAGCCATAGAAATTTTCAGTTTTCGAAAGATCGAGGATAATGTGTGTGTCGGAATTAACAAAATGGCTGCCATGATGCCCAAAAAGAACCACTAACTGTGCCCACACAATGTAAATTATTTTACAAATAACCAACCCAAAAACAAATTGATTCTTACCAAAAATTGCAGTGTGAGCAAAGCAGTAGTTGATAACCACGGACACTATGTGCCACACAAGTGCCAAAACCCAACACAAAACTTGAACAATTTTTTAACAATGATATTTTTGAAAACTCGCATTCTCACGCTCGTCAACACTATAGGTCGATATCTACTCATCTAAACCCTGGTAGATGGGAAAAAGTCTTAAATTGGCATGTCTACACAACAACGAGGGCAAAAGGCTTATATTCGCGTGTCTACACAACAACGAATTCGGAGAAAAGTCCCACCGCCAAAAGAAGACAAATGCAACCCTAACAATATTTGACCCAGCGACCCCTCCATAAAAATGAAACAAACAAATTTCATATCTTCGTTATTTTCACTTGCAAGGAACATGATAAAAATGTATCAAATCATATGGATCATAAATGCCATGTAGTATTTTATTTGCCCAAACTTACGAATCAAAAATTCTCTTGATTCATAATCTTGATTAAAAATGGAGACTTTATGCTTTGTAAATGATCTTTCCTCAACATAAATTATTAACTCAAAACAGTTGGGACGATGAATAGCCTCAAAACAAGTGTTCTCATAAATAAAATATTTGATGTTATTAAGAGGAATGCGGTGACGATGTTGGAAATGGTGGCCCAGCTGCCCTATTGGTTGATTTTTGAACATTTCAATATGTCAATGCAGAACATTATTAACAAAAATAAAATTAATAAACCCTACCCTACAAATGGTGATTTGTACCCTGTACGTCAACTTCAAAAGCCCTTCAACAACTCTAAATAGTAATTTATAACACTAAACACACGCAAACAACCCTAACCCACATATGCCTTGTACATTAACTTCAAAAGCCCTAAAAATATCTCTAAATCGTAATCTCCAATCTAAATCTTGTGCATTTCCTCTTAAAATAAAACAGATTTTTCAAAATTGACAAATCCCAAGCACTAATTAATCATCCACAATTTCGGAAATAAACACTCAAACCACAAAAATACAGGGGAAATACTTAAATCAGAAAATCTCATACATTAAAAGACTCAAAGCACAGTAATAGAAAATACAGAGCATTAGAAAATACACACACAATACAAAACCATATGCCTGCACCAGTAAAATCTCAAAACAGAACTATGCAAACAATTAATTAATGAAAATTAGAACCGTTAATCTTCGAAACCTGTCTCTGTCATTCTCTCTCGCAGCCCTTCCTTCTCCCACCACGTCTCACTGCATACCCTTCCTTTTTCTGCCACGTGTAATATGTCCATCTTGGCCCTCCATTTCTGGACGCTGTCAAGACAGGGTGTTGCCTTCCGACAGTGCAAATTTCAGCGTAAATACAAATCAATTTAAATTATCATGTTACAAAGATAATTAAATAACATTTTAAGAATATGGAGAAGGCAGAAAATAACTCTGAGATTTACTTTTTTCAGTGACGGAGACATTTTAAAAATCACTCTTTCACACCATCTGCATACTATCTACCACTTTTCTAAAAAATAAGTTCTTATATAATCATTTTTATTGAGCAATGTTCAGTTGGGCATTGGATTACATAGTTTAATGGCATCTTTGCCTAAGTTCTGGAGGGAACATATAGATTCAACGATACAAAGTATGCGAAGAAACTAAACCAGTGAGCACCTTCAACTAAGCAGCTACGGGTAAGGGGCATCCACGCCGTCAAAATCACCCAGGGCACGATCCTGGCCTCAACTGTTTGACTATCTTTTAAAATATAATTATAAATATTTATTTTATATTTTATAAATATAGAGATATTTTTTTAGATTATGGGTAAAAGTGGGTTAAGGATAGAGATATTTTTTTAGATATTTTATAAATATAGAGATATTAATTTTGATGTGTTTATTCAAATATGTCATAATTATATGGATATATTAATGATTTAAAATAGATAATCTCAATTTTTTTATAATATTATATTAAGAAAAAAATTGAAAAAAGATTCCAACTTAATCATATCCATAATTAAATAGACATCAAATTTAAAATTAACTATTAATTACACCGGAGGTGTCTCCTTTGAAGAGAGCCCTGCTGGAAAACGTCAAATTCCGGCAGGGTCTTTTCCAGCAGTTCAAAAAAATTATGATTTTCCCCTGCAAAATCGGTGGACCCTTTTTACATCTTATTTATTTGGTCGGACTGCATTTTTAGGGAAATTTTATTAGATGGACACGTAAATTGTCTTCTCTTTCATATTGTTTATTGTTGATTGTCTCTTTCACCACTGTTTATACTCCATGTCACTGTTCCAAGCAACAATACCACCCATTTCAGTTGATGCTTTAATACTGTAAAACATTTTGTGTCATCTCTTTGGATGTTTTGGCTACAGAAACCCTGGCAGCGAGCGGCGCAAAAAAAGGTTTCTCTCAGTCATCTCTCCAAAATGAATGTCGAATGAATGTCGTTTTGGGCAACGTAAGCCGATATTATTTGAGCCACCAATTCATCCACATTTTCTCCATTGTATGTCACACTTCCAGCTACTTGTGCCATTACATCCAATTTCATACCATTTCACACCTTTCTGCTATCTATAAATTAACAGAGAGTGAAATAAAACTATTGTGACAAAAAACTACCTTTAAATCTGTTTCGAGCTTGTTACCCAGAGCCAACAATAAACTTGTCTTCCCTGAGCCTGGCGGTCCGAGGAGAAAGGTCATCCTGCATTGTACAGTTCCGCCGTCATTATTTATTTCAAGGCAATAGCAAATTTTGTATCTGCTAGACAATTATTTTTGGTATTAAGGGTGGGTAATATCAAATAGGTTACAGTCTAACAGTATAGCTGATGGTAACAATGTTCTTGTCTTCTTGTCTCACCATTTATTACGATGGTAACACTTTTTGCCTTAAATGTCCACTAAATAGATGTCCTCTCTCTTACCTGCCTGCCGCCATTTTTACATGGTTGATAAATGCATGGCGGAAAGAGTTGAAAGAGCCATCTAAAATTCCATCTCTCTTCCTGCAAAGTCCTTATATAATGTTCATCCTACTTTTCCACATATATTTACTTCTCTCTCTTCACGTCTTCCCCTGCATTCGCTAAGTTGCACAAATGTGAAAAACACATAGGATTCTAAGGCAAGTAATCCAGTTTCTTCATTAAGTCATTCTAAAGGCCAGGTACCTGCCCAGATCGACTTCAACCATCCAAGAGGAAGATATATCTTTTGCGTTGAATGTAGCTTGTCGGTCTTTTGCATGGATTATAATCTTTCTCCTCGATAATAAATAATAGACAAATGTGATGATGGAAAATGAAAGGCATTGGTCTCACTGTAACCGGTGAGAAAACGCCACAAAACAAACCTAATGGAGACACATTTTGCGTTGTTAGGCCGGATGCACCATCCGCAAATGAATAATCGCCATGCGTATTTTACATGAGCCCAAATTTACATCTAGATAAAACGAAGGGAAGAGATATGAGGGAGAGATTTGATGGAACTTTGGTTTTTGCACCGACTTAATTTTCAGAGATTTTATATGAATTAAATTTTACATTTGTAGACTCCTAGAAATGGTGATAGGGTTTTTGTAGTTGTTAAATTATATGTTTCTTTATGACATTGTTGATTTGTGTATGGTATTTAATTTTTATTGATTTTTTAGGTGTCATTTTTTTCCCACTACAACATTTTTGGGGTTGTGGAAGTGCATTTATGGTCCCAATTTGTAATGAGAGGAAATTTGACAATCAATTAAAATACGAGACAACTTCTCATGGAATAGGATTATGCCAACAAACAAAAGACATGGGTTTCCTCAAGAAACAATCATTGTTTTACTGTATGCAACAAACCTATCTCCAACCAATTTAGTTTACAATTATCAGCATATTCCCGATCCGTGCCAAAATATGAGCTCTAGAACAGGAGTGGACATCCATCAAAGCATAAAAGATAGAGGAATTTTGTCAGATGTTGTAGTTGCAAATGCTTTAGTAGACATGTATGCAAAATGTGGAACATTACACAAAGCACGTGAACTATTTGACAAAATGCCTCAAAAACGTGGTATTATGGACATCGTTGATTGCAGGATATGCACATATGGACCTGTGGGTGTTATGTGGAAGTGTTTGCTTGGTTCCTCTAGATCACATATGAATATAGGCTTAGGAGTATTTACATCCATAATGCATTTTGATTTGGATCCTAAAAATGATGTAGCTTATTTTCTTTTCTCAAACATCTATGTAGAATAGCGGGGAAGGTGAGACTCAAATGATATAGAGATTGATGAAAGATAGAGAAATTAAGAAGATTCTTGGATGTAGTTGGATTGAAGGCGAGGAGAAAGTTTTTTTAGTTTTAAGTTTGCATACACTTCGCTATAAATTACAACTCCAACAAACTTAACATTGTTATCCTCTCCGGTGTAATTTGCAACTCATGTGCAATTGCTAGTTATTAACAATTCTTAAACATTGTAGTCTACCAAGTACCAATCCTACCTCACCTGCTATTAAGGGAGGTCTATCAATATGACCTTGCCTCTTTAAGTGATTCAAGTCATAGATTCAAATCTCACATCTTATGTATAATACATGATAAAGGCTTCCTACGTATTACCCAAAAGTTATAGAAATTCATCCTATATTAAAATTTTATAACCTTAAGATACTAGACTAACCTCAATTCTCTCTTATTATCCCATATATGTATCTATAACCCCACATCTAAGTATGGTTATAAAATACCAATTAATATAATTACATCCTTTCTAATATATTTAAGGAATAAAAGAAAATTGATCGAATGGCCCTTGGTCCATTGGTGATGATGTTGGCTCTTATAGAGCCCACCAAGGATTAAGTCTTGTTGAGTGCAAGGCTTGGAGATACCCGACACGGAGAGTCGAAACAGTTGAGGCCAGGATTGTGCCTGGGTGACTTTGACGGCGTGGATGCCCCTCACTCGTAATCGCTTAGCTGAAGGTGACCACTAGTATGGTTGTATGCTTACTCATAATTGTCAACCCACTATATGCTTCCTCCGAAGTATGAGCAATCGACAATCTATGTAAAACTAGTGCCCAATTGAGTGCACACCTCAATAAAAAAAAATAAAAGAAAATTGCATATTTCACTAACATAGTCCTGGAAAATATAGAAAAATATCTACATCTACTGTCCATTCGATTTGTGTGGTGTCCACCATAGCTTTCCCCATATATATTCTTTTTTGGATGGTTTGGAATGAACTTCAAAAAGGTTGATACACTTGTCACCTCTATACACTACTTTTTAGATTATATTACTTTAATGTCACCTCTATATATCATGCAACCAGACTTTTTAAATGTATAATATTACTTTAATTTCTCTCATGAATAGGGCCTCCATCTCCATCATGAGATGATGTATCTCCACCAAGGATTTCCACACCCTGACTTTGATATAACAAGTCCTGGTTTTTCTTAGCCCATATTTTGTATGATGAATTAGCCATAGCTGCAATAGCTCAGAAGTCTTCAGACAATTTCACAAAATGTTTCTGAGAGTTATTGCAACTGCAGTGCTCACATCTATTGCTTCCTTCATATGTAGTAGACTGCGAATAAGTTGCAGGCTACCCATTCTCTTAAAATGGAAGCAAGATAGAGGTGACAATATAGCGCTTGTAGCTTGCACTGTTATAATTTAGTGTGTACATCAGTATTTCCTTAGGGAAGATCTTGCTTGATATCATTTCTCTTAGTAGATCAGGATATGTGCTATATGGGAAATAACTAACCAATATGTGTGCATAAAGAATAAGTTATCTGGATTGAACTGTGATGTTTTTTTTTGGTTCCCATGTTTTTAGTCTTGTTTCTAAGTTTCTAAGAAGAGGGTGTCGAAAGTTACTCTGACTATGGAGCTGGTGGTTTCTTGCAGATCATGATGAAGACCATTTGCAAGGTATTCTTAAAGGGGAGGAGTTCATCTTGGACTTCAAGACATTAAAGAAAGCCACTGGGAACTTCTGCAATGAAAACAAGCTGGGAGAGGGTGGATTTGGATCAGTCTACAAGGTGCCGAGCCTCCCTCCTCGTGCTACAATTCTTTTATAGCTTCTTTTGAAATGACTACAACTATAGTGCTCACACGGAAGAAAGATTTTTTTCTTAACATTAATTCCACTCCTGAAAATTTATTCTGTTCTGCCGAACTGAGCTGTGTCTCACTTGTAAGTTTCACAGAAGTTTCGTACTGATCATTTGGGTTTCATTAGGTCTGCCCCCACCAAAAGGGCTACAAGTAAATAAGTTGATGCTCTTAGTGGTGTGTTTTTAAAAGCATTACAATCACAAAGTGACCAATCTGCAAACATTCCATCATTTAAAGTGTACAATTTTGCAGTGTTTTTTTTACTGAAGGTTGGAAACAACCAAAGCCCTCTCAGAAATTTTACATCTGTAGTTATCAGTGCATGAATAACTGACCTTCTTCAGCTTACTGCCAAGAGCATAGTATCAGTATTGATTTGAATTTCCCAACTAAAAACCTATGCTAGCAGGGAAACTCTCTTGCCAGTACACAGTGGTGAAGCTATTGGGCTTTTACTGTTGGCAGGACTGGAGTAATTCTTCGTAGAATAAAGCATAATCCTTTAGTTACTGGCTTACCTGGCCTCCTGTACATCTTCCCTATTGAAGAATTTGCTCACAGCCGAGCTTTGAATTTGGACGTCCTAATAAGCATAGGTTAGCATAGTATCAGTATAGTTCTGAATTTCCCAACTAAAAACCTATGCTAGCAGGGAAACTCTCTTGCCAGTACACAGTGGTGAGGCTATTGGGCTTTTACTGTTGGCAGGACTGGAGTGATTCTTCGTAGAATGAGGCGTAATCCTCTAGTTAACGGCTTACCTGGCCTCCTGTTTATCTTCCCTATTGAAGAATTTGCTCACAGCCGAGCTTTGAATTTGGACATCCTAATAAGCATAGGTTAGCATTTGAGGCTTTGAGCCCTTGGCCTCACCAACTCAAAATCAGAACTCTAATGCCCTTCCCCTTAGAGAAAAAGTTAACATGCTATGATGTTAATTTGATATGCTACTAGCTTTTAGACTTTATTGTGTCTAATTTGGTGAGCTACACTTGGCCTTTCTACTTAAATTTGAGCATTTTCAGCACTGTAAGTTTACAAGAGGATAGGAGTGTCCATCACTTGTTCCTATATTTAGTAAATCAAAAACATGGGAGGCGAACAACCACCACCCACAAATTTTTGACTTTAAATTTCCGGACTCAATAAGAAAGGAAATCTTTCATTTCTTTAAGAAACAGGAAAAGCCATACATGATCTTGTCCCCTGTTGCAGGGAAAAAGCTCTGATGGAAGAACACTAGCAATAAAAAGGTTGGCAATCAATTCCAGACAAGATGAAAGTTCATTCTATAATGAAGTGACCGCTCTCAGAAATATTCAACACAGAAACCTTGTAAAGTTGCTCGGATGCTGTGCTCAAGGCAAAGAAAGGCTACTGGTTTATGAATACCTCCCAAACAAAAGCCTGGACCATATTCTATTTGGTAAGGCACATCCGTTCTTATATACTAAAGTAGTGTTTGAGTCGTGAATTTCACCACTGAAACTTACCATGTTGGTATTGTTTTGTTATGAAGAGACTTCTAACCTCCTTTAGGCCAAACTGTTTCTGTTTATGGTGATGAGATGAGATGAACATCCTATAGGCCAAACTGGTCAATCATGCCTATCAAGCTGTATTTACTTGTTTACAAGTTTGTTATGGAGGGTTAACCAAAGAATAGTTTGTGGAACACAGATCCTGAGAAGAAAAAATTTCTGGACTGGCCAAAGCGTTATAGCATAATACAAGGGATAGCTCGTGGACTCCTTTACCTCCATGAGGACTCTCAATTACGGATAATTCACAGGGATATGAAAATCAGCAACATTTTACTGGATGAGAAATTGAGTCCTAAAATTGCAGACTTTGGGTTAGCGAAGATTTTTCCAGATGACCAAACTCATGTCAGCACCAAAATTGCAGGCACTCTGTAAGTGAACAACCTAAGATTTTAGTTTCTTCCAAGCTAATTGTTTTCCAAGGCTTTTGTTATGAAATTATATCCTTTTTATTTGACTTAATTTTACAACAGAAATAATTAGCAGTTAATGTGCCTTTGCAGGTTTTGTGGACCTCTGTCTTTACTTTCTTTCAATGGTGTCATAAATAGGCATTTAGTTTTCCAACGATGCTCTAAGAAAATTAAAATGTACTGACCACATCTTGTTAAGATGGAGTTTAGAGCGATTCTTATTTTCCTGTGGTTATTATCTATTCTCGCACACCCCAACAGATAGGCATGCCACAGTATAAAGACAGTGCTTGTGATATAATCTCACACACCCACATGGATAGGTTTGCCTTGCCGCAGTGTAAAGACACTGAGAATTGCTGAGAATAGAACTCATAAAATTGTACTTGTTGATATGGATTCTTAACCAAAAGGAAAAATGGTTGTCTTCAGCAAGCTACCTCTCTGCCTTGTTATTTATTCACATGCATCACAAAGACACCAATAATTGGTGAGTGTGGAACTCATACCTTCATGAGAAATAACTGACATGTATATGAGCCCTATGCTTGGAGCCGAATAACTTGAACAATGTATGAGAAAAGCAGATAAACTTGCATATGAATTATATGCTTTCCAAGGCTGCTTCTGATTGTTGCACCAGGGGAAAGAATTAAAGGCTATGAAACAGGTCTGAAATGTTAGTAGTAAACTAAGGATGGCTATCCCTGAGTAATCCATAACAATTGCATTCAGTAACCAGTTTAACATGATTGAGAAAATCTATAATCATTACGTCAACTGGCTTTCTAAATGTAAGCAGAAATGATTTATCACATAATAGACATGGATGTTTCTAATTGTTATATCAAAATCTGAAGAAACTCTAATTATCTATTTCCTTCCGCAGTGGGTATATAGCTCCCGAGTACATGGTGGAAGGACAACTATCAGAGAAAGCTGATGTCTTCAGCTTTGGAGTCCTTGTTCTAGAAATCATTGCAGGGAGAAAGATCATAGATATATCACTTAGATCGAGCTCAACGGACAACCTTTTGGAATTGGTATATATGCATTGTTTCTTGGTTCATACAAACTAAACTATGCCATCATACATTTCTTTACATATGAAACTGGTGTCATAAATCATTATTTGCATACATAAATATAATGTCGTAGGATATATTCAAGTAAACAATACCGGCACACCTTGGGAGCAACAAAATCTGTATAGAGTGTAACTGTAATGAAGTAGAGGATGAAACACAAATTTTTTTAACTTAGCCCGCCATATAATGATGATAGGAGAAACTACACAGATTTGCACTCATTGTCACAACCTATCACACAAAATCTGAAATCAATACAATCAAACAAAGCTTAGAGAATTAATTTTAAAACTGGACACCCCTAGCAAAAACTTTAACAAATATATACATTTTGATAGGCTCTGAGGCCAATATGTCCTAGAGGACATTAAAAGTCTTCTCATCCTTCATATTGAATGATTTTATTGCTTTGCAGGCCTGGAGACTACATAAGAAAAAATGTGCAGTCGGTATAATTGATCCAGTCTTGGGTGATTTGTATCCCAAAGAAGAGTTGTTGAGGTGCATTCGCATAGCTCTTCTCTGCACTCAAGTTCAACATATGAGGCCTTGTATGTCCCATGTTGTTGTGATGCTTGCAAGCAGTGCAGAGACCATTCCCGATCCCACAATACCTGGATTTATCGAGTTTAAGTCTGCTACTCGTCCAGCCTCCAAGGATCGTGTAATGAACAGATCTTTTAAGCATGCAGCTAAACTTGTGAGTTTTCGTTATTGGCACAAGAATTATGATTATATTAAGTCACCATTAAAGTTTCCATCCCATATTTGCAGCAGACTTCCATCCACTTCAAGCATAGGGACATGATAGAAACACCACGCTAACATTTTTGTGGTGTTAAAATTGAATCTGCACTCACAACTCAAGTACGTGGTTTGTCTCCATGATATTAGAGTCTCATTTGGTCTAATGCAATATAGTCATAGTTTTTGTACAGATTGAACAATCAAAAGAGTCGAAAAATTGTATTTTAAAGACCGCTACTACATTGATGGTTCAAATTTGAATTTTATATTTAATTTCCATAAGTTACGCTCAGAATCTTGGGCTTTTGATATTTTTTAGATTTTCTTCTTAAATCGTCTATATATTTATTACTATGACAATGACTATAACTTAACATATGATATTGTGACAATCAGTGTGTTTTATTTTATGTAATTTTCAATATAAAAATTATGAATTAGAATTGTTACTGGTTAAAACATTATAAAAATTATGCAATTAGAATTGTTACTGGTTAAAATAATACTATTTAGATTGGAGAAGAGCAGAACATTCTGTAGCTTAGGTAGGGTTTGGTGAGGTTTAAGACAAGAGAAAGGCAGATTTGAAGAGTGGAAGCAAGAGGCAGGTTGAAGACCAATACAACAAGGAGAAGGAAGGCAAACATAAAAATTTGTCAATGTCCCAGGGCAAGACAGATCCTAGATGGGATACTTCGCTAAAAGAATCATGCTCTCTTCTGTCACTCCAATGGTATCACCTTCTGTGTCCTAGCAGTCAAGTATCAAACCTCCATTGTCTGGAAGCAGAAGCTGAATATGAGTTGATGATAGTGCCTAACGTATTTTTCATGGTATGTTTTTGCAGCACTGTGGATTGTTCAAGAAATTTTGAAAATTGACCCTACTTTTAACACAATGCAGGTATTTATCTCTGGTTTTCCAATCCAGATGTCAATCATGATAAAGAGAACATCTCTTGTTTACACGTCTGGACTCGTGTGTATTATCTTCCCCTTAAATTTTTGAGGAATAGGTCTCCAAAGCAATGAGTGACTGTATTGGATTGTATATAGTATATTCAGAGATCGTTGTTCATAAGCAGTACATGATCTAATGCCTGATTCTGCATGGAGTTGGACCTAAGTAAGCCATTACCAGAAAAATTACATGGGAGTCAAATTAGGGGTGTTTTCATGGGAGAGCATCTCTTGATGTCGCACATGTCACCAATATCGTCCCCTAGCCAGACATTGCCCCTTCAATGTCCCCGGAATGGAGATCATTGATGGTCAAGTTGAACAACACGATATGAGAGACCTAGAGTTTTCCAGATACTTCATGATAAGAAGAATTTTCCAAAAGGAAAAGTTCTTGAGGGGCATAGCCCTCTTTGAAAAGCCTTTTGCAACATTAATAGAGGGAGGTGGGGTGGGGGTAGGGAAATTAAAAATTCTGGGAAATAATCCTACAGTGCAATCATTGAACAATCCTAGTTTTGCATTGGGGTTGGGCCGACTCAGTGGAGTGATAAGAAGAGGCACCTACTACAAGACCCGGGTTCCAATCCAGTAAGTTGCCCTGGCCAGCCTTTCCCTGGGGCATTTGTCCATTTTGGACCAGCCAGGCTCTACCCAGAACATTAATACAGGCTGCTCACTGGCCACTCTTCAAGATGGCATTGTCAATCACAATGTAATACTCGGAAAGCAATCTAAGTTAGAGGCTTCTACATTTTTCTCATCAATAAATCAAGGAGGGTCATGGTAGTGTTGGAATTGCAACCCCTTCATGAGCCTCTCCAAATTCAAGTTGCTCAGTTTCCGCGCCCCATTCAAGTGCCGGATGCATATAAGGCTTGGGGTGCTCAAATCAGATCCAGACCGCATTGGCTTAAGGCCGGTGACAAAGTTTCCAGAGAATTCTTTCAAATGCTTCGGGAAGCTGATCAGCAGCTAACCAAATTGTCTTATATTGTGCAAGCATTTCTCACCATTACAAGGAAGTTTTCAAAGCACAAGAGTCTTCTCCCAGGCAAGACCAACCTCTTCAACAATCCCTGGATGTCGTGCCTGGCCAACTCTCTCTCACTCAAAGAGTGGCCTATGATCAGCTGCTTACTATAGAAGACCTCCATGAAGTTGTTATGAATACGGCCAATGGCAAAGCCCCTGAGTGCGATGGCTTTCTGCATGAATGCTATAAAGTTCTTTGGGATTCCATAGAAGATGATTTTTCCATGTTTACTTGGAGGCTTTCCACTCTAGAACTCGAGCCCAAGTTGTTTAGGAAGGGCATATCGAGTTCATACGTCAGACAGGTAACTCCAGGCAAATTTGCAACTAACAGATTTGCAACTTGCAGCCCATCCGTTGTTGAATGTCTCCTACAAAATTATTGCCAAAGGACTGGCTCTGCATGTTCGTAATCTCCTCCTGCTAATTGTTAGGCCTGAACAAACATGTTTCATCAAAAGCGGATATTTATTAGACAACATAATAGTGGTCTGGGAAGATATGGAGTGGGCTTGCAGGTCTCAACAACAAGCCCTTTTCATCAAAATTAATTTCGAGGAAGCTTATGACTGCATTGAATGGCCTTCCATCTCGCCATATTGCAAGCACAGGGGTTTGGGCCTAGCTTTATTTGATCAGTTCAGATGATTTTTGTCAATACCTCAACTTTTCTTTTTGTTAATGGCATACATTTTAAGCATTTCGGCCTTTTCGGCTTCATTTGGCAAGGGTGTTCTCTTGCTCCTGCAGTTTACGTGCTTGTTGCAGATGGCTTTTGATACTTGCTGGCAAATGCAGTTTCTCAAGGGCTTGTTAGAGTAATTTCTCTCACTACAGAGAGCTCCAGTCAACTAGTTAATGGTCACTTAGTTAATGATTCCTTCCACGCTTTAATTGAAGAATAAAAAAATATCAGACAAGCAATGCACTGCCTTGACGTTTTCTATCTTCCATGAAGCTTTGATATTCGATGGAGAAAGATAATGCTACAAAAATCCTCTACTCTTCCTTCTTGGCTTCACATTTATGCATGGAAATGCAATCAACATGGTGAGATTTCGCTTCCTAGGTATTTTGTTTGCATTTCAGGCTACCTCTTCCTTGCTTTGGCAGTATGTCATTGATAGGTTAGAAAATAATCTTTCCTATTGGACTAAAACACTTTCCTAGCTAGTAAGTCCGGAATATGTTTACTACTATTGTTAAAATAATCTTTCCTACTGGACTAAAATGCTTTCCCTAGCTAGTAAGTCCAGAATATGTTTACTACTCTTGTTAAAATAATCTTTCCTACTGGACTAGAACGCTTTCCCTAGCTAGTAAGTCCAGAATATGTTTATTACTCTTGTTAAAATAATCTTTACTACTGGACTAAAACGCTTTCCCTAGCTAGTAAGTCCAGAATATGTTTACTACTCTTGTTGGGTGCCTTCTAAAGCTTCCTATCAAGAGAAACATCTCAAAAAAAAAAAAGTGGGCCAGGTCTTCTTGTGGGAAGGGGTTCCACTAGGTTGCGTAGGAATATTGTTGCTTACTAAAGAGGTTGGGGACATTGGGCTTCTTGATGTCTATCATCAAGGTATTGCTCTGTGTGCCAAAAGTGGATCACCCAAGCCATGGAAGGAAATGAGGCTTGGAAAACCTTCCTAAGGAATTGTATCTTTTCTCATACTCCCTATGCTGGAGAGGAGCATGGAAAGATCTAGGTCTCCAGACCCTTCTCATCATTCGAGCTTCCATCAAGATTGTGGGGACCTTTGTAGCCAAGAGTATATGGAAAGCTTGGGAAGCCATTAAACCTTAGCTCTTATGGAATGGCAATGGATTTAATCCATCAACCAACATTCGTTGTGCAGCGGTCGCCAGTTATTACTTTTCATGAGGTCCTGTGTTAAAGTATTTTGGGTGCATGCTCTCAAACTCATGGCTTTCTTGATCCGTGACCAAATCCAAGTTTATTCTCGCTAATTCAGACCAAGAGTCCGTCACTGCTATACTTGCAATACACGACTTGCACCAAATTTGCGTCAGAAATTGATGAATTTGACTATTTTTGGAACCTTTTTGAAACTTTCGCATCAACCTTGGCGATGCAATGCTAACTCAAATTGCACCCACTTTGGGTTAATTTTGCATCACTTTAACATTGACTGATTGCGCGGTTTATCAAGGCTAATTCGATAGTAATTGGGTCACTTTAGCATCACCATTTATTTTCCAAATTTATCACTGGACTTGGTTTTTCAAGCTTGTGGGTGGCATTGCCATGGCGGATTGGCAATGCCGTTCATGACCAATCTCAATCTCAATCGCACGGCATAAAGAATGTCGGTTGAAGAAGGCGTTGCATATACTTCTTGCTACACAAAACCCCCATAAGACCAACATTCCCTATAAATCCCTTTATAAAGAGTAAACAAATCTAGTCCCACAACAGTGCGAGTGAATTTCAGTTTGCCGCAAACAAAATTTTACAAAATACCTGAAGGAGATGGAGAAATTCAGCGAATGCTCGCGAGATTTTGGACTAAATGTTCTCGTGGAACATCCTAATTTCGGCTTCCGGAAGTAGTGTTCTCGCGAGGCATTAACACGGATAGGTGTGACCAATCAGCATGCTCCTCGCTGTGCCAAAATGAGAGATTTCAATTAGGTTTCAAACTGGATTTGGACATAAATCAAAGCATATGATAGAAAGGGGACGAACAGATTTTTAAAATAAATATAAAATGGAGGCCAACCCTAATCACCTGAACAAATGCCTCTGCCATCCTGGATTCAATAAAGATCATACAATGTCAATGCCATCCACCGCAAAATCTCGATCTCAATCTCATTTTCACAACATTATGTACAGAGGATCTGTTGAAATGTGCTGTGGTAGAAATGTATGCAAAATGTAGAAGAGTTTCAGTTTTAGCGGGAAGCAATTCAAAGACAAACAATAAACATCATTTAAATTCCTGCTTCATCTCTTGAAAAGGGTACGCCTTGATACGTAGGGATCTAGGAAAATATTATTTGATTTTCTTCTCATATGATAGAGGTTTCAAAAGTCGCCACGGCTCCAAAGAGAGTAAACTAGGTTTGGTTGCAAGAGGGAGAATTGGGAGAGTGGTCGTTATGCGTTAGTGCGAGTCTATCGATATCGGTGATTTAGCCCATGTAAAAGAGACAAAGCTCAGAATCGCGTAGAAATGGTGTTTATCCCCATCTCCTAAAAAAGAGTGGGAGGGAAGAACTTGCTTGTTTTGCAACAAAGGGGTAGTGGAAAGAGAATGACACTATATCATGGAATGTGCAACTTATAATAACATGTGTATCAAGTATGAGTACGAGTTTTAGACATTCTACCATCCTTGTTTGAAGAAGAAAGTCTTGCCCAAACTACTTAATCTCTTGGTAAAAATCCAAAGCAAGAGATGCAACATCAAAAAGGTAATGGATTCTATACAAAACTATTAGGGTTGCTTTTGGGGTGGCTTTGTACACTTCAATTGCAGCTTTGGGTCCCATAGATTGCTTCGTCTCACGAGATGTTATTAAAATCATTCATTCATTCATGGCAGAGGAGTGTGTCCCAATAGTGTGGCTCGAGTGTTCGCCAAAATCCCACCCAAATTTTAATCCCAAAATTCCCAAGGGATCATTAATCCTTGCATTTACACACCGACTAGCTAAGCTAGTAATAAAAATGGTTTATATCACATTCAATCGACTCTTGTGAATCTTCAATGTATGGGAGTTTGTTCCAAACATTATAAAAGGAGGTTGAGGATCAAGAAAAGGCATCACTAATCAAAGAACATTTCATTGTGTGTAGTTAGTTCAGAAGGAAGTTTCTTATTGAAGCACAAATATGAAAGTTTAAAAGCAAGATAGTTAAGTATTTACTTGTTTCGACTTCTTTGTAATCTTCATACTTTAGATATAAGGAAAGCGGGAATCGAGTTGTTGTCATTGCTAATAGTTTTTCCTGTATTGGGATTTTTTAGCGATCATATCTTGTGTTCTTTTGTCACCTTGTTTTTAGTGACTATGTGTTGTAGTTTGTATCATTTTGTAGTTGTATTCACTTACATCAACTAAAATACATTGGTTATTGCCGACCAAGACAACATTATGTCATTTGAAGTAAATAATGAAGTAAGACAAGTAATTTGTGATTTTGTGAATTTGAAAGTGGGCAACCAAATAAAGAGACTAATTCAAAGTTGATAATTATTTTTGATTACTTATTTAAAAAGATAAATTGGAAGATGGGTTAGAGTTTTCTAATATTTCTAACCAAGAATTGAAAGATTTGGATGATATGTTGCAATTTTTTCAATAGGTGTTCTAAACTCCTAAGGGTTTGTCTCCAAAATGGGAAGTAGAGCATGTGATTCAATTGTTGTCGAAATCTCCTTTACTTAACAATAGTTTGTACAAGTAATCACTCTGGAGAATGATAAAATTAAGAAATAGTTTCATGAATTATTTGGTAGATGGGGTAATTTTCCCAATTACCTCACCATGGGGGTCGCCCATTGTGATGGTACAAAGGAAAGACAACTATTAGAGAATATGGATATATTATATAGCCTTGAACAAGATCGCCATCAAGAACCACTATCCAATTTCGTGGATTTATGGCCTATTTAACCAACTTAAACATGCCAAATATTTCACTAAGTTGATCTAAAATCCATATATCATCAAGTAGGTATGAAGGAGGAGGATGTATGAAAGATGACCTCTAAGAGAAAATTGGGTTTGTATGAATGGTTAGTAATTTCTTTTGGTTTATGTAATTCACTCGTTACATATATGAGATTGACAAATCATGTATTGCATCCATTCATAAAAACATGTATCATATTGTATCTACATGATATTCTAATTTTTAGTGCAACATGAGAAGAACATCTAACACATTTGAGATAAGTCTTGTGAGTATTAAAAGAAAAACAATTGTGTAATATGAAGAAATGCGAGTTATTGCAGAACAATCGCCAATCTATCTCTCGACATGTTATTGAATGAGGAGAACTATGAGTGGACCTTGTAAGGTTGAAGACATATTGAATCAAATCACACAAAAGAGGGCCACAGAGACTAGAAGTTTTCTTGGATTAGTACAATACATGAGCAAATTTATTCTAGATTTCTCCACTATTGTTTTTGAGGTTATAGCATCATCATTGGGTCTTTAAAATATAGCACTATGAAAATTTTGGGTGTGTATAATGCATCGATATAGATAAGCACACCTCATTAGAGAGAGGTGCAAAGGACAAGAGACACTAGTCTAGACAATCCATATGTGTTAGAATCAAATCATAATAGAATAATATTACAATGTAAGTCATAATCATGAGATGTAATTGTACACACCCAATTTTGCATGTGCTACATTGTCAGAAAACGGTTCAAAGTCCCCTATGATGATTACTATCTTTTCCAATGGTGTTCGAGCTCCTTTCCCTCTTTGCAACTTATATTTGTATCTTAGAATACTTTACTTAGCCATTTCCTACTTTCCGTTAGCTTTCCGCAGTGTTTTTCCTTAGTTTTTGGCCTTAAGTTATGCAACTTCCGCCTTACTTTAGCGGCGGTTACAGACAACCGTCGGTCTACTCTAAGCGGCGGTTGCACAAACGCCCCAACGGTGCGTAACCACCACCCTGTGTAGACCGGAAGTTCTGTGCGTTTTGCCGAGACTTCCAGGCATGATTTGGACGTGTGTTAACTTCTTCCAACTCACCTTTTGCACATGTTTCTTGGTCAAATTGGTTGTTTGTAGGCTTGATAGATGTGTACCAACTTCCTCTTCCTCTTCTAATTGTTGATTGAGAGTTAATTGCCCCTCCTTATTGTGATGTGGCATCCCATTGTTGCCAAATGGCTTAGACCATTTCCCAACCTATGTTCTATAAAATCCAAGCTTCTTCCCAAAGTAATGGTCGGAGATTTTTATTGTGATTTGCGTCGTTATGTTGTTGTGATCTTGCTAGAAATTACACAACCAAACATTGTTCTCTTACGTTGTTCTTCTTCTACCTGCATTGCTACCAGACTGCCAAACAAGCCACCATTGCTCCAACACCTTCTTCTTTGCTTTTTGCATTCCCAGTGCAACTCCCTAGACTCACGTGAACATTGAAGTTGGAAAAGAAACTGAGGGGACACAAAAGTAAACCACAATTGGCTTTGCCTTAGCACTATAAATTCCAGGTTGGGGATGTACTTAGATTTCCTGAAGCTTTCTTGAATCTTTTATTTAATCTGTATGCACATTGTTGATTAGAGTAGTAAATCATTTCAATCCAATTCATTACAATAGTTAGATCATTTATTGTAGCTTTCATTTCTTTTGTAAAGCTTCTGGTGATAGATAACTTCCCTGCCTATCCCTGTGGGTTTGCAAGGGAAGATTGTCTAGAGGAAAGCTTCTGCATTAATGTTGGGAATATGGAATGCAAAAATGGAATCAATTCCCCAAAATCTACAGCAGTGGAAGTGTAAACAAGATAAATCCAAATCAAAACAATGTACACACACATAACACAACATGTACCGGGTTCACCCAATATGGGCTACGTCCACCAAAGATAGAGATCTCATATATATAATAATGAACAAGAGTACAAACCAACTCTTCCCACAAGAGTACAATGCATCTCTCCAAGAGTATCTCCTCCTTCCAGATCTCTAAATGAATCTCCATGAGTGCACTACAATCGTGCCTCCAAACCACCAACAGATCTCACATAACCAGGAACTACTACATCTCTGAACTACAACCAAGCTCTCTATGGATCTGCAACAAGACCTCTCACATGGGTCTACCATATGTGTAACTATAATTGTGCACCAAGAAGTAAGTTTGTCTCTCCATCACTGCATCAACATGTGCAAACATGAAGACAACCTCCTCTACAATATCTAGATCTACATGGATCATCAATACAACATGATCTCATGGATCTATGAATACAAGATCTCACAACAACATGTGGATCTAACAATATAAGACTAGATCTACATGGATCAACAATACATCATGATCTCATGGATCTACAATGCAAGATCTCGCCAACATGTGGATCTACAAGAAGAAACTATGTGTGCTTTGCATACTATGCAAGCCATTACAACGAAACAATAATTATACAAAGGAAATACAGTAAAAGATGTTACCTTCTTCTCACCATTGAGATGTACCTGCCATAGTTGTACTTGTTACTTCCTTTTGTCTAGCTTCTCTCCATGAAAGCTTTGTCTTCATGTAGCATGTTGTTTCTTTCTCTTCTTCTTCATCCTCTCAATCTAGGAGAATCAAGGATCTAACTCAATCCTTCTCTTCATTAATTTTCTAACCCTAGCTTTCATGCTTATATATGCATATACAAACTTAGGACACCATAGTTATGCATTACAACTTTTAGATTCACTTTATAACTAAAGTGAGATCTAATTCCCGTGAGTTAAATATAAAATTTCACACACAGGAAACCAATGTCGGTTCCATAACCGATGGCAATTAATTTGTTGACCAATGGCGGTTAATAAACCGACGCGCCATTCTTGTGTAAACCACCACTGTAATGCATGTTCATTGTGAAGCAATCTAGCTCCACAAGCCAACGATTAATTTAGAATCAACTGCAATATCATTTCATTTGTAAAAATTCCATTGAATCCTTCTTTACTTTGTCGGGAAGTTGCAAGGGAAGAAAAGCTTATGAGAAGCTTTGATTTCTTCTCATGCCTCTTGAGAGAACAAAGGATTCACATCCACAATTACATTTTGGAAAATCTTTGTTTAAATTAGGATAGCTTAGATCTATTTCAGCACAGATAGATAATCACATCCGGTTATTTATTTGTTTAGGATTTGTTAATTAAATTGTAGAAGCAATTTCTTCATTTCTTCGTATTTCCTCTGTTATTCTACGAAAACATAAAATACAAAAATATTAGTTTAATTTAATTAGATTTTTATTTATTGTTGTATTTCCTTTATTAAATTGAAAAAGCACAAAAACATAGATTATATTTCCTTTATTTAAATTAGTTTGCTTTCTTGTATTAGATTAATTAAATACACATTTCACATGACCATTTCGGGCCCTAGAGAACCTAGAGATTACATCTTTGAGCCCGTAGTACCACAACCAAACCAACAGGCAACTTTATCAGATATTGACCAAGGTCTTCAGATTCACATCTTCTAGACCACTTCAAACTTTCCTACTATCACTACACAATTGAGAGCTTTAAACACCGAAGACAACAAAGCTTACAAATTTTGGGCAAATCATCCTAGTTATAGGTTGCCTTGATCACGTGTTGGTCATTTCCACCCATCTGCCATAGCTATCTATCCCATTTGACCATCTAAGGACCTCGGCGATCATAGAAGAAGTGTATGATCCTAGAGTCCTCAACCAAACGTAACTTATCTTGAGACGACATTGATACAAGCCTTTGGATTATGGTCTTTAGATCCTCGCCGATTCCACCCGTCATCATCCAACAATTACAAGTCCTTAACAAAGAAGCCGACAAAGTCTACGACTTTTGGCGGAACCAGCCTAGGTGGAACTAGTGCCCATAGCCCACTCATTTTTCCTTATTCATATGTTTCCTCTAGTATTTCCATGACCTTGTCTGAAAATTTCTACGAGGCGAACAAAGGACAATTTCCACACATTCCACAACCAATTGAGAGAGTTTCACACACAGACATTAATAGACTCTTATGTGTGTGTATCCTTCTTGACCGTACCATCACAGCAGTGTATCCTTCTTGACCATACCATCACACTGTTCAGGTTAGAGAGGCTTTTATTGTCCTATACGAGCATATCCCTTTAGTTCTCGTAGAGGACATTAGATTGCCCTGATAACATGTTGACCGTATTCATCCATTTTCAAGTATTCCATGCATTCACCTTATTCCGCCACACATATTTATTTATCCATTCCACATCGGTTATCCCGACACGACCTTGGGAGGTCAAGTGTGCATAAAGGTCACGTGGTGATTTTCATCGTGCAATAATCATTAAAAATTTAATTTTCTATTTGTGAGGCTTGGTTTGTTCATGTGATCACATTTTGGGTTGTGATGTCATTCCACCCATTTTTTACTAATGTCATTGTATTATTATGTATTATCAATAAGAAATTTTCAATCAAAAATTAGCTATTTGACATTAGTTTTTATATTCAATTGTTATATAATAATTAAATTATGTCATTATAGGTGAATAGACCGTTAATTATAGAAGATGTTAAGGATGTGTAAACACTCAAATTTGGCAATTTACCCTTTGACATTGTTAGTTGTGACAATGCTCCTTTGCTAAGAAAAATATCCACATCTATCCCCGCTTAGTACATCTTATTATCTCTCTCCCAACTTGTTTATTCCTACACATTGATGTGTCATCACATTCTAAATATAAATGCATAAAATTAGTATTTCACCTCTGTTTATCATGATACATCTTTTAGATTGCATGCACTTTCACCCTATCCAAAATCGTATAGTCTGCTCGGGATGTGGAATCCATTCTTGATGGCATGTATGGTCCCGGATTGACACATCCTCCAAATTTTCTTTCAATTTGATTATTTTTTGGATCATTTCATCCTCTTGGGTCATCCTTGTCATAACAATTTACGTTAAGAACCTTATACAAGCAAGTTAATATCACGTCATTTATTTCGCTAACACTCTTATGAGCTCTCATTGCAAATACTAACACTAAAGACACTCAAGGCTCCCTAAATTTAGTCAATGTTGATGCACATCCATTAAGGAAGTCACCGATTTAACAAATATGGAAATATAAATGTTAAATTATAATTAAGTTACAACACAATGATATACCAATAAAGTATAGATTTGACCCAAGTGAGTAAGCTAACAAATTTGAAAACCCTAAGTGCAAGAGAGATGGTAAGATATTTAGTTGATTCACAATGATCCCGAAGTTGTGTCAGGCTGGAAAACCGATGGAACAGGTAAGAAAAATGTCGTAATCGAGCCCAGAAAAAATGCAGAACCGTCAGGAATGTCGGGACTAGGGCTTTTGGGGCGCTGCAGACCTCCTTTGGATTCTCGTGATCTGCCGGAACCTTAGAAACTCGATTTCGTAGGGTCACGAGATGTTTATTGGATGTCACTTTTAATCACATGTACCTCGCTGCTTGATCGTCAAATTCACATGAAACCTGTAAAGAGAAAGAGCACCTACAAAACCCCAAAACACATCAAATCCTAAAAATAAAAATATGAAAATGTGGAGTCGGATTGACCTGTGGTTACCCGACGGAGTGAACTTATGATCCGGATGTTGCATTACATTTCAGACTCCATGTAGTTCTACATATGTGTGTAGAGAATCATGCCCTAGGTGGATCTTATATAAGTTGCACTTGATAGCGAGCAATAACCAGATGTAGAAAATGTAGATAGATGTGTGCATGGAAAAATGAACTTCCCCTCCTATGAAGTGTATGCAGAAGAATGCAGTCCCTTGTCCTTGAATGGATGCTAGATGGATGCTTTAATGCTCTTGTAATGCCTTTGGATGCAACCTTAGGTGATAGTAGTAGATGCTTAGTGTTTGGTCCTTTATTATGGTCACATAGCTTTGTATTTATATGATTCCCTTGTTTAAATTTTGTAATTAACCACTAAAAGGCTGACCACCAAGAAAATAAGATGCCCAATGACTAGAAAGGACCCAAAAGATGCGAGAAAGATACAAAGAGGTCGGGGCACTTGGGCATTGGCATCCCTGGTTGCGCATTGGTGTCTAGATTGTAAAAACTAAAGTTTCAAAAGCCAAACTAGGCAAGAAGGTGTGTAAGACCAAGAAGGAAACTAGAAAGAAAGAAAAGAGGCCAAAGACAATGGTCAATTAGTACTTTTCTCACTTAGGAATCATATGAATAGTGGTATGTGATCAGGACCTAGAAATATACCCAAAGTGTGTGATTTAGTGTCTAAAATCACTACTACATTTCTAAATCACTCAACTAGGTCAAGGAGTCCAACATCCCTCGTTTCCAAGCATCCAAGGATCCCAATTCAATGTCTTAGAAAAGCACAATCATCCCAATCATTGTCAAAGTGGTTTAAGTTTCTAGACTAGTTTGCATCCATATGGATACCACATACTAGGAAATGAACTGCGTAAGGTTTAAGGCCTCTTCATATTTCCAATGTAGGCGATGCATGATTGCAATTCAACCCAAATACTAACATTTTTACAGGGTCTTCCACCCATGGTTATGGTTTGAGTTTGATTCAGATTATTTTGATAGCTATGCAACTGTGTGACACTTAAGGTTTGAAAGTGATATACAATTATAGGAAAGCAAAGGGCACATGAAGTTACATATCCATGCTTTGAGAAAGTAAAAACCATACAAAAAGACCAAGACTGTACATACATTGTTGGCATAATTGTGTAATTCCATACTAGGACATTTTCTAGCCGCAATGTCAACAATGAAGCATATTGAGGTTCATTACTCTTGAATTCTCTAGTTGTGCACCCATCTCTCCCCTTTAACACTTTGTACAACTAAATGCATCCCTCCTATTATGTTTTTGTGATTATAACATATTGTTATCACTAGTTGTAAGTATCAATGCATTGTTTTGATATTGAACAATTAATGGTGTTCATTAATCATAATAACCCTATATAACAAACCTTGTATCCTCTTTTGGTGCATTCATAACATTATTAATTTAATTGGGTGTAAACATTTGGTGAACCCGACTCTTGAATCAATTTTTTTGCTCAAATCCTTGTTTTCCTTAAAGATAGCTTTCATATTCCCCACACCGATATGATTTTTGATTCCAATGTTGGTTATGACATGTTATCCTTCATGGAAGTGTTCACGGGATATAGTCAAATCAAAATCAACCTCACCGATCAAGATAAAACTTCCTTCACTACCCCATAGGGTATGTTTTGTTACATTGTCACGCCCTTTGGATTGAAAAATGTTGGTGCCACTTATCAACATGTTATAACACACATTTTTCATGATTATATCCACAATATCATTGAATACTATGTTGATGATTTGCTAACTAAGTCTAGCAAAGTGTCATAGTCATGCCCATGATCTTTGACTCATATTTGAATGGTTACGACAATACAATGTATGATTAAACCTAAGAAAGTATCTTTGGTGTTACTTTTGGTAAGCTACTTGGATATATCATTTCGCATCATGGTATTGAGGTTGATCCCAAAAAGATATAGGTTATTATTGATATGCCGCCACCACGTAATTTAAAGCAGTTATGGTTTCTTCAAGGTAGAATTCCAGTTATTCATCACTTTGTGGCCCAATTGGCTGATAAAACCCAACCCTTCACATAGTTATAAGCTACCGATCATGCGCTCAAATTTTTGTTAGAACAATATGATGTATGATGATAATAACTCGAGAATGTGTCATCTATTATATTAGTCATACTTTTCTACATTATGAGCATAATTATAGTCCCATCAAAAAACTTTGTTTATCCTTGATCTTCGTTATGGATAAATTACAACATTGTATGTTGAATATATTAGTATATGTTATCACCAAGGTGTATGCCTAGATTTGGATCTCTACAAGATGTATTAGTCGATATAAAATCACCAAATCAATGCTACTAAAAATAATGGGCTTACACTACCATTGAAAAAGTGAGGGACAATCATGGGTTCTTTAATGAATAAAGTGGGTAGAAACTTCTTGATATGAATCAAAACTTGCACACAAACACACTTGGAAAAATGTTAGTAGTTTTTGGTGGTTAGGGGACCTACCTTGGTCAGATCCCTAACCATTTAAGGAGATAAAAACATTTTATTGAGTATAAAATGACAAAACAATGCATGAAAATGAAAAGTATACCTAACTCGATTGTAAACTAGTCATGGGTGTGATTCACTAAAAATCACACGGAGATCGCTAGTTGCAATTGCGGACCGAGACCTATGTTGAAATTTCACTAAAAATGGTGCATCAAGTTGTACCTATCCTTCGTGATCCGCCTTCACCTCTCCAAACCTGCAATAATGGAATATGCGAGCAAAGAAGTGAAAAATCAAGTATGGGCACAAGTGCACAAAGAGTCAGGGGTGTATAAGAAGATGAAATGATGGGGGTGAGTGATGTTTTATAGTTTTTGAGTGCATAAAATAATGTGACACACATGGGTGTAATGTGAATAGATGTGTGGGATGATAAGTGTCCATAGTGCATTGGGTATACAAATGGGTAGGTAGGATGGAAAAAATTAAATGTGAGTGGGTGAGTGTTAGTAAACGAGTGATGAGGTGTCTTTTATCACCATTTTATGGGGTTTTATATTTTTAGTTGTTTTGTGGGATTATTTGATTTTTTTGGGATTATTGTGTTTTATGATGTTTTTGGTATTTTTGAATAAGAGACCTTATACGAAAGGTGTGTTTTCTAATGTCTACATTTTTCCCCTTTTTGAGATGCATGTTGTAGTAGACATGATGCAACGTAAAAAATGAAGATGAGATGGGGGTCATCTAACCCTATGACAATGGTTGGATAGATAAACAAGAACTTGGAAATGTGATCAATGGACCACTTTACCGAGTCTCGTGAAGGGATCAATAGGTTGATTTCACAAGGTAGATACTATTGAGTCAATTGATTAAGATGATTGAATGTCGTAAGATTGACGAGAAGGGTTGATGTGATATCCCCCTCAAGTGACATTTTTGGAGCCACAGGTTGCCCCAACATAGCACAAAATGAAAAGTAGTAGTTGATAAATGATAGAAAATGAACATTGGAAAAAGGCATGATGAGTGAGAGCAAGGGCAGTGTTTCCCTAGCCATGTGTAGGTGAAAATGTGATGATAGATATGTATAATACTAAATGCAAATTAAAGAGTGTGAGAGCAGTGTTTCCCTAGCCTAAAGTGGTGAAAAATTATTGCAATGTAAATGAAAAGAAAATTTGCAGTTATGCAAAAGTGAGTAGAAGGCAATGAATTCCCACGAGATGTTCATTCGGATGAGGTGAAATGTAATTATGAAAGTGACATGGCTGCAATGATGGAGTACAAGAGGTGTGTGGCTAAGGTTGACTGGTTTTAAACAAGAGTATTAGTGAACACATGATGAGTGAGAAGGCATGAGTCATGACACAAAAATTGAGTTAAAGGGAGCTTGAACAAGGTCTAAACATCACAAGGTGATATACTAACGACATGTACAAGGAGCGAATAAAAGCCATGGAATTTTTTTGGGGGTTATTTTTATTTTTTATTGGTTATTTTTATATTTTGTATAAGGGCCGAGTTGGGCTTTAAGGGGCGATGTAGGTGAGGGTGAGATAGGGTGAGGTGACTTCGTCGGTGTGGGTCTTCATCACAAGAGCGACTTGGGGATAAGTGAGGAGGGGTTTGAGGTTGGTTGGGCAAGTTGGGATCGGGCCAATTGATATAAAGAACTGATAAGGTAGGGGGTAGGTTAGGGTTGGGGGTCGGTTTAGTCGTTATAGTGACCAATGGGGTAGGGTTGGGGTTGAGTCAGTTCTTTATAGTGATCGGTGGGGTAGGGGGTGGGTTAGGGTGGGTATACGCCCGAGATGGGGTAAGGAAACAAGATGGAGATGGATGGCCTAGTCACAGGGGTGACCAAGAAGAAGTGGACAAAGGTGTGAGATGAAAAATGACAAAGTGAATAAAGGTCACAACAAGTTGGTGAGAAGAGGTTATGGGGAGGTTGTAGGATGGTTGCAGAGTGGTTACAAGGCGGTTGCGCTTGTGAATAGGGTTAAGTGCAGAGATGGGGAAAAGGATGAACCAGAGTGTGTAAGGGACCCGAGTGTACAAAGGGAGACCATAACATGGAAAGAATCAAATTACACAAGGGGAGATTGGAGCACACAAGAGGTAGACTGAGCATGCAAGGGTCCAAAGTATGTAAGGTGTAGATCAAAGCGTGCAAGGGGAATACCAGGTACACAAGGGGCAAACTCGAAGCATGCAAGGTACTAGAGCACCCAAGAGACAAACCGGGGCACGCAAGGGACCGAGAACATACAAGGGCTGGCCGGAGCATGCAAGGACCAAAACACTCAAGGGGATGACCAGAGCACACAAGGGGTGACAAGAGTATGAAAGAGACCAGAGCATGCAAGGGACCAAAGTACACAACATGCAATAAAGATGCGGGAAAGATGACCAGAATGGAAGTGTTATCCATATTTCACCCCCGTGCCAAATATTGGATCGACCATGATCCCACATAAGAGGAAACAAAGTCAAAAGGCAGATAGAAAAGGCTTCAAAATTGGCTAAGTATAAAGGTGTAAGCGGAGAATGCCAAGTGTCAGTATGGTGTTGATTCAAGGGGTGAATAGAGAAAAGGTTTCTAAATGAGTGCCAAACTATTGTGTGTCCTAGGGGAAAGTGGACCGTCGGGAAAAGTTGGTTCTTTGCCCTTGTTATCTCAAAAGGGGTAAAAGTTACAAAATGGCCCGTAACTCCGCCCAAGGAAAAATTCAGCATTTGGGCCCGAGTCAAAGCCAAAGCAGGGAATCGGAGGAAAGGGAAAAAGATAAATTGCAGACCCGTAGGCCCGATTTTTGTTCCAATCTGGCTGCCACGTGTCCCATATCAAAAGGGGACCCATTTTTCAAGTTGTTTTCCCACCCTCTTGTATGGACCCAATACAAACTTCGAAGGGGCATATCTTTCGACTTAAGGCTTGAAATATTGCAAATCTAATGCCATTGGAAAGATCTCGGCCTCACCCATGTCATGGAGGTCTGAAAATTTAATTTTGAGGAGGTTAGGTGAAGAAAAATGGAGGAAACATCTTCAGGATTTCAATGCGGGATCTTCTTGCCTCAACAACCAGATCATATTTGATTTGTTCACCATTTCCTCTTCCTTCAAGGCGCCGAACCAAGGATTAACGCAAAAAGACAGATTTGGGGAGAGATTTTATCAGAGGCATTAACAGTGGTGGTTGAACTTCAACCTACTTTTCCCTTCTCTCTCTTCTTATTTCAGTTGAATCTATAAATATGGGGGCAGGATTCATTGTAAAGGGTTGGACATTCTTTGTTTTGTAGGCTCCCTTCTCCTTCTAGCAAAGGGATCTGTGGGGTTCAAGCCTTCTATCAAAATTGCATTATGTTTCTACCTCTTGGCTACTTTTTAATGGACTGTATCAATCTACAGAGCAATAAAACATGTCTGTGATCAATTTTAGATCCTTTCTTGTCTCTTTTGCTTTCATCTGGTCTCCCATTACATATCTAGTTATTTGTGCTTGTTTATTGTATGCATTTTGTTGGTTTGTGTCTATTAGCAAAATAAGTGTTCATCATTCCTTTGGTGCATCACCTGGTAGTTTAGTCATTTCTTATTTCTTATACTCCTTTTAACCTTGTCTCTTTGTCAAGTTTTAGACTAAGTATAGAGATAAATCCTTTGTAAGCTCCCACGCATACACTTGAATAGAGGAATAAGGAACCAACCTTTTAACTGGAGATCTTTTCCATTTTGCAAGGTCCCTGCACCTTGGGAAAGTTCAATGTTATGCAATCACACTAAATGACTCTACCTTAGAAAAGCATATGTTTAGAACTCATTTGGGGGTGCTGTGATTTCGCACTAACAGTTTTGGAACGCCCTATGGGACTAAGAAGTCTCCATCTTATTATAGTAGGAATTGATGTACATTGGCTATGATTCTAGCTTTAAGAAGCCTTAAAATTGTACATCCGCGACTCCAAAAGAAACAAATCTACTGGTTTCACCGGCCCAAGCTTGGGAGATTCATGAAAAAAACCCGGTCTAGAGCAAGGAAAGAAGGTATATTTGAATACTTGCATCTATCCCTAGGTAGAGAAAGGAGAGGAAGAAGAGTTCAGAGGTCTTCATCTCCACCAAGTAGAACCTTGTCAACACCTCCTCCTGCAAGGCCTTTCTTTCGTCTGCAAGGGTTCTTAGCCCAATCAGAATGGCACAACCAAATCCATATGTCAACTTCACTGCAGTAGTCCACTCACCTTAAATGCACAAAACCCAGTTCCGATTGCAGCATTATTGAGCATCCCATATTTCAATGGAGAAAATCAAACTTCTCCTGGTGACCATGTCCAAGATATTGCAAATGTCTATACAATCCACGAGATCCATGAGATTGACATTGCAGTCAAGGTGTTCACCTCTTCACTCAAAGGGAAAGTTTCACAATGGTTTAGGAGTCTTGAGGCAGGCTCTATCTAGAATTGGAATCAGCTATGCATGGCTCTTCACAACCAGTTTGGAGAGAAAGGTGATGACTTGTCCTTGTTGGAGCAACTAACAATGATTAAGAGAGCCCCAAACAAACAACTAACAGACTTCAACCTCATATTCTAGTGGACCTGGGATAGAATTCCAATAGCAGTAAAGCCCACTAATGAAGGTGCCTTCTTATACTTTCTTAGGGCTTTAAATTTTGATATTTCTCTGATGATTCAGTCAATGGGGAGCACTACATTACCTAAAGCCTATAACGTTTCCATATGAGTGAGAACCATTTGATTCAAGCTGGAAAAATCACCCCTAGGCCATCCATGCATATGTACCCCGAGTTAGGAAGCCCGGATACCAGCCCAGAGCCTACATTAGCTCCTATACCCACCCCCAGAGTCAAAGCTCATTTGAAGCTTCCACTTCATCATCTAATACCTCTAAGAGCTTCAGGAAGTGATGAAGTAACTTTAGAACTTTGGGAATGAGCTAGTGACCATCAAAAGACAAAAATCCCGAGTTCCAGCCATACCGGCCCGTGCTCAATATCAAGCTAGACCCTCGGTATGGAGCAAAGGCCACAATCAGATCTAAACCTATTATTGATTATCATATTGAATCCTATGTGCCTAGCCCAATCAATGCCAACTACTCAGCTTTTGATCAAGAGGACCTCCTAAGCACTTCTGAAGCAAATACTAAGGTGGGATGTATCCTAGACTTGACTCTTGATGATTGGGCCAACAAAATCCATGCTTTTGACCCCTATAGGGAGATGGAAGAATCTGAACTAGGTGTCTAGTGCCTTAATGAAGAGAACCACCCTTCTTCTGATTAAGCCAGAATGCAAAGACGACAATGATGTATGGCAATTGTTCTTTGATGGCTCAAGGAGTAGACAAGGAGCTGGAGGAGGAGCCATGATTGTGTCCCCCAGAGGTATGAGATATTATTCAGCCTTCAAATTCAGTTTACTTGCTCAAATAACACTGCTGAATATGAGGCTTTAGTCCAAGGTCTTCATTGGGAAAGGAAGCTGGGAATCAAGAACTTGCAAGTATTCGGTGACAGTGAGTTGGTTGCCAATCAAGTCAGAGGACTTAATGCTATAAAAAATGACCTGCTCAAGAACTACAAGAGTAGGGTATGGGATCTCATGGAGGATTTCAAGGCCTTCAACATTGTGTCCATACCCAGGAAGGAGAATGAAGTTGTTGATAGACTTGCAGCATAGTTGGAGCAACATTTGATGTGGTTGACAACATCAAAAGAGGCAAAGAACAATGACATATCCATGTGGTTGTGAGGCCAGCAAAGTGCAGAGATAATAATACATCTTTGGCAGTGTTTGAGAATGATCAAAAATCATTAAATTTTTACAAGAAGAAGCTGAATTCTCAGCTAGAAACAAGGGAGACTAGAGCAACAATATGGGAATCAGATAGTACAGTTGTATACAAACAAGCTTCCCAAAGGCTTAGTGACACTGGAATCCATTTTCAATCATAATGATCAGTTCAAAAAGGAGAAGGCTAACTTGCAGATCAAAGGAGAAGATTCACAGTCAATCCTAGTTGGAGAAGACAAAACACTTCAAATTGGCAAAGTGGTCACCAAACAAGAAAGGTATGAATTCATACAACTTTGCCAAGAATTTATTGATGTGTTTGCTTGGAGTTATGAGGACCTAAGAGGGTTCAATCCAAAGCTAGCACAACACACAATCGAACTAGATCCAGCTGCTCAGCCCATCAGGTAGAAGCAGAGACCAGTCAACCCACATATTGAGCCTCTGATGAAGAAGGAGCTGAACAAGCTGATAGAGGCAAGCATCATATTTCTAATCAAACACTCAAGTTGGGTTACAAATATGGTCCCAATCAGAAAGAAAATGGAGAAATTAGGCTATGTGTTGACTTCAAAGATTTGAACAGAGCCTCCCTCAAAGATCACTACCCACTCCCTTCAATGGAGAAGATCTTGCAAGTAGTGTCTAGGTCAGAAAGGTTCTCCCTCCTAGATGGCTACTTAGGGTACAACCAGATCATGGTGAAAGAAGATGATCAATTCAAAACAACTTATACCATGAAATGGGGCACCTATGCCTACAGGAAAATGCCATTTGGATTATCCAACGCCGAGCCACTTTTCAAAGGGCAATGGATATGGAATTCAAGGGTGATCAACAAAATAGTGTTGATCTATTTGGATGACATTACAGTGTTTTCCAAGAATGCAACAGACCACCTTTCCCATCTAAGGTAGGTGTTC
Organism: Taxus wallichiana var. yunnanensis; assembly: GCA_018340775.1. Lineage (NCBI taxonomy): Eukaryota > Viridiplantae > Streptophyta > Pinopsida > Cupressales > Taxaceae > Taxus > Taxus wallichiana. The sequence goes on along the minus strand of CM031240.1, from coordinate 809,663,779 downwards.
CAAAGATGCAGGAGTTTTGGGGTGTCACTTGAACCCCAAAAATGCATATTCTTGGCCCATGAAGGCAAGCTTCTAGGCCATATCGTATCAAAGGAAGGATTGGCAATCGACCCGGAAGAGTTCAAGCAATAAGAGCATTGCCATTGCCAAGTCACAAGAAGGCTCTTCAAAGCTTCTTGGGAAAAATCAATTTTGTCCGTAGGTTTGTTCCAAACTTTGTTACCCTTGTTAAGCCAATAACGTTGATGTTGAAGAAGAGCTTAACATTCAGGTGGACAAATGAAGGAAAAGAAAGTTTTGAGGCTATCAAAGAAGCCATATCACAAGCCCCAACTCTTGTGAACCTAGATTTTTCTAAGATTTCATATTGTATGCCTTTGGTGGCAGTGACACAATTTCTGCAATCTTGGTACAATAGAACAAAGAAAGTACATAACAACCAATTGATTTCTTCAATCAGAGTCTGGAAGATTATGAGGTGAGGTACTCCTTCATTGAGAAGTAGGTCCTGGCGGTGATAAGAGGATTGAAGAAGTTTAAGCATTTGGTTTCAAACAACAAGATCTAACTATTGGTCTCCCATGCAGGAGTTAAAGAGTTCCTTCTCAGCAAGGACCTGAATGAAAAGCGTGTAGGATGAATCACTCATGTCATGGAATATGACATTGAGATCAAGGTCACCAAGCTAGTATGTGGGAAGGAGTTATGTGAACAACTAGCCTCAGGTCAACAAGATGAAACAAGACAGTGAAAAGGAGGTTGTTTTGTTCTACAAGATGATCAAGAAGAAGGGAGAGATGATGTACCGATCCTTGTTGGACCCAAGACATGGTGCACTTCCTTCGAATAGGCATGTGTCCTCATGGGATGAGTAAAGCAAAAAGAAGGCATTTTAGGCTACATGCCATCCCATATGTTCTTATTGATGGTGTCTTGTTTAAGAGGGACATCAATGACATTCTGTTGAGATGCATTGGGACAGATCAGGTGGAGAGAGTGCTACAAGAATTCCATGTTGAAGCAGCTAGAGGCCATTTTGCTCCAAGAGTGACAACACTCAAAATCATGAAAGCAGGATATTATTGGCCTAGAGTGTTTAGTGACTGCTACACATGGATCAAAAGGTGCAAGAATTGTGCATTCTTCAAAGGAAAGGAAAGGCTAGCAACACTTCCATTACACCCAATCTTAGTCGACCAACCTTTCATGCAATGGGGATTGGACTTCATTGGAGTCATCAATCCAAACTCAAGCCAAGGTCACAAATGGATCCTAACAATGACAAATTATTTCACCAAATGGACCGAGGCAGTGGCACTCAAGGAAGCAAATGAGTCTAGTATCCTAGATTTCTATGAAGGGATAGTGACCAAATTTGGAGTGCCACCACCATCATATCAGAAAATGCATTAGCATTTATAGGTTCCAAGATCACAGGATGGGCCATCAAGAATGGGACTTATTTGAGTACTTCATCAAACTATTACCCTCAAGGTAATGGCCAGGCTGAGTCCACAAACAAGAACCTACTAAAGATCATCAGAAGAACTCTTGATGAGAATCAGAGGACCTGGCACACAAAGCTCAAAATGGCCTTATGGGCTGATAGAATAACACCCAAGAGATCTACAGGCAGCTCTCCATTCAAGCTCGTCTATGGGAAAGAGGTAGTGTTGCCTATATCACTTGAGTTGCCAACATTGGAGCTTGTGAAGCAACTAGAGATGTTTGAATTTAGACCAATGGAGGCCAGGTATGCGGAGCTGATAGAATTAGAAGAAACCAGAGAGCATGCTCTCCAAGTAATAGAGAAGAATCAAGCTTCAATCAAGAAATGCTTTGACAAGAAGACAAAAGCAAGGACCTTCCAGGAAGGAGACTTGGTTTTGAAATGGGATGCAGATCGAGAAAAACCAGGAAGGCATTCCAAATTTGACACCATCTAGAGTGGCCCCTATATGATCACAAGATGCAAAAGTAGCAATGCTTTCTAATTGTCTACATTGGAGGGTGAAGAGTTGCAGATTCAGTAAATGGGATCTATCTTAAGCACTGCTACTAAAAGGGGAGTTCTCACCCTATACATATTAGTTTAGTTTTTCTTTCCTCTGAGTGCTTATACACATTGTCTTGTTGTAGTGTAGATTTCTTTTCTCCTAAGTGATTTGCATGCTCTGCATGTTCCATTTGGAGCATGTATGATTTCAAATTTTGTATATAGTGTGGTGTTGTTTTGTGGCTCTTGTGCAGTCCATTCGGAAAGACAGATGAAACCCCAGGTTAAAACAATTTTCTACTCTCAGAAACCTTCATTTCGAGATTTCTTATGAAAATTGAGAGTGCAAGCAGTCGGGCTCGTGAATCAGAGGCAAAATCAATATCAGACCGTCTTTCTCAACTCCATGCCCAATGGATACGACAAGGCAATTGGTCTTTTCATCTAGTAGGCAGATACCCCTGTGAGTCACCAAATTGTTATCCATATTTCACCCCCGTGCCAAATATTGGATCGACCATGATCCCGCATAAGAGGAAACAAAGTCAAAAGGTGGATGAAAAGGCTTCAAAATTGGCTAAGTATAAAGGTGTAAGTGGAGAATGCCAAGTGTCAGTATGGCGCTGATTCAAGGGGTGAATAGAGAAAATGTTTCTAAACGAGTGCTAGATTGCCGCGTGTCCCAGGGGAAAGTGGATCGTCGGGGAAAAAGTTGGTTCTTTGCCCTTGTTATCTCAAAAGGGGTAAAAGTTGCAAAATGGCCCGCAACTCCGCCCAAGGAAAAAGTCAAGCATTTGGGCCCGAGTCAAAGCCAAAGCGGGAATCGGAGGAAAGGGAAAAAGATAAATTCATGGACCCATAGGCCCGATTTTTGTTCCAATCTAGCTGCCACATGTCCCATATCAAAAGGGGACCCATTTTTCAAGTTGTTTTCCCGCCCTCTGTACGGACTTGATACAAACTTGAAGGGGCATATCTTTTGACTCAGGGCTCAAAATATTGTAAATATGATGTTGTTGGAAAGATCTCGGCCTCACCCATGTCATGGAGGTCTGAAACTTTAATTTTGAGGAGGTTAGGTGAAGAAAATGGAGGAAACATCTTCGGGCTTTCAATGCAGGATCTTCTTGCCTCAACAACCAGATCAGATTTGATCTGTTTCGTTGTTTCCTCTTCCTTCAAGGCGCCAAACCAAGGATTGATGTAGTAAAGATGGATTTGGGGAGATATTTCATCAGAGGCATTAACAGCGGTGGTTGAGCTTCAACCTACTTTTCCCGCTTCTCTCTCTCTTCTTCTTTTAGGTTGAATCTATAAATACGGGGTAGGATTCATTGTAAAGGGTTGGAAATTCTTTGTTTTTGTAGGATCCCTTCTCCTTCTAGCAAAGGGATCTATGGGGTTCAGGCCTTCTATCAAAATTGCATTACGTTTCTACCTCTTGGCTACTTTGTAATGGACTGTATCAATCTACAAAGTAATAAAACACGTCTGTGATCAATTTTAGATCCTTTCTTGTCTCTTTTGCTTTCATCTGGTCTCCATTACATATCTGGCTATCTGTGCTTGTTTATTGTATGCATTTTGTTGGTTTGTGTCTATTAGCAAAATAAGTGTTCATCATTCCTTTGGTGCATCACCTGGTAGTTTAGTCATTTCTTATTTCTTATACTCCTTTTACCCCTGTCTCCTTGGCAAGTTTTAGACTAAGTATAGAGATAAATCCTCTGCAAGCTCCCACGCATGCACCTGAACAGAGGAATAAGGAACCAACCTTTTAACTGGAGAGCTTTTCCATTTTGCAAGGTCCCATGCCTTGGGGAAAGTTCAATGTTATGCAATCACACCAAATGACTCTACCTTAGAAAAGTAGATTTTTAGAACTCATTTGGGGGTGCTTTGTGATTTCACACTAACAAGAAGAAAATGGGAAAAGGATTAGACCCAAAAAAATTACAGTCAATCGCAATTGCGACTAAATTTGGGAAAAAAAAAAAAAAAAAAAGATGTAGAAAAAATGTAGAATGACCAAAGGGTGTAAGGGAATGGAGCACACAACGTGTAGTAAAGATGCAAGGTAGGATGACCAAAATGAGCTAAATGACTAGAATGGAAGAAAATGGGAAAGTGATTTGACCCAAAAAAAATTTGCAGTCGATCGTAGTTACGACTAAATTTGGGAAAAAGTAGGGATGTAGAAAAAAATGTAAAATGAGTGATCTGTGGATATAGAAGGTTACATAATAGTCACAATTGTGACTAGCTCTGGGGAAAATATGTTATGAAAATCGTAGGGCAATGCATCTATGACTAAGATTGGGAAAATTAGGTCTTAGAATGACTTTCATAAATGGATATGGAAATGTGAGAGAATATTGTTAAGAATAGACACAATGTCATGCAAATGCGACTCAAACATAGTGGAAATTGAGATGTTTTCATTAGGATAATGTTGTTTTCTTTATTTTTGAGTTGAATATGGGTATGCTTAGTTTGGTTGTCTATTTAAAAAATCTCTCTAGTTAACAATGTTATTCAAACAAGTACATTTCACCAAAAAAAAATAGTCACGGGCTTTACCCCTTGATCAATCAAGTTGGGTCATTGACCCTTTTCTCCAGTGTGTCCTCTCAATGTGTTAGCTACTTCGGGGTTCCTATGGTACTCCTCACAATGAGTTTTAGGGATTATATAGAAGTACTTCCCATAGTTATGTGAATGAGCATTTACCCTTATACAAACTTGTATTTGATGTGTATTTATTCCCAATTCTTTCCTTAAGAAGAAACAAATATGTTTATGTTTTTACGAAACAAAATTACAGAAATAGCCATGCACTGCAACTATCCTACAACCAGATTGTTATATTTTTTTGGAGAAAAATCGCAACACAATCACAACTATGACTGGATTGCGACCAATTTTTAGCATATATGTAAAACGAAGTGTTAGATCTACAATAGAAACATTAGGTAAAAATAAAACCAAACTAAAATTAAATAAAAACCTAAAAAAACAAGGCAATTGGTCACACTGCGATTTCCTTACAACCAAATTGTTATATTTTTGGAGAAAAATTGCAACATAGTTCAGAATCGCAACTAAGCTCAACTGCGACCAATTTTTTTAGTAGATCTGTAAAACCAAGTGTTAGATCTACAATAGAAATGTCGATAAAAATAAAACCAAACCGAAATGAAATAAAACCCTAAAGAAAACAAGTCAATTAGATTTAGAAAGCAAAGTGATTTACCCACAACCAAAATGGTCCCATCGTGGTCGCCAAAATGTATGCCTAGATTTGGATCACCTACAAGATGTTTTAGTTGATATAACAATCACCAAATCAATGCTACTAAAAATAATGGGTTTATTGCCATTGAAAAAGTGAGGGACAATCACAGTTCTTTAATGAATATAGTGGGTAGAATTTTTTTGATTTGAATCAAAAACCGTACACAAATACACTTGGATAAATGTTTTAGTTTTTATTAGTTAGGGGACCTACCTCAATCAAATCCCTAACCATTTACGGAGATAAAATACATTTTATTGAGTAGAAAATGATAAAACAATGCATGAAAGTGAAAAGTATACCTGACTCGATTGTAAACCATCCACGAGTGTGATTCACTAAAAATCATATGAAGATCGCAAGCCAATCGTAGTTACAAATGAGACATATGTTGAAATTTTGCTAAAACAGTGATGCAACAAGTTGCACCTATCCTTTTTGAATCACCTTCACTTCTCCAAGACCTACAATTTGAAATATGTGAACAAAGAAGCAAAAATCAAGTATGGGATCAAGTGCACAAAGAGACAAGGGTGTTTAAGAATATGAAATGATGGGGGTGAGTGGTGTTTTATAATTTTTGGAGTGCATAGAATAATGTGACACACATGGGTGCAGTGTGAATAGATGGGTGGGATGATAGGGGTCCATAGTGCATTGGGCATGTAAATGGGTAGGTGGGATGAACATAATTAAATATGAGTGGGTGAGGGTTAGTAAATGAGTGATGAGGTGTCTTTTATCACCATTTTATGGGGTTTTATATTTTTTATTTGCTTTTGTGGGATGATTTTATTTTTTTGAGATTATTGTTTTATGATGTTTTTGGTATTTTTGAATAGGATACCTTATACGCAAGGTGCATTTTCTAGTGTCTACACAAGGTAGATTTGCTACACGGTGCTTGTTATCTTGCACGCATATTTTGGGCCATATTACACGTTGGGTAATGCTATTAATAAAGTTTAACCTCGAGTTTGTTACCCAAATCAATCAAAGGATATGTAATTATTGATTATCTTGCAAAATACCCACTCTTCGATCCCTCTCCTATCAACGATGAATTTTGGGATAGTTTGACCGCCTATAATATTGACACAAAAGTATGAACTATATATTTTTATCAATCCAAATGTTCTCTTTGGGGTAGTGGTGGCATTTTTTTCACCACCCACAAGTGAAACCATGTCCTCTACATATTATCTTGTATTCTCATCTACTTACAATATTGTTGAATACGAGGCCTTAATCCTAGGTCTTTACATTTCCATAATTACAAATATTTGGTGATTTGTAACTCATTATTCACCAAGTGTAAGATGTATATCACACAAAGGAAGAGTGATTAATCCCATACTATCACTATAGTTAAGCAATTGTTGTAATGGAATTACTTGAATATAAATGAAAATATTTCAGAATATATAATATATTATTAAGCCACTTCAAGGGGGAAACCTCCTAATTCTTACAATAAGACACTAATTCACACTCTTCACACATATGGGGAGGAATTACTCACCCATATATATAGGTATGATTGTGAAAGGTCATACCCCTTCATTAATATTAGTTTATACCTAATGACTAACTAACTAATGATTATAAGTATAAATGTTATATAATTCATATGTTATCCCACACTTATATCTATACATGTGGTAGGTTAATCTCTTATCATGCCCTTCCCCTTTAAAACAACGTTTCCCTCAACGTTGATCAACTCAGGATGGTGTTGTAGAAAATCATCATCTTTGGTCACCTCTTATGCCTTCATTTCCTCTTCATCTCCTGCATCTTCATTGGCCCCTTCAATGTAGAACAATTTCTTTTCAGCACATTTATGTCCCCTAGTCCATTTGCTATCATAATTGAAACATAAACCTTTTGCTTATTTTTCTTCAATTTTGAGGAGTCAATCGAGTAGGTCGAGGGAATGATTGTAATGACCCCATGGGCTTTGTATTAGTATTGAAAGACCTCCTTTCTACTAGCTCTCTTTCCTCAGCTTGTCATGCAAATATCATGGATTCAGCTATAGAACTTGGATTAAACATGCACACATCCAATTGGATATTATCCTTTAAGCCTCCTAAGAACAAATCATTTAGGTTGTTATCAGAGATATCATCCACCCTTAAGGATAAGTTCTGGAATTTCTAAATATAATCCTTTACTGTCCCCATTTTTTCGTAACTTGGCTAACTGGATAAAGTAGTTTTTTGTTACATTATTAGAGTAGTGCAATTGCATTTCATCTATGAGTACTGACCAAGTGACATTAAGACCCTTCTTTTTCTTTTGGGTACAAAGCCATCTATACCAAATGAACTGCTCTGGCTCAAGATATAAGGATGCCATTATAAAAATTCTTTACTTGATTGATCCAAGTTACTAGATCCTTCCCATCAAACTTATGCATTTCTACTTTTGGAAACATGTTCCTTCCCTGTTGTGCATTGTTATATACATTGGCATGGGTAGAAGATCCACCATGGTTTGGTTGTGTATAAATATGTGTTGGAGTTGGTTGAGGTTGAGAAACATTCAAGTTTGGGCGAATTTTTGCATAATATCATCTATGCAATCATTTGATCTGGTCCAATTCAAAGTGTTCATATCCAATTTTAAGTTACACATATCATATTCGATCTGGCTCACTTTATGATCCGTTGAGGAAAACCCAAGAGGAGATGATTTATCTAGCCTCGTTGTTGATTTCATATCATCTTTATAAGGTGTTTTACCTGGAGTATCAAAATTCTTGTTCTTACCTCTAGTTTGTGGACCTACCATAACAAAGGATTACCCTTACACAATTCAATTGTCCTTGTTTGACCGAATTTGACCAATGAATTTCTCAATGTAGATGACCTCAAATTTGAAAATGTAAAGAATGGACCTATATGGAAATTTGAAGAGATTTCCAAAAATGTAAAAATCCAAAAAATGTAGAAAATTAGTATATATGTAATAACTGTCACAAAACAACGAAAACAATTATGAAAATTTTACTGAAGTTTTATAATATTGGTCTTCAAATGTGGTAAAAAAAAACTCTGAAAAATTCACAACTGTTCTTGAGATATAGCGAAAAACCATTCATTTCCGAAATTGATGCTCTGATACCAAATGTAATGAAATTACTTGAATATAATTACAAATATATCAGAATATATAATATATTATTAAGCCACTTCAAGGGGGAAACCTCCTAAGTCTTACAATAAGACACTAACTCACACTCTTCACGCCTATGGGGAGGAATTACTCACCCATATATAGGTGTGATTGTGAAAGGTCATACCCCTTCATTAACATTAGTTTATACCTAATGATTATACATATAAATGTTATATAAGTCATATGTTATCCCACACTTATATCTATACATGTGGCGGAGTTAATCTCATATATTTTCTTGTATTCTCGTCTACTTATAATATTGCTGAATATGAGGCCTTAATCCTAGGTTTCTACATTACCATAATTACAAATATTTGGCGATTTGTAACTCATTATTCACCAAGTGCAAGATGTATATCACACAAAAGGAAGATCAATCAATCCCATATTATCACTATAGTTAAGAAATTGTTGTACAATTTCTCTCAACTTTAAATTCATATTCCATTGCTAATATCCCTTGTAAGGACAATTGACATGTGGATGTTGTGGCTAGTAAAACTTCATTGATTCCTCTTGATATAATATATGATTGTGCCAATTTTAATATTCACCAATTACGTAAAGCCTCTATCAATACTAATACCATTGATTACCTTAATGTCTTAGCCATCACACGAAGTCTTGTGATCTCGAATGGTACACTAATATATATGAATTTCTCTATCGACAATAGTACAAGAGAATGCTTCACCACAATAAAGTTGTCATCTACGTCATGAATCCACTCATTATGTTCTTCAGAGAATATTTGTTTCAACATTGATTTGTTGAATACCATTTACACTATTTAGGAGTTGATGAGGCTCAATTAGCCCTTTCCCAAATACATGACGGTGAGTGCAATGGTCACTTTAATGGGAAAGTTATGTCTTAGAAACTAATCTAATAAGGGTATTATTAGTCGAAAAATGGAACAAGAGTGTCATGAATATGCCAAACATTGTGATCAATGTCAATGACACATTAATCTCAATCACGCCCCATCCCATGCAATATATATTATTATCTCTTTGTGGCCTTTCTCCATATGGATTTTTGGCTTGGTGGTAAACTTAATCCCGAGTCCTCCTAGGGACATAAATTTATCATTACAGCTATTGAATATTTTACTAAATGGGTTTAAGAAATACCCCTAGAGTCCACTACGAGAAATGATATCTACCATTTCTTACTCACACACATCATCACTCACTTTGAAGTTCCTTCCACCATTTTTACAAACAATTGAATATCTTCTAATAATTGCACGCTTAATAATTTTTGTGCTAAATTATTAATCAAAAATCACCCTATCTACCCCTTACTACCTATAAGGCAATGGTCAAGGTGAGGCTACTAAAAACTATTGTCAAAATTCTTGAAAAACCATTGTTAAACATGAAACTCGATTAGCATAATCATAATATCTACACCATTTGGGCTTACCGTACTAGTTTTCGTACACCTACAAAAGCTTCTCCTTTTCTCAAGTATATCTGGGAAAAATATGTTCTTCCATTATAATTATAGATCCCCTCACTACAAGTTTCACTAAAAGATATTATTAAAGACAATGGTTATTGAAAAAATGATTGCATGAGCTATAAATGCTCGATTCTAGATGTGTGCAAGATTTGGAACACCTACATGTGTATTAAGAGTGTATTAAACAAACTTATAATGGTAATCTTGTTATTAAATAAAATCATAAGAATACAAATGCGTAAAAGACAAAAAAGGAAAATTCAAACCTAACTCGCTAGGCCCATATTTTGTTATTGAATGTGTCGGTCTCAATGTCTATCATTTGGCCACACTTAATGGCATGTTTGTAAAGAATCCCTTGAATATCATGTATTTATGGAAATATCATTCTTGATCTTATCCATAATCCCTCCTTGTACATAGTAAAAATTATAAATACAAAGCATTCAAATATTTACAAAAATATAAAACTAGGACCTATATACATAGCTTGAATTGTTTGCACTTTACATTATATGTTATTTGTCACTATGGTTTGATAGATAACATATAATTTCTATATATTATTTACACACATGCATTCACAATGTATATTGAGCTTGATGTAAGACACACACATAGTGTTACATGATGACATGTGTCATCCTATCCCTTTTGAGATACCAAGATCATATGGGGGCATCTCTTATACATTCTATACACGTAATATTGTTTCATTATGGTTCCTTTCTATTATGATCCTCATGTGTGGATTTCACTAATACCTCAAGGTTTTGGTGTAACGGTTCATTACATTTGGTATCAGAGCGACCACCTAGGTTCGAGTCCCAACACGGGTAGCTACGTCGGCATTGCAGTGTTCACCCGGGGCTCATATAGGGCAGGGTGTGGTCCCACTATACGGGCACAAATCTAGCCGGGGTCCGGGTATGGAAGCGTGGTGGGATGTTATGATCCTCATGTGCGGATTTCACTAATGCCTCAAGGTTTTGGTGTAACGCAACGTTACACTTTCTACTTCCTCATTATACTTGATCATATATATTCTGTACATGTTATCTTTTGAGCTAACAAGACTAACACATGTGTCTTGTGCAACGCATACATATCTTGATTTATGTGTTTCTTTACTAATTGTTATGATATTTTTATCATTGTTTTATATATATGTTTAATACTTGTTTGCTTTAGTGTATGTGTCCTAAGGGCCTTGATTGTATTGTGACACCGTGGGTGTCCCATGTTTTTGGATTCATGTCTTTCTTGTGTGACATTGTTTCTCTTGTTTGGGGCATAAGTGCCTTGATTGTCTTACGACACCATGGGTGTCCTATGTTTGTTGTTTGATTCCTTGATGTGACTCTTTTTACATAATATTTCTTCGTTATCTCAATTGACTATTGTTATGTCTCTCTCTTTTGGTCCATTACACATGATTTGTTACTAATTTTATTGTTGTTTGTTTCTTTGTGTGTTGTGGTATCCACCATGTGTATCCCCTTTACGAGTAATGGGATCTTATCGGTGGCAAAGCACTACACCCTTTTGTGTATTCCTACGTGGATTATTAGACTTTTAAGATAGGGATACAAATATTTTATTCTAAGTCGCGTGCTCAAATGTTTTATCACATGCACCTCAAAAAAGGGCATTCATTAGGGTATATTCAACACATATAAAAAGATTTATGAGTTTCTAGGCACAAGTTTTCATGAGGCAAGTCGTCAAAAATATCTTCAAACACAAAAATTGGGAAAAATTTACACATGTTCAAAAATGTATAGAACAATTAGGACCGTATAGACATTCCCGACACTCCCACACGTTTATGCCCTAGGGGCAATCACACCGGATTTTATATATTTTTATATTTCTACTTACATACACATATTTTTGACATAATTTCATACTCAATTGACATAGTTCAAAGTAGTTTATAGGAAGCATGAATATTTCACTCCTCCTCCGATTCAAGTACTCATTTTTAGTTACAAATAAAATGTTTTGGGGGCATGGGTCTCCTTCTCCTTCATTATCTCAAAGCATAATACACACTCCTACTTAGTTTTGTGACACACAAAAAGAAGGAATGGGGCACCCAATTCTATTTTATACTTTTTGTCTATAAATATAGAATTAGGACTAGATCTGTCTATAGTGGTGTGGTCTATGGTATTATGGAAGGTATCGAAGCGACTAAGTTCTTCATAGGTAGTCATTCCTATCCTCTTACACATTCAAAGGGGAAGATATTAGGGTTATTAAAAACTTTAATACATGGTATTCTTCCTTCACGGGGTGTTTTGGTACTTCTTTGTTCTTCTCTCTCTATCGGTGTTGGGTTGCATGCACCCAATACTCTAGTTTCTCCTTTGGGATAAATGTGGAGTGATCACCCCTAATCCTTTGGAAAGTTCAACACTACAATCTTATTCTCTAAGTGCAAACAAATAATGAGAGCTCTTCCCGCTCAAAACAAATGTGTATTCCTTCCATGTTTTGTATCCTTTTGTTTTCACTTTGTGAAAGTTCAAATTCTACATTTACATTTGAGTTACAATTCAATTTCTACTATGGACATTGAATACACTTTGTGTTGTAGGTTTCACCATGGGGCATGCCAACACTAATACATCTGGATGACAAAAAAATTGAGAACATACTAAGGGTGTCTACACACTTAGGTATATTTTCCTTTAAGCATGTAATTTTTATTTCGTACTTAGGGGGATGTTAATACTCAAATTTGGAATTTTACCCTTTGACATTGTTAGTTGTGGCAATGCTCCTTTGTTAAGAAAAATATTCACATTCCCTCCCCACTCAGTACATCTTATTATATCTCTCCCAACTTTTTTATTCCTACACACAAATGTGTCATCACATTCTAAATATGAATGCATAAACTACATATTTAACTTCTTGTTATCATGATACATATTTCAACTACATGCACATGTGTAACCATGTCCAAAACCATGCGATCTAGTTAAGATGTGTAATCTATTTTTGGATAACATGTATGGTCCCATATTAACACATCCTCCAAAATTGCAATCCATTTGATTATCTTTGTTAGATCACTTCATCCTCCTAATTCAGCCTTGTCATAACAATTTACCTTCAAAACCCTATATAAGCAATTAATATCACTTCATTTACTTATCGGGAGCTCTTATGAGCTCTCATAGAAAATACTAACTTTGAAGACACTCAAGGCTAATGTACATCCATTAGGGAATTCATTGCTACAATTATGAAGCACTCAAATAGGTCAATGAGTTGAAATTCCCTCATTTTCAAGCTTTGAAAGATCCCAATTCAATGTCTTATCAAGAGAAAAACCATCCCAAACATTTTCATAGTGGTTCAAGTCTCCAAACTAGTTGTATCCATATAGATATCACATGATAGGTACAGAAATATGTGTGGTTTAGGCCTCGTCGGAGTAGTGCCAATGTAGGCGGTGCACAACCGCACGTCAATCCAAACACTAACCTTTTATAGGGTCCTTCACCCATAGTTAGGGTTTGAGTTTGATTCAGATTATTTTAATGGTTTTGTAACTATGTGACACTTAGGGTTTGAAAATGGCATACATTTTTAGGAAAATGAATGCGATATGAAGTTATAGAGCCACACTCTAAACATATTCAATATTGTATAACATGGGCCAAGACGATATAGACATTCTGACATAATTGTACAATTACGTACTAGTGCATTTTCTAGCTACAATATCAATAATGAAGCATCATTAGGTTCATTACTCCCAGATATTCTATTTTGTGCACCTAGATCTCTCTTTTGTCACTATGTATAACTAAGTGCATCCCTCTTGTGTTTTTGAGCTTATAACATACCGTTATCACTAGTTACAAGTATTAATGTGTTACGATATTGAATGATTAATTTTGGAAGTTAATTAATCATAATAACCTTTGTAACAAACCTTACATCCTCTTTTAATGCATTTATAGCATTATTAAATTAACTAGGGTGTAAATAGGATGATCACAAATATGGAAACCAATCTATGTATAGACTAGACACAAACAATGATCTTATAGATGATGATTGTGGATAGGATTCATATGCACACCGCAAAACAGTCAAATCTTTCCTAAGCGTACTTGAATTATTGAGGTCAAACTGAAGAAACCAATGAGAGGATGACATGGGATGGATGGATAATTTTTTTAACATAGATGTAAACAACTTGACCAAGTACTTGGGAGGTATCCAAACACGTATACAAAGACAAGATGTCTTATGTAAGACAAAGTAGCTCGATGAGGCTTGCATGCTAGATTACTACATTAAGGAGGAAAAATGCAAGAAGGGAAATGCTTAATGAAATATCAACCCATAAATTAGCCTAAGAAAGAGAAAAAAACTACCTTAAAAGAAGGGTGAGTGGAAAGGTAAAAGAAATGTTATTACTTTAAATACTTATAGGGATCCAAATAAATATTGTAATCATTTTTCTATCAATATACATACATACACTACATGTTGAAAGCTATATCTAGAATCGCATCTAAAGCATTGATCCAAGGAAGACTCCAAGAAATCCATGGAATATTTGAAATCAAAGGTAAATATTGAGGATAATTATTTTGTATATGAGACATTGGGTTTCACAATGAACAACTTGAGCATCAAGGAGAAAGAGAGAAATGAGTAAGTTATTTCAAATTGAGATTCAAATTAAGAAGAAAAAGGTAAATGCATATGTTGGTAGTAGGCCTCAAGTCAATTTTACTCCAAATTAATTTTTTAGAAATCTGGTTCATAAACATATGACCATTCTTGAGCATATCCATTGGGTCAAGTGAAGAAGAGAGTTAAAATTTAGGTGATAAAGAAATGTAAATTCAATTTCGGGATTAACCCATAATACATTAATGAGGTAGAAGCATATGCAATTCCTCCCGATACATTTGATGTGGTGTTTAAAACTTGTTACTTTTATATTGAGGATGCAATCTTCACAAGAAGGGATAACAAATGCATATGATTCAAGGATGGAATGAATTTTAGTGTCAAGAAAAATCAATGAAATCCCAAACTTACCCGGTAAGTGCCAAACAAATAAAGAGACCAGCTCCATATAATAATTATTTTCAATTACTTATTTAA
The DNA here is from genome assembly GCA_018340775.1 of Taxus wallichiana var. yunnanensis. Classification (NCBI taxonomy): domain Eukaryota; kingdom Viridiplantae; phylum Streptophyta; class Pinopsida; order Cupressales; family Taxaceae; genus Taxus; species Taxus wallichiana. The sequence goes on along the minus strand of CM031240.1, from coordinate 809,648,693 downwards.
AAAGAAAAATTGGAAGATGGGTTAGAGTTTTCTAATGTTTCTAGCCAAATATTAAAATATTTGGATGATATGTTGTAATTTTTTCAATAAGTGTTCCAAACTCCTAAGGGTTTGTCTCGAAATGGGAAGTAGAACATGAGATTCAATTGTTATTAGAATCTTCTTTACTTAACACTAATTTGTACAAGTAACCACTCTTTGAGAGAAATGAAATTAAGAAACAACTTCATGAGGAGTTGGCATATGGGGTCATTTTTCCAATTAACTCACCATGTGGGTCACCCATTGTGATGGTACATAGGAAAGATGACTATTAGAGAATGTGCATATATTATAAAGCCTTGAACAAGATCACAATCAAGAACCACTATCATGGATTGATGACCTATTGGACCAACTTCAACATGCCTAATATTTCACTAAGTTGGATCTCAAACTCATGTATCATCAAGTACATATGAAGGAGGAGGACGTATGGAAGACAACCTTCAAGATAAAATTGGGTTTGTATGAATGTTAGTACTTTCTTTTGATATATGTAATCGATATACTAAATTCATGGGATTGATTAATCATGTATTGCATCAATTCATAACTACATATATCATAGTGTATCTAGACAATATTCTAATTTTTAGTGGCAACATGGGAAGAACATCTAACACATTTGAGAGAAGCAATATGAGTGATAAAAGAAAAATAATTGTGTAATATGAAGAAATGTGTGTTATTGTAAAATAATCGCCAATCTATTTTTGACATGTTACTAGAGGAGGAGAACTATGAGTGGAACTTTCAAAGGTTTATGACATCCTAATTGTCTCACACCAAAGAGTGTTCAGTAGAGTAGAAGTTTTATTGGAGCGAGTTGAATACATTTTTCGAGGTTATAACATCATCATTAGGTCTTTTTTTATATGACTAAATCCCGATAAAGGGAAAATGGTAATTTAAAAAGTTTAAATAGTTAAAATTCACCTCAAAATACATGTGGAAGAGAGAGAAATCATAAAGATGTATAAAATTAAAGAAAGGATGGCAAAATTTTTGGTGTAAAAGGAGTCACTTTAACAACATGTATTTATTTGAAAAATTGAAATGAGTTAAAATAGCTAGAGAAACCCAAAGAGGGGTGAATTTATAATTATAATGAACAATTATCATGTAAAAGATAATTATTATGAGACACAAGTGGTTATAATAATCTTTTAATATTATAAAAGGAATGGTAGGTCCTTGGAAAGGTAGGAAGATGTTGATTATTGTTTTATGTGAATAGGACTAGAAATATTTGAGACATGTTTCTAGAAGGTTTTGTAAGGGGGTTTGGGAAATAGTGGGGATATTGGTTAAGAAGGGGCACACAAAATGTGTCCACCGGAGGGTGTGGTGCACATATATGAGAGTCTTGGCCATGGATAAGTTGTGTTGTATGAACACGTTTAGAATGTTGTTAAGATTCTTATTGCCACACCGTGTTATCTTCCCAATTATCCTATCTACTCTACCTTGCTAGGGAGAAGGTGTGAATGACCTTTCCAAACACTTGCAGAGATATATGTATTCAACTTTGTAAACTTTGATTTATGAATAATGAAGTGTTAAATTATTAAAATATCTTTCTTGTGTTATTTTACTTTCCATGGAAATGTTTCAATAAATTTTGAATTGATAAATATTATAATAACTTAGTAATTAAATTAAATTAAAATAATTAATTAGGAAAATCCAGGATAAAATTAGGGTTTTTTAAATGAAATTTTTCTTTGTAATAAATAAATTATTAAAAGCGAAAAAAACACCTTACATCTTTATAATATAACAATATGAATGTAGTGCCCATTCAAACAACCACTTGAGGCCCAAGAAACAATCTAGGGTTAGCTAGAAAATTATGGGATAATTTTTTTTTTTTATTTGAAGTGTCTACAACTAAGTTGCAAGACACTAGTTTTCACTAATAGGTTCGAAACAAAACCCGCTTACCAAAACACAAGTTTCCTTTATGAACTTATAACATGTTTATGAGGTTTAAATTTTAGGGTTAGATGTTCTAGTTAGATTCAGGGAGTAATCTTACCCCATACCTGCTCTCTAACAGACTTAGAACTTCAACTAGATTTTACTCATATTCAACGCTTTCAAAATTTCCCTAAACCATTCCCAATGGATATGAAATTTTCTCACCTTTTCGGTGATATAAGGAAGTTCTCCTAACTCCAAGTAGAACTCAAGTTATGAGTGGGGAGTTCTGGGGCCAAATTTTCCCAGAGGGACACGTGGCAAGAGGAGGAGGAGTGCACCTTGGGCGGGTTGGCGGGTCGCGGGGTGGAATTAGGAAATTTTCCCAACGCACGGGTGAAAAATCACATATTGTTCCGCTCCCCGCAGGTCCGCCAAGGACACGTGGCGACCGCGGAGACAACGTTGGAGCGGCGGGAGAAATTGGTGGTCTCGCCCGAGGAGGAAAAAGGAACAAAAGGGCACGCAGTCCGTACACCCGCGGGAAGATAAAGGAGAAAAGGGGAAGCGGGGTTGCGGGTGGCAGAGGGAAAATTGGAAAATTTCCCAAAGCCAAAACACAAAAGAAAAGGGAGAAGGAAGGTCCGCACTCCCACTTCCACCACCCCCAAGGTGCCACATGGCACGTTTTCATTGGCCGCGGGCCGACGGGGTCAACACGGAAATTTTTCCCAATTTTTTTTTAAAAGCTAAGGGGTTAAAAAGAACCCGCGCCTCTACCATAGCCACAAGGGGACACGTGGTGCTCTCTGATTGGCGGAGGGCCGACGGAGGGAAAAGTTAAAATTTTCCAAAAAATTTCAAAAAGTTAAAGGGGTAAAATTTTTCCACACCTCCGCCTCAGCCCCTGGAGGACACGTGGCAGCCTCTGATTGGCTGTGGGCCGGAGGAGGAAAAGTGAAAATTTTCTTGAGCCCAAAATTTCAAAAAAAAATTCTAAGGCAATTTTGATGGGAAAATTTTGGGTTGCGGGCCCGATAGGGAAAATTTTCCCAAATTTTCCGCCAAGGCACAAAAATTTCAAAGTGTCATAACTTGAGCTAGAAAGCTCAGTTTTGGGCAAATGAGGACTTTTCGGAAAGATCTCAAAGTCCTATTTGCACAAGAAATATAAAATTTAATTTTTGATAAATTTTTAAGGGTCAATTTTGCAAAAACGATCTGCAGGCCTTTATTTGGCGAACTAACAATTTCCAACTTATAATTTTAGTAAAATTAGAACTCCTCCTTCACTCAACATGTCAAACAGACATGGAGAATCAGTCTAGGGTGGGTTTAGAGTGTTTTAGGGAAGTTAATTTATCCAATCTCTGTTCAAGGTTGCATTTTTCCGACAATAGACGGAAAAATGATTGTCAAGCTTCTGAATTGCTTGTTTAGGATGAAGTATATTACAGTGAACTCTTTCTTTAAATTGGAATCTCCATTTTGTCATTTAAATGTGCATATGATTCCTAACTTAGTCAAATAAATTTCTTATTAAATCATCCATCTAATTCTAAATGAAACTACATTTCTGATTTCAGTTTTAATATACATTTTGCAAGGAAAATAACATTGACTTTCATTCCATATGCATTCTTCTTTCGACATTCCAAATAGAGGTCTCTTATTGCAAGTAAAACTCAGATTTCCAATGGAGAAGATAACATATGAACAAGGTAAAACACTTTTGAGAAAGGAATGCAATCCTTCATTGATCTTCAATACAATTTTTACAACTTTCCTTTCTATTTGATTTCAAATACAATACATACAATAACAACATTGTTTCTTATTCCTTTTCAAAATAGAGATATCATTCTTGGACAACAAAACAATTCCAGTATACAATCCAATTTTGAAACTACTTCAATCTTCTATTCATAATTCCATAACACTTTTACAACTTGTCACTTTTCCAATTTGAATTGGTTTCAAATTACAAAATACAAAGTATGAAACATCATTCACATTTTCTTTCCAAAGTAAAACAGAGAAGTATAATTCTTCTTGTGCATTTCTCAATTCAATTACAACTTCCATTAACAATGCAATGCTTCACATTACAACATTTATACATTCATCCACTCAAAGTGGGAAAAGTTATATTGAATTACTCAAAGGAAATGACTGTCAAACTGTGGAATTCTTTCTCCAAACAACAACATGCTTGTTTCTTCTTCTTTTCAACTTTGATCACAACAAGGAAGGGGGAAAGGCAACGCTCTCCACCCAACTAAGACATCCAATGAGAAAGGAGAAGCCATCCTTCCCCATTGGCCCCGAGCCCCAACCATATTGAAATGGAGCATGAATATCAACACATGGCAACAAAGGCTTCTATCACATACAAGCAACATTCACATTGCATACAATCAACAAAATGCACAGTTCAAAATAATACAATAGTTCCCAACTGCATTTGAAACAATTCATACAACACATAGGCTTGATCAAGCAAGCCAACAAGAGCAAGAACTATGGGGAACTCCTTATGCCTCCTAATTTGGAATTGGGCATCCACCAAAATGCATACCGCCAATAATCATATCAAACCCATAAACCTTATATCTCCCAACCCCTCCTTATGCCCCCAAGTTTATCCCTTATGCCCCCATAGTAAGAAATGCAAGCAGTTTATTTTCCAAGGTGGATCCCAAACCAAAACTCCCTCCATAATAAAACTGTGCCATTGGCAATCCCTTATGTCCCCCATATGAAATCCCCATAGCCTTCTCCTACACCTTACCCTAAGCATTCTACCCAACCAGCCAAGAATGCAAACACAAACACCATTCAAAAATGCATGCAAGAGAAGGAAAACTTTTAAAAATACAACTCAAGATGCCTACCTCTCCATAATGGAGTTTGTTCCAAGCTCACAAGCTTTCCATAATGTTAAAGTGCAGTCCAAATCCAACAAAGTATAAGCATGCAAAAAGACTTCAAGCTTCCTCCACAACAAGCTCCAAAACAACAACAAAAATGTGCCCCTAAGAGGAAAATAACAAAGTTTCAACAACCATAAACAAGCAAGTAGTTTCACTTTTATAGGAGAGGGAAGAGAAGATGATGATGTGGATCCATGTGGGATGCCACATCATTCTTCCTCAACCCCAAGAGGAAAGTCAACATCCTTCACCAAATCACAATAAATAAAAATGATAAAATCACTTACATACTTCAAAAATGTCCATACTCCAAAAGGACCAAATTAAAAACATGTAAGGGAAGTGCAATTAAATCTTACATATTGTCACTTCAAAATGTATTATAAATGCCTACATTTAACCTCAAAACCATAGGCATGGTTGGTGGATCATTTAAAGAGGTGTGGGACAAGTTTAACTTGTCCCACAAGCCTCCAAATTTGGCCTCTAAGGTTAAATTCGAATTTCATAAAAGATGGAGTACTTGACTTTCCAAAATTTGCCTTACAAGACTCTTACAAATTTCTTACAACATCACTTAACACACACTCTACCACATTAATATTTATAACAACTTTATTAATTTCATTCTACACCCCAATTTAATTTAAATAAAATTTAACTATATGACTATCACATTAATCCACCACATATAAATTAATTAAAGGAAGGAACACATTACAAATAAAATACATACAACAATAATCAAAAGGGAACACATAAATAAAACACTTATCCCATGGTCACATATAATGGAAATCCCCCCCATGGGAATTCCTAACATAACACAACACACAAACTCATAACATAGTTGCCATGGTGACCTTGTTGAATTCACTTGAAATTTTAATATGGTTAGTCTCAGGTCCCCGACACTATTGTGATTTTTAACTTGCAAAATGTAAATACCTCCTTCGGCCTCATGGCCATATCAGAACATCAAAATGATATAAACAATATCTCAAAATCATCCAAACACACAGATCACAACAATATCAATAATTCAACATTATCATTTTTAATTAAATAAATCAACTATATCATCATCAAAATCTACCATACCAGATCTACTCAAAATATCCAATATCATAAGTCCAAATCAACATCTATAATATGTCCATGTCAAACAATATATCATCAACCACATATAGAAAATGTCTCTAGTAATCATCAAGCATAATAACTGAATCCAGATCAATACTAATCCATGATCTAACATCTAACCATCATACTAAAACAAAACATAATAGTGTCCATAATATGATCAATAGTATCAAAATCAGTATCTAAAAGTGTCAAAGGGAAGTGGGCACTACATCCCCTCCCCTTAGACTCAACTTCCTCCTGGAAGTCAATGGAATAAATGTTGAAACTGCACTCGTAATACTGTGGCATCCTCCCAAGTGGACATTTGTTGCCTTATCATATATGTCCCATGCACCCGTACACGATCAATCTCTCGCCTCGAAGGCCCTGTGGTCCCGCGATTTATGATACGGACGGGCTCCACCATCACCTACCCCCGATCCCGCACTGCAATGATGTCCAGTCTAACACATGAGAAAGATCTACAATGTACCTCCTAAGGATAGAAACATGAAACACATCATGTACGCGAGACAAGCTGGGTGGCAATGTTAGACAAGTAAGCCAAATAGTCAATACGCTCCAAGATCTCAAAGGGACCAACGAATCTAGGAGCTAACTTAGAACTTTTTTGTAACGGATAGGGCTCTTATGTGGTCTAACACGAAGGAACACCTTCATGCCCACATCAAAGCTAATGTTAGGAAATAAGAGATAAAATATGCGGAATAATCTCTTATAGAATCACAACAAATGAGAAACTAATATGCAGAAATTATTACAGATCTGAAATAAAATTGTAGAATAAAATAACACAACACAAGGAGACAATATTTAACGTGGTTCACCCAATTTGGGCTACGTCCACCAAGAATCACTTGCTCAAATTTTATTACAAGCCACCACTCTCTCAATACAATACCCAGATCTGTTTGGAGCTATGCTCAACAAACTCTACAAAATTCACAGCTGAATTCAAAACACATCTGCAATGTTTTTCATACCTCTATCATATGCATAAAACCATATAAATAGACAACTGCTTAAGTAGTTTTACAAAACCGTGGGTATCAAAACCATGGGCAAAACCCGTCCCATAAACCTATGGGTCAAAAATCTTGCCCATATGAGAAGAGCACGTTTCCGATATGTCGGGTGCATTTTTTTTCGAGGCCAAAAAAATTATGCCTAAATTTTTCTCTTTTCGGGTGCGCCCCCAAACCTTGCTCATGCTACGGGGCCCATCCCATGCCCCGAACCCCGGCGAGGATACATGAAAAGTGTACAATACTCTTAGTGTATAGTCTTTAACACTTTCACACATGAAAACAGACTCCACAACCTAACATTTCTGATCTGTCATCACCAATCCGGCACTATGATAATTCTTCGGGAACTCCTCGTCGTTTATGATTATTAACTAATGCACAACTTTTAGTTTGGTAGATGTAATCTGAAAACAAACAACAAACATAACACAAGAATGCCATAGACTATGATAAGAATGAATGATGATAAATCTGAAATATCGAGTAAATTATAATATTAACATGAAATTGTTACAATTTCACCCATGAGGTACTTCAAGTGTTATTGACTTCACTTGCCTTCCACCAATACTATGGGAAAACTTCACAATTACACCTCTTAATGACTTCTTTAACACACATTCAAAATGATGGCTTCCTTTACACACTTACTCATACAATATTTCTCACTACTTCCTTCTATGCTAAATGAGGGGGTGGCCTCTTTATTTATAGAACTTCTAAGCTTATCCATCTTATCTCTAAGATAGGATAAGAAATCCACTGACGAATCATATTCCATACCTTAACTCTTATTTGTACATGTAAGCTTATTTTTAAGATAAGATAAACCTTATCATTTCACATGGGTTCCACATTTTTAGACTTTTTACAAATAAAATACACAAAATATTTAAATTACAATATAACATTTCTAATTCCTAAATAGACCCTAAATTACGGACTTTGACAAACATTTTAACCACTTACGACAAATATTTATTTTTTACCACAACATTCCTATTGTACTTTTGACTATTACCATTACTACTGGTGGCAACGTCTTTGGCATTTCGATTATCCTATGACGCTACTACTAATTATACTTAACAACATTCTATTCCTAATACATACATTAAGAAATAGAAATTACGGAGGAAAATTTTAGTGTCGAAAATCTTCTTCTTAGCTTCTACTCCTTCCTCGGAGTAGACTATTAACAGTGCTTGGAAAATCTTCAACTTATCGTGGTTGACCCATTTCGTAATGGGAGTGCCATCCAATTCCTCCAATCGGTATGTACCATTTTCATGCACAATCTGCTATTTTGTAGGGTCCCATCCATTTTGGAACAAATTTTATCTGTCTTCTTTTTTGTATTTGGAATCATATACTAGAACCAAGTCATTCACATGAAATGGAGACCAACGAATCTTTTGATCAAAGTATTCCTTTCGCTTCATTTTCTTCGTATAGCTTGTATCCTTCGTTATTTCCTCATTTCCTCTAGCAAATGAAGATGTATCAACCTTTCTTTTCTTGAATCACTTTCATCCATCCTTTCATTTTCATAACTCTCACAAAGTGGGAATATCAAACTCAATAGGAAGAACTGAATCAATTGCCATAAGCCAACTTGAAATTGGGAGTATCCTGTTAAATTTGACTTTGATGTTGCCATATATGCCCACAATGCTGCATGAATCATTTTATCCCACTTATGTACCTACAAGGCTGCATCTTTTGCTAGAATTTGACACAACACAAAATTTGTTCGTTCCACCTGTCCATTTGTGCTTGGCTTGTATGTTGTTGCCTTCCTGTGCTTAATAGAAAATTTGTTGACTAGGGCTTCTACCACCTCATTAATGAAGTGGCTTCCTTGATCTGTTACAATTTCTAATGGGCAACCAAATCTAGTGACAATGCGTTCATATATGAACCTTGCCACTTCATCCATAGAAGTTGTTTTCAATGGCCTAGCTTCAACCCACTTGGTTAAATAATCTGTGGAAGCAACTACAATATACTTATTTTGACATGGGGTAGTTAGAAGTGGACCTACAATGTCTATTCCCTACTTTTCAAAGGGACCAAGTGGAAGAATAGGACATAATGGAGCTGATAAAGTCTTACGGTTACCATGTGTTTAACAAATATCACATGTCTTACAATAATTATAACAATCTTTAAAAAGAGTGGGCGGTGATAACCTACATCCAAGATCCTTCTTGCTGTAAGTTGTCCAGAGAAGTGCCCTCCACATGTACCATTGTGGAATTCTTTTATCATCTCCTTCCCTTGATCATGTCCAACGACCCTCTTGTATGTCCATCAAAGTCCTATTCGAAACAATACTCCATGCAGTAATAGAATATGGACGATCGACTTGAGCAATCTTCCTCTTAGTCTTTGCATTGGCACCATCAGGAAACTTGAATTCATTCAGATAATTCTAAATATCTATGTATTCACTAGGGATTGTGTCAAGGAATAACAATGTTGCATCTAGGAAATCATCATCATCACAAGATGAACCTAAACCATCATAGACTCGAGAGAGTGCATCTGCATTGACATGCTTCTTTCCTGGCCTATCTATAATATCAAATTCAAATTCTTGTAGCAAAATTATCCATCTTGCTATCCTCCCTGATGGGTTAGGCTTATTTACAATATATTTTAGAGCTTGATGATCTGTTACAACTATAAATTTCTGCCCTAGCAAGTAATTTCTAAACTTCTTTACAGCAAAAATGATAGCTAGAGCATTTTTTCAATTACAGTATAATTTACCTCAACACTTTGCTCATTTATCCGCTCCCAAAGTAAACTGGGTGTTCATTCCCATTTTCATCATTTTGACTCAAAGTACTTCCTAGTCTTTGCATCTCGAGGCATCAGTGTACACAATGAATGGCTTACTCCAATCTAGATTCTTTAAAACAAGTGAAGACACCGGACTTCATGCGCCTTATTTCTGCCCGGTTCATAAGTAACATCCTTCTTAAAGAATTGGGTTAGCGGTCTTGATGAACCTTCTATAGTAACCCACATGGCCTAAAAATGATCTCAACTTACTTCTATTCATAGGAAATGGTAACTCTTTGATTTTTGAAATTTTATCAGGATTAGTACCAATACCATCTCTGGATACAACATGCCCTAACAAAACACCTTTAGAACATTCAAAGGCACACTTTGTAGGGTTTAGTGAGGTTTTTGCTTCATCTAACCTTTGAAATATTGTCTCCATCTCAGTGCGCAGGTGGTCCATCTTGCTCCCATAGATGTAAAAATCATCCAGAAATACTCTGATGAAGTTCCCAATGTAAGGTTCGAACACCCTATTCATCAAACGTTAGAACGTTGCTGGAGCATTACACAACCCAAAAGGCATAACTTTATAAGCAAACGTTCCCAAGGAGTGGTGAACGTGGTCTTGGTGATCTTTTTCGCTATATAGACTTGGTTGTATCCGCTATATTCATTAACAAAACTATAACACTTCGGCCAGCTATTTCGTCCAAGATCGATCTCGAGAATGGAAGAGGGTAATGATCCTTCTTTGTTGCCTTATTGAGCTTTCTCGTAATCAACACAAATGCGTAGCTTCCCATTCTTTTTATTGAGATCACAATGAGAGAAACCCATTCTCGAATTCTCCACGGTAAATATGAATCTGCATCAAGCAACTTATCTATTTCTTATTTTACGGTCTTGGAAAAATTAGGATTCATTCTACATAGCATTTGTTTTATAGGCTCAGCACCATCTATCACTCAATAGAATGTTCTACCCAACTTACTTGATGAAGTTCCTTGTAATCAAAAGTGAATATGTGTATGTACCTTCGAAAGAGCTGGAGGTAGGATTCCTTCTCACTCTCCATCACAACATCACCAATCTTTATTTGTTGGAGAAGATCATCAATTTCTTCTTCAGATAATTTTATGGGGTCATGAGTCAATGTGACTAGAAGGATATCCATGACGAGACATCAACCTCACTTTCTTCATCTTTGGCGTCCACTTCACCGGTACTCGAGTAATTAGAGGATGTCCAATCATCAGTTTCATCACTTGAATCCACAGGTTCTGCCTTATGATGCCGAGGGATCACGTTTATCTTCACCCTCTCTCTACCACGTCCAAGTGTCATGAATCCTTCATTCCAGTAGTTTCTTGCATTAACTCTCCTTAGCCATGGTCTTGTTAACAACATTGGGTACGCAACAATACGATTTTTCATCACCTCAAAGTCTACCACACATACAACACCCATAATGAGATATTGTCACATTTGAAACTACACCTTCTGGTTTAGTTTTTCCCTTATTTAATGACCTTAACATAAGTGTTGAGGGGCGATCAATTTTTAAACCCAACATATTCATTACAGACTCGGTCATTACATTAACTGCAGCACCTCCATCAACTAAGACATCATGAATTGAAATACTATTACATAATACCTAAGTTTATGGAGCATAGGATCCGCCTCTGCCTCCAAAACAGGGACCTCAACCTCCTTCCTTCATCGAGCATTGAGTCCACTTCGCAGCCTCTCGCCTCTTCTCGAGAAGATAGCCAAGAGTTAACCATATGTAATATTTGCAGGCCTTTTGGACAAATTTCTAAGATGGAGTATGATCCTTGTCTCTGTGAAATCAGAAAATCCTGCACACCCAACTTTCTTCTCCTATGTTTCTTACTAGTTTCTCCTTTCATCTTCTTAGGATCATTTCCATCTTGATTATCTTTTTTTTTTTTTTTTTTTGTTATAAACACATCTACTTCATTATTTATGCTCTTATCTACTACATCAAAAGAATTCACAGGTACTTTTCCTTTATCATTATCTCTTGTACCAGATGTAGAAGCTCTATCTGGACAATTATACTTATAATGACCCTTTTTATAACAACCATAACATACAACTTCAGAAATATTTCTTTTTGGACCTCTATCTCCTCCCTAAGAACTAAATTCTTTTCCTTGAAGAAGATTAATAGTTAACTGGCCCATCTTCCTGAGCAGATCTTCATACTCAGTAGATGTACTAGGAGAAAGATTTGTTCTCACCGAGAGTGGTTGTGGATTCTAGACCAAAGGTGCTGGTGTAGGCTCTACTTTAGCAACAATTTCTTTGGGCTCCTCTTCCATGCTTTCTTCTTGCTTCTTCGCAATCTCATTTGCTTGTTCAATGGTTGGGCGGTCATACTTCACTCGTTGTCCGATCTCGGCTTCATCCCAAGAATGAAGTGCTTACAGAGGAGATTATCCATGCTATTCATCAGCCCATCCGCTAATCCTTTCTTCCGGATCTAGGCATCAAGCTTCCTCCTTAGCTCTAGAACACGAGCATGATAATCCTTTATCTTCTCCTTCTCTCCTTGGGATAGCTTTGTGATATCGATCATGAGATCGCATATTTCGTTGTTCACAAATTCTTCAAGAAAACTTTCAGCTTAATAAATCCCATGAGTTTTTTACATTATCACCTAGTGTTTCAAACCACCTAAGGGCTGAACCATCCAAAAAGGTAGGAAAAAATTTAGTTCATTGTTCCCTTCTTATGAGGCCATTACAAATGCAAGATCGTTTAAACTCTTGAATGAAAGAGGAAGCATCTTCATTAGATTGGGCTGAAAAAACAAGAATCTTCCCCATTTCCAAAAGTAACCACAGTGAAATACCAACCCACAAGTACAATCAACAAGACTTATGCGCACAAATAATTAGAATCACTATAATAAAAATAGAAATGACCACGGTAAACTATGGTAAAACTTGACTTATGTTGTAAAACTAACTTTACTTGTGGTAAACACTATTCATAGTAAAAAGTGAAGTTACTGCGGTAAATACTATTCACGGTAAAAAGTGACTTTACTGCGGTAAATACTATTCATGGTAAAAAGTGACTTTACCATGGTAACTACTATGCACAGTAAAAACAAGGTTACCCTCCAAATGATTTTTGACTAAGTGGGAATATCTCTCCAGAAAATCCACCAACGAGGAATGGTCCCGAACAACGGAACCAAAATGTCATCACCAATCCGGCACTATGATAATTCTTCACCGGGAACTCCTCGTGCTATGATTATTAACTAATGCACAACTTTTAGTTTGGTGGATGTAATCTAAAAACACAACAAACATAACACAAGAATACCATAGACTATGATAAGAAGAATGATGATAAATCTGAAATATCAGAGTAAATTATAATATTAACATGAAATTGTTACAATCTCACCCATGAGGTACTTCAAGTGTTAATGACTTCACTTGCCTTCCACCAATACCATGGGAAAACTTCACAATTACACCTCTTAATGACTTCTTTAACACACCTTCAAAATGATGGCTTCCTTTACACACTTACTCATACAATATTTCTCACTACTTCCTTCTATGCTAAATGAGGGGGTGGCCTCTTTATTTATAGAACTTCCGAGACTTATCCATCTTATCTCTAAGATAGGATAAGAAATCCACTCGACGAATCATATTCCATACCTTAACTCTTATCTCGTACATGTAAGCTTATTTTTTAAGATAAGATAAACCTTATCATTTCACATGGGTTCCACATTTTTAGACTTTTACAAATAAAATACACAAAATATTTATGACCTCACTCCTTGTCCTTATTACCAATATAATATTTCTAATTCCTAATCATGTAGACCCTATTTCTCTACTTACCTCAACTTTGACATTTTAACATTACCGGACCACTTACGACAAATATTTATTTTTACCACAACATTCCTATTGTATTTTTGACTATTACCGTACTATACATTATTGGCGGCGTCATACGCGGCAAACAATAAGAATTATCTTCTATCGGATGCTACTACTAATTATACTTAACAACATCCTATTCCTAATACATACATTAATGAAATAGAAATTACGGAGGAAAATTTTAGTATCGACAGATCAATCCTATGTTGATCCTCATACTTCTTCTCGCCCGTCCCGTGCCTCCCGTAACCTTTGCTTGATCAACACTACCTGCTACTCCATGAGCTGCAAAAGAGATGGTCCAAGAGATACTTTGTCCTCTAACCTATCCCAGCTAAGGGGTGTCTGCACTCTACCATATAATGCCCGAAAAGAAGCCATGCCTACAAAACTCTGAAAACTATTATTGTAGGCAAACTCCACTAAGTACATGTACTCCTCCCACTTAGAATGCTAATCCATCACGTACATCCTGAGCATATCCTCTAAAATCTGATTTACTCACTCTGGCCTGTCCATCCTGTCTCGGGGCGATATGATGTCTTGAAGTTTGATGGTTGCACGATTTATGTGAAGAATTTGAGTGGAGTTTTGATCACCATTTTTCCTTGTTAGAGTCTTCTCGGTTTTAGTACTTGGTTTAGCATTGCTTAGTTGTTGGTAAGCCATGACCCATCTTCGGCAAAAATGATCTGCTCCATTCAATCCGGTTAGAAGCTTGCCCTAACAATTCTTTCATCCAAATTTGTTTAAACTCATGCGTGACTTAGAGTTCTTAGTTCAAATCATTGTATACCTGGTTAGCTTTATTGTTGTTAGTAAGCCACATATCCAAGTGCACAAAGTGTCTTTAATTTTTGGAACAAAATACCTTGGGAAGCCATTAAAATTGCAGGTTTTGCTCTTCGTATAGGATAGTCAAAGGTTCGTCACTTCACGGTGCATGACCGCAATAATGAAATCCAGGAATCGCATAAGCCAAGCTGGTGTCTTGCGCTATCCTCTCTACTCGCATTCTCGTATCTGCATGAGGATAAAGTCCATGTCCCAAAATCTACTCCTATCGGCTAGCATTACACGCCCTACGGATCACTCTAAAGAAGATCATATTGAGGGACGAGATCACATACACCATCGGATTCGCGAAGTCCTCTGCGAAGTCCAGGTTTTAAATTTCAAAGTTCTAGTCAGATTTATATCAAATAGAGTAGTTAATCGCTTTATTTTATTTCATTCTATTCTCGATATTGCCATGATGGGTGGGGATTGATAGTTGCGAGAAACTATGATTTACTCCCACGAGGAAGGATCGAGAATCTTCAGAAGTAGATTCAAGCTATCTTATTTATTTAGAATAATTCTACAAATATACACTTATCTCGTAGTGAAGACCACTTATCTCGCCTCTAAGGAAAAACCATCAAACTTTCCCTCAAGGGGTCTCTGTGACTCGATCTCTCGCTCATACCGCCATGTAGATGCTTTGTTAAGAGGAAGTCGCCAAGAATCCGCTCCGCAAATCTGTGCTCATTGAGGTAGCCATAGCCACATGTCTCCGTCTGCTGAGAGCATTTGCTACCACATTCTCTTTCCCCTTCACATGCTCGATCTCCATGTCATACTCACAAAGCAACTCCATCCAACGCCGTTGACGAGCGTTTAGATTGGGCTGCATGAAGAGGTGGCGAAGACTCAAATGATTTGTCTTGAGTGTGAATCTCTATCCAAGAAGAAAATGCCTCCATCTAACTAAAGCATGCACAACTGCTGCAAGCTCAAGATCATGGGTAGGATAATTAAGCTCGTGATCCTTGAGTTTGCGAGACTCAAAAGCTACAACCCTGCCATCCTGCATCAACACACCTCCAAGCCCCTGCTAAAGAAGCATCTGTGCAAACAAAAACTCACCCCGTGGATCCGACACTTCAAGAATGGGTGATGTAGTGAGGCACTCCTTCAGTGTCTAGAAGGCCTACTCGCATCTCTCCAACCAAACAAACTTCTTCCCTTTCCTCTCGAAGGGAAGTGATAAAGTGCATAATTTGAGAAAAGTCTCGAACAATTTCCGGTAGTACCCTGCTAAACCCATGAAGCTGCGCACCTCGGTCACTGTAGTGGGTGCTGGCCAATCCATAATGGCTCTAATCTTGGAAGGATCAACTGCGATACCCTCCCAGAAATGATATGACCCAAATATTGCACCTCTGTCTCGGAAGAAAGCACATTTCTTCAAGTTCCCGTAAAGCTACTACTCACGAAGACATCAAGAAGCGTCGAAGGTGCTCCTCGTGCTCCTCACATGTACATGAGTATATCAAGATGTCATCAAGGAAGATGAGCTCAAGCGATCTAAAAAGGTTATGAATACCCCATTCATCAAACTCATGAACACTGCGGGGGCATTTGTCAAACCAAAAGGCACCACTGTGAACTTATAGTGCCCATATCTTGTGCGGAAGGCGGTCTTATGAATGTCCGCCTCCGAAATCCTCAACCCGATGGTAGCCCGACTTGAGATCAATCTTAGAGAACACTATGACTCCCTTCATATGATCAAATAATTCATCAATACAAGGAAGAGGATAACGATTCTTGATTGTCACTTTGTTCAACTGGCGGTAATCAATACACAACCGCAATGATTCATCCTTCTTCTTCACGAAAATCACTAGTGCACCCCAAGGGGATACACTAGGATGAATAAGGCCCTTTTTAAAAGGCCCTCAAGTCAGTAACTTGAGCTCATAGAGCTCCGGGGTGGTCATTTGATAAGGTGCCCGTGAGATAGGCTTTTTCTTGGAACTAGGTCTACATGGAAATCAATCTCACGTGGGGGTGGTAACCCGGTAGCTCCCCGTAAATACATCGAAAAACTCTCTCAAGATGGGATGATCATTTAGCGATGGCCCACTAGACCCATCCTCCGATCTATCATCGATCAGAATAACATACATCCGACATTGTACGTCGGAAAAGCAACAGGCGAGCATGAGAATCAACAAGTGACTTCTTCGCGTGCACCCGACCTCCCGAGGTCGTGCCGAGACAGCCGGTGGGGGTAGAATATGCAGACAAACTAGTTAGGGAGTCTAATGTCTTCGACACGCACTAGTGGAATTTGCGAATCTAAGGCAAAGAAGGCCCTTCTAACTTGGACTGG
Source organism: Taxus wallichiana var. yunnanensis (assembly GCA_018340775.1). NCBI lineage: Eukaryota > Viridiplantae > Streptophyta > Pinopsida > Cupressales > Taxaceae > Taxus > Taxus wallichiana. The sequence continues at coordinate 809,631,724 of CM031240.1, read as the reverse complement.
TGTGATAGATCGATCAACGAGGATGACTGCTCGAAGGCTCCAATCAATATCGAGCTCTGGCGTGATTCGATCTATGGGCTGCAGAATACGTGGGAAATGACTTGGGATTGTTTCGTATATATCTCCTGATAAGGTCATATGGCGGATGATGAAAATAGTCGACTCTATGGACGATTTTCTGGCCTAGTCCAGAATTCCCTAGCTTCGTTAGCCGCTATATCTAGTAAGGACAGTTGTTCGACGATGATAGGTGGAAGTGGAGTGGACTGAAATACTAGTGTGCGTAGGCCAGTGTCTATATCTAACTGACTTGTGGATTCGTTGGGCTGTGGGACCTGTGGATCAGAACCATAAACTCTTGGTTGTTGCGGTCCTGTGATTGTCATACAAAACGAAATGTAATCTAATTGTAATGAAATAAATTCTAACTATGTGAAATAAACCTAACATATATGACCTTTATCTTTCTAAGAAATATTCTAACAATTTTAAGGAAAACAAACTATTTTAAGCGTATCTAGAAATAATAACTAAACAATAATTTAAAACAGACAAGATAACCGAGTGTGGTTATTTGCCTATGCAATTTGTAGAATTATTCTAAATAAATAAGATAGCCTGTCTAATCTACCTACAAGATTCTCGATCCTTCCTCAGAAGTGAGGAGTGAATCATAGTTTCTCAGAAACTATCAATCCCCACAGCTTCCCTGGCAATATCGAGAATAGAATGAAATAAAATAAAGCGATTAACTACTCTATTTGATATAAATCGACTAGAACTTTGAAATTTAAAACCGGACTTCGCAAATGCTGGCGAATCCGATGGTGTATGTGATCTCGTCCCTCGGTATGATCTTCTCGTTCTTTCGTGTTCACTTGGATCCGTAAAAGCGTGTAATGCTAAGCACCGATAGGAGTAGATTTTGGGACAAGGACAACTCGAATGCAGACCGAGAATGCGAGTAGGAGAGGGATAGCGCAAGAGTACGTGAGCTTGGCTTATGCGATTCCTAGCGGGATTTTTATCGCGAGTCATGCAACGTGAAGCGACCAAAACCTTTGACTATCCTATACGAAGAGCAAAACCCGCAATTTTAATGGCTTCCCAAGCTATTTTGTTCCAAAATAAAGACACCGCTTGCACAAGTTGGATATGTGGCTTACTAACAAATCGAATAAAGCTAACCTGGGTATACAATGATTTGAACTAAGAACTCTAAGTCACAAAGAAACAAATTTACAAAAAAGGAATTCAGAGGCAAGCTTCTAACCGGATTGAATGGAGCAACAACACCGCTCGCACAAGATGGGTCGTGGCTTACCAACAATGAGCAATGCTAAACCAAGTACTAAAAACAGAAGACTCTAACAAGGAAAAATGGTGATCAAAACTCCAGCTCAAATTCTTCACACAAACTCAGCCAAAATTTAGACCAAAATCAGACCAAAAATCAGAAGCCATTTACATGTACAAAAACCATGCACTTATAGGAATTCCAACACTCAAAAAACCAAAATCAAATTGAACTCCTAAACAATAAACAAAGGAAAAACACTGTTCCAGGGGACCAAAAACATTAATGCATGCTCAAGTCGGCAAGGAAAGCTGGTGAGTCGTGATATTTCACGCGGGTCGCGTCAAAAGAGCGTTCTGGAAAACGCGCACAGGACCACCGCCCGAAAGGCGGCGGTTCTGGGACCGCCGCCTGTTAGTGGCAGATGGTCAGAGACGCCGCCTGCTCGTGGCGGCGGTTTCATCACTGAAGGTCAAGAGGCCAAGGAAAGAGGGAAAAAAGGGAAAACAAAGGGCGCGGGGGCTAAGCGGGGCATGCGGGATGTTAACGCATACTCCGAGGGCTTTTCCGGATCCCGAACACCTTGCGAGGAGACCTGTATCATCATCAGGGCATTTATTACACTGTTCCGTAGTACAGTACCTTACAATTTTGGGTACGTACATATTGCCCCCTCGGAGAAGCGTTTTAGCCATGAAAAGGCATAAAACGGTGGATCCGAGTATGGCAGTCCCGAAATGGGGAGCTAGAAGTTATACCTTACACGTCCGTGTGTCGAAATGGCGCCATCCGAAATTCCCGCTACCTGCAAAATGAAAAGAGATCTCAAGTGCAGATAGATACAATAATTTGAAAATAAACGCTAAAATAACAGGGAAAGAGGACGTACCATTTGTGCGGGGATAGGAACTTACCTCCGTCAGCGCTCCAAACCTGCGAAAAAGTCATTTTATGACGAAATAGAACAATATATATATGAAAGTGGGCCCATTTTCCTATTCATTTGCGCGAGTTGATTTGATAGATTTTGAGCTCTGGGACCCACGGTGACGGTTTCTTGCGCGAATAGAGTCGAAACGTCCGGAGTGAGATAGCGATCATGCCCCCACGTGCGGAACGCCACCCCGCGAGATCACAGGTTGGTTTTCTTTAATTTTGCATTTTTCCCCCTTTAAATTTGAAATGGCAAATTGCTTGTAATGGGGGGGTTATTTTTGAAAATGTTTGGTTCAAAAGGTCCATCTAGGGGGGGCGCCTACTGGGTAGGCTCTTTTTTTAGCTAAAATGGTCTATTTTTGCGTTTTTTGGACTTTTTAGGGTTAAAAACCCGCGCGGGTTTTCGGACCGCGACCGCCGCCCGCTGTGGCGGCGGTTACACGATTTCGCCGCCGCCCGATCGGGCGGCGGTTTGACCGCCGCCCTGATCAGGGCGGCGGTTACGCGACCGCCGCCTTTAAGGCGGCGGTTACAAAACCGCCTCCCTGCTCAGGGCGGCGGTTTTGCACAGAATGCAAAAGAGCTTGTTTTGGAGACTTATACTTATATTTTCTTGCATTTCTGTATGTTTTTATGACTCTCCCTGCATTGATTAGATACTAACTTGCTCTGTTTGGTGTGTTTTTGGGTGTATGCAGGCGAGGGAGGAGTACATTAGATGGAGCCGGGAGAGAGAGTGTGATTGGTTGCCCGGGGTATTGGATGCCCTTTCGCCAGACGAGGAGGACACGTTACAGAGGGCCGGTATATTGCGCATATCACGCGTGCCCCATGTTACGCCATCGAGTCACATCCTTTGTGACTTATTTTCTTATTGGGATGCAGATCGGAACACTTTCCGACTGCCAGGGGTCCGCGGTGAGTGGACTATTACTCTAGAGGACGTTTACCGTATCTTGGGGGTCCCGATCATCGGGAGGAGACTCACACTGGAGACAGCTGGGTCCAGAGCACAGATTGCACAGTGGGCAGGTTATATGGGGGATGCAGCTATTTCCATGGGGCCGAAGAAGGGAGTGAGAGTTAGATCCATTCCTTCTTTGCCCATCCCCATATTTCGACAGGCCATCATGGGGATCCTTGCCTCGAGACTGATCGGGGACAAGGGAGGGGATACATTGTTATCTTCTTTGGGCCCCCATCATTGCACAGATAGAGGGGCATGGCCGGATATACGCCTGGGGGGCAGACATTTTGGGGACCACCTATCACGACTTATACAGGGTGGTCCGTTTACAGGGATAGTCTTTGAGTCACCCTACTCTAGTTATGAGTTGGGTGTATGAGCGCTTCATTCCCTATGGCAGAGGCGTGGAGGTGGCAGATCCTGGGGGTGTGAGGGCAGCCAGATGGTCAGACATGTCGGTGCTTAGAGCACCTCACCAGCCAGTAGCTTCCCTCACTACAGCAGATATGGAGGCCATACCGCACAGCTCATGGCCGAGCATTTGGGGGAGAGGAGGCTCTCACATTGATCTCTTGCTCCACCACAGGCAGCTTATTGACCGTGTGGGACGGGTGGAGGTACATCCTTTCGGCAGGGTTCCTCAGCAGTTCGGCCTCCCATATGTGGGCATGCTTCCTCTAGTGGCACCAATCATAGATCAGTCCGGGAGGCTGAGGGGGCCAGAGGCCGTGGTTGGACAGTGGTCACCCTGGTATTCCTATTGCGCAGCCAAGGGGATTGTTCGGGGCAGGGAGAGGCTGGTGCGCCTCGGGCACCTTTACTTCGGATTACTGCGGGTCCTGCTCATAGTAGCGATGACCCTATAGATATTGACTCCGATTCTGAGGAGTCCGCAGAGGGAGGGTCGGAGGAGCAGACGGATGAGAGTGATCCTGAGTGGCATGATACTCAGGATATCATGCAGGCGGAGAGGGAGGAGCAGAGTGCAGAGAGAGAGACTCTAGCTTCAGAGGAGCCACTCTCCCAGGGCCATGGTGGAGAGGATGAGTCAGTTGTGGGGCGACATGTTGCCCCTGCTACAGGAGCAGCTCCACAGTCGGCAGCGGCATCCGTAGCGGGTGCCGCGGCCCCTCGATCCATCTTGGAGGCCCGGCGATCCGAGTAAGTTATCCTCTCCTCTTTTAGTGTTAGTTTGATTTAGGACTTGTTTTAACTGCTATCTCTCCTTATATTTGTATCTTGTATATTTTAGCCTCTTGCCTAGTTTCTAATTCGTCTTTCTTCTTTGTTTTGCAGAGACTGTTGACGAGTGGCGGGATCTAATCCGTAGGGTATGTACTGATTCTCTGATGATCCCTATGGATAAGACCCGTGCGGAGCTATCTGTAGATGCCGGGGAGCCCTCAGCAGCCGGCAGGCACACCGACGTCTTCGCTCCCGTTTGGCATGTGGCCAAGATGGTGTCGACTCTCCGTACAGAGTTGGCAGGCTATAGGACAGCCGAGCGTCTTATGAGGAGCCACTCTCATGGCGAGACCACGGCTGCTCCTCGGGACCCTGAGCCCTCCGTCCATTCAGAGCGCCAGCGTAGCCGGAGTCCTAGGCGAGGGCGCGCACCTTCGGCGGGATCGCGCAGGGGTTGAGAGGCCACTTGGCTCCTATGTATATATATATTTTTGTATTATAGATTCTTTTGTGTATTACGGGCTCTTTGAGCGTTTTGACCATGCCTAGTGCATGATGGCATTGTATACAAACATTGATTATTTATATATATGCGTCGTTTTTGGATCAAAACTTGTCACTTGTGTGTGTCCTTTCTATTTCCAACTGCTTTGTGTATACTACGATGTATGTTTATATGCTTTCTAGAATGTATGCAATGGAAAACAGATGATGCAAATGTTTGCTTTCTTTTTGTGTTTCATGATGCTGATACATGATATTGTAGATATATTGTGATCTTAAATCTTAGTTTCTGTGAGCAATTTGGATACCTCATGATTTGTTTTGGCAAAGTGATGAGAATAACCAGTATGATGAACAGATTAACTTGCCCCACTCCTAACTCCACGCAACCTGTAAGATGCGAGGGCTCATCACCAAGAGCCAAGAAGGGCGCAAGTTTATGAAATATGGTGAAACGATAGTGATGAAAGATAGACGAAGCTTTGGTGGAACCAAAGTGAAAGCTACAAGCTTACTCTACCTGAATGACTTCATAGTTTTGGATGTAACTTGCTTTGCGGTTTATCCAGACTTAGACCCGTAGATGGCCACATAGTAGACAAAATCTGGGTTTTTAGGATTTTTAACTCTTTTTGGAATTTTGAATATCTGATTCATTCGTTTTTGACTCAAAGTTTGAATTGTTTGTTTATGACCTTTTAATATTTACTTTGTCTAGAGGACCCCCTACACTTTGCCCCATGCTACCTGTAAGAAGTATGGGTTTATCACCGTGGGCAAGGCATAGGCGAGTAAGGGCATTTCCATCCTTTCCCAACCCTACGTCACTAGTAAGAGACGCAAGCTCATCACCGAAGGTTGGTGGGGCAAGGAAATGTGTAAAAATAAAATTTTCTGTTTAATCACTTCTTGACTTGTCTTTTTGAGTAAAATGTCAGTATACGCTTATTTCCAAAGAGATGTGTATATGGGATAGATGTGACACCATGAAGCTTCTAGAACAGACCATAGGCAAGACACCTATCCTAAGAAGAAATCAAAGCGAGAACAAACTTGCAGATCTTGGTATGGTTACCGTTAAGACTTCGTCATGTCTGATTTTGTTTGATAAAAGATTCCAAGATGATTTGATAATATACGAAGATGGAGAGGTATGATTAAAGAACTTTATGCCAGAAACATCACGAGTTTGTAATGAATTGTTTTGAGAATAGATTCTTTGATCACAATTTATGTAAGAACAAGTGGACAAAATGATCCTAATTTATATGAAAATGCGATGTAGATAGTTATATAGGCAGCGCTTGCTGCTTATGCATAGAAACGTTTGAGGTGGAGGGAATTGACTGTTTCGCCAAACTCCTCACCTTCTAACGTACATAAGAGATAAGCACCATTCCCGTAGTCCTTCATGACTCGGTATGGGCCCAACCATTTGGGCCGGAATTTCCTTCCTTCGCCGGTCTTCTTATCGATCCGGCTGTCTAGTCTTAGAACTAGATCACCTTCATATATGTCGCGTTCATAGACCTTCTTGTTATACTGCCGGCACATCCGGTCAGCATACGCTCTATGCCGCTGTTCAGCATCTAACCTAGTTTCATCTAGGCTTTCTAGTTGGGAGAGACGTGCTTCTCTGTAAGCGTCTTCATCCAGAATCCCTTGTAGCGAAATGCGGAGACTGGGTATTTCGACTTCAAGCGGGAGAACTGCTTCCGCCCCAAATACTAGCGAGAAAGGAGTTGCTCCCGTTGGTGTTCTTATTGAGGTTCGGTGGGCCCACAAGGCCGGGTATAACTTCAAGTGCCAATCTCGCTTGTTTTCTTTCACCGTTTTAAGGAGAATGGCTTTCAGCATTTTGTTTGTTGCTTCAGCCTGCCCATTGGCTTGGGGATAATACAAGGAAGCCGTATGATGGCTTATTTTAAATTTGTTGCATAGTTCACGAACTTCTTCATTCTTGAAAGAAGTTCCATTATCTGAGATAATGATTTGTGGGATACCGTACCTGCAAATGATTTGATTTAAAATGAACTTAGCGATTACAGAACCAGGTACGGTAGTAAGAGGCATGGCCTCCACCCATTTGGTAAAATATTCAGTGGCCGTAATTATAAAATTGTGGCCGTCTGTGGATGAGGGAGAGAATTTCCCTATTAAGTCTAGGCCCCATGTAGAAAAGGGCCATGGAGTAGCGATTGGTTGCAGAGCTTGTGCTGGCATGTGGATCTCGTGAGAGAATTCTTGGCACTTATGACACCTGCGTGTAAACTCTATCGCGTCATGTTCCAGAGTGGGCCAGAAATAGCCCATTCGATGTATTTTTCGAGCGGTGGCATGGCCACCGAAGTGGCCTCCACATATACCATGTGGGATTCATGGAGAATCCTCTTGGACTCCTCTGTGTCGACACACCTTAGAAGCATTCCATCGAATGCTTTTCGATAGAGTACCTGCTCTATGATGACATATTTAGACACGATTATGCGTAACCGCCTTCTTTGTTGTGGTGTAACTGCCTCTGGGTACGTATGGTGCATGATATAATTAATGATATCAGTGTACCAAGGGCACTCAGAGATAGCAGGTCGAGTTTCAATGTAGTATACGCACTCATCTGGAAAGTCTAAATCTACTAAATCGCCTCCGTCTAACGGGTTGTCCGCTAACCAATCTGTGATGATTTGTCCTTTAACTGACTTCTGGTTTACAAATGTTAATTCGAACTCTCCCATTAAGGTTATAAAGCGTCCAGCTTTTTTGGACAAGGACCCTTGTGTGAGAAAAGTCCGTAAATGGTCTGTCTTTACCATGACCTTTGTTTCTTGATTCAGCATGTAATGTCTTAGACGTTTAGTAGCAAAGACTATGGCAAGACATTCTCGCTCTGCTTGTGTATAGCGTGTTTCATAGTCGAGCAATGTTCGGCTAATGAAATAAATTGCACGCTCTCTCTTGTCATCGTCTTCCTGGGCCAACATACAGGCCAGCGAGACATCGGTAGCCCGTGAGTATAGAATTAACGGGCGATCTAGCTTAGGTGGCATTAGCGTGGGTGGTGATAACAGGAAACGCTTAACTGCGTCAAAAGCCTTATTGCAATCTTCAGTCCAATCAATGCTATAGTCCTTCTTGAGTAAATTGTTGATTGGATGAACGGCGAAGCTTAGATCCGGGATAAATCTCGGATTGCACCCAGCTTCCCGAGAAATGATCTGATTCCAGATTCACTCGAAGGTGGGACCATTTCGAGGACAACCGAATTTTGGTTGGATCAACATCGATCCCTCGTGAGGATATGATGTAACCTAGGAGTTTTCCTCCTGTTACACCAAAGACGCATTTCTCCGGATTTAGCGTAACTCCGTATTCTATTAGGCGTGAAAGAATGACGCGGAGTACTTCGGGATGGTCACAACGCTTCTTGGCCTTAGCCAACAAGTCATCTACGTAGGATTCCACGATTTTATGAATTAAATCGTGAAATATATAAGTCATAGCCCGCTGGTACGTAGCACCGGCGTTCTTGAGACCGAATGGCATAACAGCGTAGCAATAGGTTCCCCAAGGAGTTATAAAGGTGGTTTTAGCTTGATCTTGCTCGGATATTCTGATTTGATTGTATCCCGAGAATCCATCCATGAGAGACAAGAGTTCAAAACCAGTTGTTGCATCAACAATAACGTCTATGGATGGTAATGGGAAATCGTCTTTAGGACACGCTTTGTTGATGTCTCGAAAATCTATGCAGATGCGTATCTTTCCATTCTTTTTGAGAACGGGAACGATATTAGATACCCATTGGGAGTAGTCAACTGGCTTGATGAATCCTACCTGAAGGAGTTTTATTACCTCCTCTTTTACCATGAGAGCTACTTTGGGCTTCATGGGTCTTGATTTTGTTTAATTGGCTTTGCATCTGATCTAGTGACGAGGTTGTGCACCGCAATGTGGGGTGCGACTCCTGTCATCTCTTTGTAATTAAATGCAAATGCCTTCTGATGTTCTTTGAGAACTTGAGTATGTATTTCCACTTCTTCTGGGGTTAACGAAGATCCTAGTTTCAAGATTCTGGCTCGTCTTCCGTTCCGATGTTGACATCGATTGTTTCCTCGATTAAAGAGGCGTTACCCTCTTCGAACTCAGGTGGTGCTGGTGGTAAATCTATATCATCCCCATTTTCTATTGCGTATATGTTAGGTTCCCTTTGTGAGGGAAGATCCGTTACGGGATTTCCGAAGTAGGAAGATGAATGCGGGATCAGAGATAAATTTAGTGTGTGATAGGAGAGATGTAGTGCTGCATAGGCATTTAAGTAATCCAAAGTAGCCGCATCATTTCCAACATGGTCTAGGACAGTAGATTCACTTCCGCTTGAAAGAGGATTTGTCATTGTTTTTATCAATGGTTCGTTACGAATGGATACTGTGAAGTGAGTATCTTCTAGCTCATTGCTTGGAGTGAAGCGTGATGCCGAAGTTGCTATTGAATCGGCGAGAAGATTTTTCTCTCGCGGGATTGCTTCAATGGATATGAAGTTGAACGCCTTGCTTAAATCTAATACAGCGTTTTTGTAGAGTTGTAAATGTTCGGCTTTAGTTTCATATATTTCAGAAACTTGGTTTGTTACTAATTGCGAGTCTCCGAGGACTCTGATGTTATCAATACCAATTCTTTTGGCTAAGGTAAGGCCAAGGAGGAGAGCTTCGTACTCAGCGCCGTTGTTTGTGCATTCAAAGTTCAACTTGAAAGAGAATGGGAGGACCTTTTCCTCGGGCGAGGTAAGAATTATACCTGCCCCCGCTCCATAGCGGCATTTAGCTCCATCGAAATGGAGAGTCCAATACTTAGCCGGGAGCATAGATGTAGGGGTATCTGCTGCGTTTGCACACTCTAATTCTACCATACAGAGATCTTCTGCTGGCAAGGAACCAACACCTAGGGAAAATCCGATACCTACTGAATCGAATGGTAAGAACATTGGTGAATCTTGTTCTATCAACTCAACGATCTTCGCAGTAGTCCCTAATGATATTGTTTCTTTAGTTTTACCTTTAGGGGTTGGAGTTGTTTTGGCTATGCTGGTAGTTTCGAGATCCGTCGTAGGTATCAACTTTTCCTCTGGCTTTGGGTCAGAGGGTTTATTAAGTTGGTTTGTTGGAAGTTCGAATTCTGAGTGCACCCCTGGTCTTTTCTTTAAATCAGCTAGGTGCAAATCGAAAGGTTTTGGATCACCTTTGGCTACAAATACCTTTCCCAGATGCAAGAATCTTACTTCCTGAAATAGCGTGGAAGGGATTGCCTTCATTCGATGTATCCAAGGTCGGCCGAGGATCATATTATAGTTAGTTTCCCGATCTATAATATAAAATTCAGTCAGGATTGTTTTAGGTCCCAAGGTGACCGGTAATATTATAGTTCCTATTGAAGTGGCTTTAAGGCTATCATAGCCTCTCAAGGTGTTTCATGTAGTGGAACAGTTCGTTTCTCCATATCCAAGTTTTTGGAGGAAAGAGAAAGGGACTATGTTAACTATGCCCCATCGTCAACCATTGCCCTTTTTACATAGTTATTATAAACCCACACTTGCAAGTGTAAGGCTGGGTCACCTCGGCGTGCGATCTCAGCATCTGTGGGCATTTTACTTATTTCGAAGATGAATTCGACATCCTTGTCCGGCTGCCCCGGAGGATGGATATCAAAATCTACGTGATTTACTTGTGTCTCAGGAGGTGGAGTGATGTTAATTAGATGGCCTAGACCTAATGCTTCTAAAAGAGCAGCTCTGTGAGGGGGAGAGTTCTTTAGCAAGTCCAAGAATGAAATGTGTGAAAAGGTCTTTGTTAGGTCACTAATTAAATCATAGGCACCGATGGGTTTTTCAATTATTTGTTGACTCCTATCTATCTCTGGCAGATGACTTGGGCTTGGTTGAGAGAAATACTCTCGTGTTCTTGTTATAGCTTCGATAGGTAGTTCAGCGTCTAATTCTACCAAACTAACTATCTTAGGTCTTGGTTGAGCTCCCAACTGTGGCGCAACTGACGGATTTAATGAAGTCGAAGCTTCATGGTCATTGTTTCCCGTTATTGTACCTTTGTTTGTTCCGGTTGGATTCAACCTATTGCTATCATGATTTGGGAGCGGATCGTTAAAGATCCTGAGGGGAGCATTCTGAGGGAAACCGCCCCGTGAGAGTATTTGGTGATGATGAGACGGGATCTGCCAAAAACAAGTCTCGTGAAGAAGCTGTCTTTGTTCTTTACGGCAACGCGTTGCATAAATTTATTGTAGTCACGACACGTTCTAGTGTCGTGACCATGAATTTTATGGAAACCACAATAAGAATTGGGATTATAATTCCCGTTTTGTTGGTTTGGTGTGTATTGTGGCCTAAAATTCCGATCAAACTGTTGCCTATTAGGACCAAAGTTTTGGAATTGTTGTTTTTGGTTTTGACTTTGGTTTTGGTAACCAAATGAGTTTTGGCTTGGCCCTTGTATGGGATTTCGCCGTTGTTGTTGTTGTTGTTGTTGTTGTGGATGGTTAAAATCCACTGTATTGATCGCCGGGGTAAAGGTGTTGTTTCGCTGGTTGTTTGTTTGCGACGGAGTATTAACAACATTTACCCTCTTGGGCTGGTCGGTTACCCCATCCGTTGTTACCCCACGATTTTTGTTAAGGATTTTGGGTCCTTGATTGACATTTGTGGTAGTTGTAGTATTTTGAGTGGAGGTGATTAACCTCCCATTTGCTCCGTAAGTCTTACGACCACTATCTATTGCTGCTTGATCAATTCGCAGAGCGCTCTCAAGTACCTCATCATAAGTCCTTAGTGGGAACTTCTGGACTTCTTCCTTCACTTCTCTGCTGAGAGAATGAAGGAATAAATCACATAGTTCCATCTGATCCATGTTTGGAGCACTTGCTGATGAATAAAGAACTGTACGCCACCTCTGGATGAAATGGGCGACAGATTCGTTATGTTCTTGCTTGATGTGTAAGAATTCCCTGATTCCTGTTCTCAGTAGTTTGTTCATGTCGAAGGCTTTGATGAACTCTGACACGAGTTGTTTAAATGAATGTATGGAAGCCTCAGGTATTCTATAATACCAATCGAGAGCAATGCCTTCCAGTGTTTTGGGGAATATTTTAGCAACAACCCCATCCCATGGGAGTAATTCTCGAATGGCTGTAGCGTAAGCTTTGATATGCGCGTTTGGATCTCCCTCACCCTTGAACTTGGGCAAATCAGGGAGGGGTCTTGGAAGCATGACGCTTCGTATGGTGAAATCTAAGGGTTCCTTTAGATATTCTGAATATGTCCCTATTGCATAGCTTTCGACCATTGATGGTGGTTGCTGCGGGAGCAATGGCGGAATGGGTTGTTGATATGGCATAACGTACGCGTTGGCAGGGGCATAAGGAAGTCCCTGCGTTGGAGCAAACATGCCGGGAGAGGAGAACACATCTCCTTGTGGTGATTTAGAGTACATGTTTAAATAGGACGGGGTATTGTCGAGGAACGGACTATTCGACACTAGGACGGGAGGAGTAGTGTTAGAGATGATAGGCCTTGTTGGCGTTTGCTGTGGATATTGAGGAGGCATGCCTAACGTGCCTACTCCCGTAAGGAGATCTACCTGACCAGAGTGGTATGGAGGATTGGAACTTCCTGTTTGTATGAACGGAGAATTTTGACTTGCTTGAGCCAGTTCTAACCCTCTCACTCTTTCTACTAACGTTGAAATGACTTCATTTGGTGAAGTCACGGTACTTTGCCTGAGCGGCGTTTGTTGTGTACCCTGGTGTTGTATAGGCATGTGATAGCCTGTCATGAACTGATTGCTATCTTGCCAAGTTTCTCCAAGAATATTTCCTGTAGAGGTATTTTCTCGAAAATGGGTCTCGGGTTGTACTTGTAAACCTCCTATAGGTGGGTACATACCCCGGGAGCGTTGTTCACTCCTAGGATAAGGTATTGATTGTCCATCGTCTAAGACCAGGTATGGATCTGATTGTCTACTAATATGTGGTCTGAGTAGTATTTGAGGAGACGAACCAGATTCTCCGGTAAACGTCATATTGTTGGAACCTGAAGGTTCTGTTTGGTGGGTTCGAGGGGGTTGATCTAACTCCTCGGTTTGAAGAGACAAACTATATCTGGTTCTTGGGGTTTGAGTTGACAACTGATTAGTTGAATAGTTGTCACCCCATACTGAGAGCGAGGGTGATGATTCCCTATTCTATTGGGCGTAGTATGCCTCAAGACCCAGGAGGGGTCTGCCATATGCGTCAAATCCCGACATATTCGGGGGGTATATGAATACCCGTCAGAATAATGGGAAAGAGCGAAGGTGAAAGAGAGAAGATGAAACTTCTCAAAGAGAAGGTGAAATAATTGTTTGATTCACGTTGGGTTCACCAATTTTGTACGTCGGAAAAGCAACAGGCGAGCGTGAGAATCAACAAGTGACTCTTCCGCGTACCCGACCTCCCGAGGTCGTGCCGAGACAGCCGGTGGGGGTAGAATATGCAGACAAACTAGTTAGGGAGTCTAATGTCTTCGACACGCACTAGTGGAATTTGCGAATCTAAGGCAAAGAAGGCCCTTCTAACTTGGACTGGTGTGATAGATCGATCAGCGAGGATGACTGCTCGAAGGCTCCAATCAATATCGAGCTCTGGCGTGATTCGATCTATGGGCTGCGGAATACGTGGGAAATGACCTGGGATTGTTTTGTATATATCTCCTGATAAGGTCATATGGCGGACGATGAAAATAGTCGACTCTATGGACGATTTTCTGGCCTAGTCCAGAATTCCCTAGCTTCGTTAGCCGCTATATCTAGTAAGGACAGTTGTTCGACGATGATAGGTGGAAGTGGAGTGGACTGAAATACTAGTGTGCGTAGGCTGGAAAGTGTCTATATCTAAGGGTGTCTCGACTTGTGGATTCGTTGGGTTGTGGGACCTCCATGGATCAGAACCATAAACTCTTGGTTGTTGCGGTCCTGTGATTGTCATACAAAACGAAATGTAATCTAACTGTAATGAAATAAATTCTAACTATGTGAAATAAACCTAACATATATAACCTTTATCTTTCTAAGAAATATTCTAACAATTCTAAGGAAAACAAACTATTTTAAGCGTATCTAGAAATAATAACTAAACAATAATTTAAAACAGACAAGATAACCGAGTGTGGTTATTTGCCTGTGCAATTTGTAGAATTATTCTAAATAAATAAGATAGCCTGTCTAATCTACCTACAAGATTCTCGATCCTTCCTCAGAAGTGAGGAGTGAATCATAGTTTCTCAGAAACTATCAATCCCCACAGCTTCCCTGGCAATATCGAGAATAGAATGAAATAAAATAAAGCGATTAACTACTCTATTTGATATAAATCTGACTAGAACTTTGAAATTTAAAACCTGGACTTCGCAGAACAGTGGCGAATCCGATGGTGTATGTGATCTCGTCCCTCAGTATGATCTTCTCGTTCTTTCGTGTTCACTTGGATCCAGAAAAGCGTGTAATGCTAGCACCGATAGGAGTAGATTTTGGGACAAGGACAACTCAGAATGCAGACCGAGAATGCGAGTAGGAGAGGGATAGCGCAAGAGTACAGAGCTTGGCTTATGCGATTCCTAGCGGGATTTTACTGCGAGTCATGCAACGTGAAGCGACCAGAACCTTTGACTATCCTATACGAAGAGCAAAACCTGCAACTTTAATGGCTTCCCAAGCTATTTTGTTCCAAAATAAAGACACTGCTTGCACAAGTTGGATATGTGGCTTACTAACAACTGAATAAAGCTAACCAGGTATACAATGATTTGAACTAAGAACTCTAAGTCACAGTAAAACAAATTTACAGCAAAAGGAATTCAGAGGCAAGCTTCTAACCGGATTGAATGGAGCAACAACACTGCCTGCACAAGATGGGTCTGTGGCTTACCAACAGCTGAGCAATGCTAAACCAAGTACTAAAAACCAGAAGACTCTAACAAGGAAAAATGGTGATCAAAACTCCAGCTCAAATTCTTCACACAAACTCAGCCAAAATTTAGACCAAAATCAGACCAAAAATCAGAAGCCATTTACATGTACAAAAACCATGCACTTATAGGAATTCCAACACTCAAAAAACCAAAATCAAATTGAACTCCTAAACAATAAACAAAGGAAAAACACTGTTCCAGGGGACCAAAAACATTAATGCATGCTCAAGTCGGCAAGGAAAGCTGGTGAGTCGTGATATTTCACGCGTTAAAAAGGTTGCGTCGAAAAGAGCGTGAAAGCCGGAAACCGCGCGGGGCACGGGACCGGGCCGCCCGCCGAGCGGGCGGCGCGTTACTGGGACCGCCGCCTGTAGGGCGGCGGTTTCATCACTGAAGGTCAAGAGGCCAAGGAAAGAGGGAAAAAGGGGAAAACAAAGGGCGCGGGGGCTAAGCGGGGCATGTGGGATGTTAACGCATACTCCGAGGGCTTTTCGGATCCCGAACACCTTGGGAGGAGACCTGTATCATCATTGGGGCATTTATTACACCATTCCGCAGTACAGTACCTTACAATTTTGGGTACGTATAACAACCTCGTCGCACACACCGCTTAAGATGCATAGCGGAAATGGTGCGAATAGAAATGGGTCTCGACCCCGAGATCACTGACTCAACTCCCAAATCATTTGCACAAGCTCTAGTCTTATGATAATAATCCATCCTGGCCCTATGTGCGAGATAGCCAATCCATACCTAATATGACTCCATACGAGCCCAAAGGAAGAATACGGAGATCTAAGGTAGTGGTGAAAGGTCCCAAATCCACAACACACTCCTTAACTAAGGATTCTACGGAGATCTTGGTTCCAGAAGCCATCTCGACATCCCAACCGAGACCACGGCTAGCTGCTTTACCGGCCCGCATCACTCTACTAAAGATGGTGCAATGAAAGAATTAAAAGAACCAAAATCAAACAATACAGAGGCGGGGAATACCACCAATGCTACTGTGGTCTCGATGATTGTGCTCGTGTGCTCTGCTGGTGGTTCTCAACCACTGCATAAATCCTATGGCTGCGTCCCATGTCACAAACCGTCAGCTCAGAAATCGTGCCTTACCCTTGTTAGGGTTATGAGGACAATCTCTCCAAAAATGTCTAGCTACTCCACATCCAAAGCAACTACCTGATCCTCTCCAAGGAACAACACCTCCAGTAGGTGCCCTAGAAGCCTGTGGCTTAGATCCCAATGATCCGCTTTGTGGTTTGTTGTGGCCTCTGCCGCGAGCTCCCGCCGGCCGAGCTCTAGATCCACCTTGTGTCCTGATGGGACCCTAGGAGGAGGCCCCATGCTCCGACCTCTCTATGCATCAGCTCTCTGTGGAGGTCTATAAGGTGGACGGGAATGCTGCTGCTATTGTGGCCGAAAGGATGACTGTGTTGAATGCTGACCACCACGAGGAAGAGGTACTAAACCTCTTGATCTACCATCTTGCATCTACTGAATGTGGCTCCTGACTCGGTCTCTAGCCTAATTTGTTTTACCCCGATTTTCCTCTCTGCAATATAGGCCTTATCAATGACCTCTACTAAAGTCGTGGGACAAAGTGAATCCACACTTTGCACCTCTAATGTCCAAATTCAGGCCCCGAGATGAGCCTATGAATCCGCACTTGCTCATCCTGCATATACTCTACATACTGAAGTAGATCTAGAAATCTACTCTCATACTCTGCTACTAAAAGGGTAGCCTATCGGAGGTCATGGAACTCGTCAATCCTCTGCTGGATGAACCTCCGTGATAGGTACCTGCTCCTGAATCTCTCCTCAAACAACTCCCAAGTCATTGTCTCTAAATCTACATGGAGCTTCTGCTCCTATGTCCTCCACCATACTCCTGCTCCATCCCTCAGTAGATGGATTGCAACACGAGCTTTCGTGTTGCTAGAACAAGGACAAAGCTTGAAGCAACCACTCAAGCTCACTAGCCAGGCCTCTGCCTGAAATCCACCTATATCACCTAAGTAATGTGAGGGCCTAAGCTTCAGGATCTCCCTAATGTGATCCGTTGTTATGGTCTGTCGGCCTCTAGGCCTCTCTGCAAGCTCATCCCTAAGCCTAGGGCTCCGAGACCTCTCTCTATGCTCGGAACTCTATCACCCCGTCTCCTAGATGGTGACTCTGCAGCTAGAAAATTATGGGATAATTTTTTTTTTGATTTGAAGTGTCTACAACTAAGTTGCAAGACATCAATTTTCACTAATAGGTTCCAAAAAAAACTTGCTTACCAAAACACAAGTTTCCTTTATGAACTTATAACACATTTACAAGGTTTAAATTTTAGGGTTAGATGTTCTAGTTAGATTCAGGGAGTAATCTTACCCCATACCTGCTCTCTAACAGGCTCAGAACTTCAACTAGATTTTTCTCATATTCAATGCTTTCAAAATTTCCTAAACCATTCCCAATGGATAGGAAATTTTCTCACCTTTTCGGTGATATAAAGAAGTCCTCCTAACTCCAAGAGAACTCAAGTTATGAGTGGGCGGAGTTTGGGGTCAAATTTTCCCAGAGGGACACGTGGCAAGAGGAGGAGGAGTGCACCTTGGGTGGGTTGGCGGGTCATGGGGCGGCATTGGGAAATTTTCCCATCGCATGGCTCAAAGTCAAATTTGCTCCGCACCCTCATGGGTCCCCAGGGGACACGTGTCAAGCGGCAAGGGAAAAGAAAAGGGATCGGAGGCGTGGGAGAAATTTGCTTTTGAGCAGCCGAGGAGGAAAAAAAGGAAAGAAAGGGCGCGCGGGTCCGCACACCCACCGTAGGAAGACAAAGGAGAAAAGGGGAAGCGGAGTTGTGGGTGGTGGAAGGAAAATTGGAAATTTTCCAAAGCCCAAACACAAAACAAAAGGGAGAAAGAAGGTCCGCCCTCCCGCTTCCACCCCCAAGGTGCCACGTGGCACGCTTTCATTGGCCGCGGGCGGCGGGGTCAACATGGAAATTTTTCCCAATTTTTTTTAAAAGCTAAGGGTTTAAAAGAACCCGCGCCTCCACCATAGCCACAAGGGGACACATGTGGCACCCTCTGATTGGCTATGGGCCGGCGGAGGGAAAAGTGAAAATTTTCCAAAAATTTTCAAAAAGTTAAAGGGGTAAAATTCATCCGCGCCTCCGCCTCAGCCCTTGGAGGACACGTGGTAGCCTCTGATTGGCTGCGGGCCGGTGGAGGGAAAAGTGAAAATTTTTCCCGAGCCCAAAATTTTAAAAAAAAATTTTCTAAGGCAATTTTGATGGGAAATTTTTGGGTTGCGGCCCGACAGGAAAATTTTCCCAAATTTTCCCGCCAAGGCACAAAAACTTCAAAGTGTCATAACTTGAGCTAGAAAGCTCAGTTTTGGGAAAACGAGGACTTTTTGGAAAGCTCTCAAAGCCCTCTTTGCACAGGAACATAAAATTTACTTTTTGATGAAGTTTTAAGGGTCAATTTTGTAAAAACGATCTGCAGGCCTTTATTTGGCAAACTGGCAATTTCCAACTTATAATTTTGATAAAATTAGAACTCCTCCTTCGCTCAACATGTCAAACAGACATGGAGGATCAGTCTAGGGAGGGTTTAGAGTGTTTTAGGGAAGTCAATTTATCCAATCTATTCAAGGTTGCATTTTTCCGGCAATAGACGGAAAAATGACTGTGCAAGCTCGAATTGAAATTCATTAAGTTTTGGAGATTCATTCTTGACTGTTATAGTGAATTTGAGTTCCTTAGGTAGTACTAAGTCTAATTTTCAATGTTTCATAACTTATTGTTTAGTGCAAGTATGAACTATTCATTTTTATTAAAATGTGAATTGCCAGGATGAAGTATATTACAGTGAACTATTTCTTTAAATTGGAATCTCCATTTTGTCATTTAAATGTGCATATGATTCCTAACTTAGTCAAATACATTGCTTATTAAATCATCCATCAATTCTAAATGAAACTACATTTCTGATTTCAGTTTTAATATACATTTTGCAAGGAAAATAACATTGACTTTCATTCCATATGCATTCTTCTTTCAACATTCCAAACAGAGGTTTCTCATTGCAAGTAAAACTCAGATTTCAATGGAGAAGATAGCATATGAACAAGGTAAAACACTTTTGAGAAAGGAATGAAATATTTTGATGATTAACAATGCATTCTTTTCAACTTATCACTTTCCATTTGTATTCAAATACAATACATAAAACATACAACACTGTTTCTTATTCTTTTCAAAACAGAATCTCATTCTTGGACAACAATACAAATCTAGTGCACATTACAATTTTGAAAACTACTTCAATCCTTTATTCATAATTCCATAACACTTTTACAACTTGTCACTTTTCCAATTTGAATTGGTTTCAAATTACAAAATACAAAGTATAGAATATCATTTACATTTTCTTTCCAAAAACAAAGAACAAATATATTTCTTTACATTTCTCCATTCAAATTCAAACTTCTATCATCAATACAATAACTTCACATTACAACATTTATACACTCATCCACTCAAAGTGGGAAAAGTTATATTGAATTACTCAAAGGGAAATGACTGTCAAACTGTGAAATTCTTTCTCCAAACAACAACATGCTTGTTTCTTCTTCTTTGCAACTTTGATCACAACAAGGAAGGGGGAAAGGCAACGCTCTCCACCCAACCAAGACATCCAATGAGAAAGGAGAAGCCATCCTTCCCCATTGGCCCCGAGCCCCAACCATATTGAAATGGAGCATGAATATCAACACATGGCAACAAAGGCTTCTATCACATACAAAGCAACATTCACATTGCATACAATCAACAAAATGCATAGTTCAAAATAAGACAGCAATTCCCAACTGCATTTGAAACAATTCATACAACACATAGGCTTGATCAAGCAAGCCAACAAGAGCAAGAACTATGGGGAACTCCTTATGCCTCCCAATTTGGAATTGGGCATCCACCAAAATGCATACCACCAATAATCATATCAACCCCATAAACCTTATATCTCCCAACCCCTCCTTATGCCCCCCAAGTTTATCCCTTATGCCCCCATAGTAAGAAATGCAAGCAGTTTCTTTTCCAAGGTGGATCCCAAACCAAAACTCCCTCCACAATAAAATTGTGCCATTGGCAATCCCTTATGCCCCCCATATGAAATCCCCATAGCCTTCTCCTACACCATGCCCTAAGCATTCTACCCAACCAGCCAAGAATGCAAACACAAACACCATTCAAACATGCATGCAAGAGAAGGAAAACAATTAAAACACAACTCAAGATCCTACCTCTCCATACTGAAGTTTGTTCCAAGCTCACAAGCTTTCCAAGATGTCAAAGTGCAGTCCAAAACCAGCAAAGTATAAGCATGCAAAAAGACTCCAAGCTTCCTCCACAACAAGCTCCAAAACAACACCAAAAAAATGCGCCCCAAGAGGAAATAACAAAGTTTCAACAACCATAAACAAGCAAGGAGTTTCACTTTTATAGGAGAGGGAAGAGAAGAGGATGATGTGGATCCATGTGGGATGCCACATCATTCTTCCTCAACCCCAAGAGGAAAGTCAACATCCTTCACCAAATCACAATAAATAAAAATGACAAAATCACTTACATACTCCAAAAATGCCCATACTCCAAAAGGACCAAATTAAAAACATGTAAGGGAAGTGCAATTAAAACTTACATATTGTCACTTCAAAATGCATTATAAATGCCTACATTTAACCTCCAAACCATAGGCATGGTTGGTGGATCATTTTAAGAGGTGTGGGACAAGTTTAACTTGTCCCACAAGCCTCCAAATTTGGCCTCCAAGGTCAAATTCGAATTTCATAAAAGATGGAGTGCTTGACCTTCCAAAATCTGCCTTACAGACTCTTACAAATTTCTTACAACATCACTTACACACTCCTACCACATTAATATTTAAGACAACAACTTTATTAATTACATTCCACATCCCAATTTAATTTAAATAAAATTTAACTATATGACTATCACATTAATCTACCACATTTAAATTAATTAAAAGAAGGAACACATTACAAATAAAATACATACAACAATAATTAAAAAGGAACACATAAATAAAACACATATCCCATGGTCACATATAATGGAAATCCCCCATGGGAATTCCTAACATAACACAACACACAAACTCATAACACAGTTGCCATGGTGACCTTGTTGAATTCACCGGAATTTTAATATGGTTAGTCTCAGTCCCGACATTGTTGTGATTTTTAACTGCAAAATGCAAATACCTCCTTCGGCCTCGTGGCCATATCAGAACATCCAAAATGATATAAACAATATCTCAAAATCATCCAAAACACAGATATCACAACAATATCAATAATTCAACATTATCATTTTTAATTAAATAAATCAACTATATCATCATCAAAATCTACCATACTAGATCTACTCAAAATATCCAAATGTCATAAGTCCAAATCAACATCTATAATATATCCATGTCAAAAGTATATCATCAACCACATATAGAAAATGTCTCTAGTAATCATCAAGCATAATAACTGAATCCAGATCAATAATAATCCATGATCTAACATCTAACCATCATACTAAAACAAAACATAATAGTGTATGATTTTGTATTCTTAAATCAATGTGAGCACATATCTCCCGTGGCGTGGATGTCCTTCCACACCCTTTTGTATTTATTACCATTTTATTAACATGTATTATCAATTTTATGACTAAATAATAATTAAATTTTGATTGGATATAAAATCCTATACACACTAGTATAAAAAAGTGTGGAGATTTCCCAGTGTTGGAGATTTCCTACGCGTACTCAACTTCCCAAATTTGGATTGAGAAAGTTGATGAGAGGATGATGTGGGATGGATGGATAATGTCGTGAATGTGAATGTTAATGTATCTCAAATTAGATGAGTGTTGTTTCCATAAATTGTTCGTCCAAAGTGGAAAACTAAGTATACATGTAAACTATATAATATTTGGTCTTAATGAGAGATAAAGACCACAAATCCTAATAATATTCATGTCTCGAGAATGGAGCAAAGTCTAATTGGGCTACTCATGGGATTCATTTATTTTATTCTAGTTGATCTTGTCTAAGAATGGTAAATGCAAATAGAGGGATGAAGAAAGATAGGACGTGGATAATGTAAACACCTAATTCCAACCACACAATTTTAATACTAAAATTACACTAATTGTCTTCTTTCCTGTCATTTCATTATAATTAGTGATTTTCTGCTAATTAGCTAATATTCCCCATCTTCTCGATCAATTAACAACATTTTGTTAATTAACTAGCTTTGTCCCTCATCTTGGATGCCAATTAATGTCACTTTGTTAGTTAAAATCCTCTTTTAATTAATTAATTAACCATTATTAATTAATTACCCTTCCACAATCTTGTATTTAATTAATAAACCCTCTTATTAGTTAAATCCCCCTCTCAAACCCTTCAAATTCTACTAATTTCCCTCCAAATCATCTCCAAATAGCTTTTATAAGCTAAACTTGGCCTATTAATTAATCCCAATTGATTAATTAAACCTTCCCAAACTCCCATGGGTCACTAATCTCTAATTAATCTCTTCTAATCATGTTTATCTTTTTCTAATTCTACATTCACTAGGTTGCAAGCTTCTCCCAAATTGGAAAGCTATATAAGAAACCTAGTACACCTTGTCACACCTTACACCTTGTCCTTGTAAGACATCACATATCTCAAGAGAGCATTTCCCTCACAAGAAAGCTTGCATAAATTGAGAAACCTCTTTTCTAAAGTTAGTAGGAGAAGATTCAAAAATGGCACTTAAGCCATATTGATGAGATCTCTTCCACTTTAGTAAAAACCCTTTGATTGTACATAACTTGCATTTGGTTCACATAAAGGAAGTATCTACATATCGGAGCACATCCAAACATCAAAAGGAGGTTTGAATTTAGTGTAGATTTACTCGAGGATGAAGAGAGAACTCAAATCCTAAGGTTATCCTACAACTATCTATACATGTGTATTTTTGGATTGTTTTCTTGCTTCTTGGCAAAGCTTGTTGGTCTAAGATATGAATTTTTGAAAAATGAGATGTGGTGTGGTAGTAGAGAAAAAGCCTTCACGTGTCAACTCGAGAGTTTATGTCCTCTTATAGGTTATCTCATTCAAGTGGAGTGGGAACTTTAATAAATTGCCCTTCCTTGCCTATAATTACTTGGTTTTAAAGTTCCATCCAAGGGTATAAAGGGCTTCACTAGCTAAGATCAAGAACTAGACATGGGTATCTAGCTTGTGTGGGAGCTATATAGATAAATGAGTTTGAATTGGGGTTGTTTGGATGTTTTTGAATACTGTTTCATAAAGTATATGCTTGTTGTTTTGGTGCATAGAAATGAAATTCAAATGACATGTGTGGTTGTTTGGATATGCAAAAGGAAGGTTTTTATTGTCGAATGATGGCGTGGTTTGGTATGTTCAATTGTGGGTTGATGTGTGAAGGTAGAATAATGTTTGTTTTGGCTTGAAATTAATTTATGAAAGCAAATATAAATTCTATATGTTGTTGAAATTATTTTTTTAACCAAATAGAATTCAAATTTGACATACATGCAATGGAAAGTTTGAAAGAAAATCTAAACTAGATGCATGTATATATTTCTTTTTGTATTTTTTTAGTTCTTTTCTTATGAATATGAACAAAAATGAACTACTCAAATTACTAGAAATTAGAGACGATTTTCATATTTCAATGATCTACCTATGTGCATGCAAGAAATGAGTGTAAATTTGTATTTTCCTATATGCAAATGGAAGGAGTCTACTTTCGTTTTCCTCTACTTGAATGCAATGAGAATGAAATTTCCATTTTGTGCCTTTTTAAAAAAATGATATAAGGATAAAATGATAACAAAATTAACCCTAATTACAATGGAACATAACTAAATTAAACACAAATACAAAATTAACCTCTAATGTGATGTTAGGTCGAGTAAGAGAATGAGTATACGCTAACGAAAAATGAAATTTAAATATGTAACCCTATATATCTTTGCTTTTCTCAATTGTTTTCTAAATATTTCCAATGATTCATAACAAAAATTAAAACTAATAAAATAAAGCAAACCAAAAAGGGAAAACCCCGACATTCACCCCCACAAAGAAGGAAATGACTAGAACTAATTTGTTATAGTTTACCCTCAACATCCTACCTCTTTTAAATTATCTTAATTGACCGAAGTTTGCAACAATGGAGGAGGAAGGAAAACAATTGGATAGGTGTGGAAGAAGAGTGGAAGCATTATAATGACTTGCTCAACGTGATTAAAAGTGTTGAGTTTAATCTCCTTTGCACTTTATCTTTTACCAAAGCTGATGGTGTCCCACTAATCCTTGATAATCACATTTTCTATGGGTGATGGCAGGAAATAAACAAATATGGAAATGTCTTAGAATTGAGTGTAATGTATCAAAAACTTGATCTCTACAATAGACTCTCTCAATTCCAATGTTCCCAACTCTCTCAAATGAATGCACTCCTTCCTTTTTTTTTTTTTTAAGAAATATGTAATGCTTTAAAGTGAAGTTAATTTAAAGCCAAATGAGAGATCAAACATGATCAATGGCTACAAGTGAATACATATGGATGAAGCAAAGTTTATATTTTAGGTTAAAGTAGTTGGAGGAAAATTAGGTTACTTGGGATGTAAGACAAACATGTTAACATGAAAAAAGAATACAAAAACACATTATGAAGCTAAAAATAGCAAAATCATGCATCATGGAAAAAATTTCATTGTCAAAGCAGGAGGAAGTTGTGCAATCGTTGTGGTGGCTAGCGGGATCTTCGGTGTGATTGCAAGACCATTGTGGAGAAGTTCACATATACCACACTAGCTTGCAACACCTCCATTATGTATGCACAAGATTCCACAAAGTGGTTATGCAACCATCATGGTGGCTCGGAGAGCAAAATGAAAGTGCTAGAGTTAGTAAAAAAGGCTAAATCTTCCAACATGGTAATCATGATAGGTTCAGATAGAGTAGTGGTAAGAAAATTAGGCTAGGATAGATGAACATAGGAAAGCACGAGAAATGTGCTAGGGTATGAAAAATTTCATAATATTTTAGTAATATCTTCATAGGTCTTAACATCATTGTTATGTTTTTGAAATGTTACACCATGCAAATTTGGGCTGCATATATATATATTCCCACAAGGAGTCTCCCTATCATGAATTAGCTAGGGTGTGTTTCTTGAGAAATTTGCACAAAAGGAAAATGGGGAAGGGTAAGGAATATCTACCTTACTTACCTCTCTTACCTTGACATGGAACAAGGCCAACCAAGACACCCGTCCACTTGCAATGTAAAAAATGACCGTCAAGTGTAGTGTATGTAAAGTAAAAAAAAAAAAAAAAACTATGTAGTCATAACAAAAATAAAGGGATTACCATTTATGTAGGGTTGAGAAATACCACCTAGCTCATCCCACTAAGAGGGAGTGAGCATCGCTATTTATCAGTAAGGTGAAACCTGTAAAGAGTGACAAAAGATGCATAATGATACATGATATAGAAGAATAATAACGTTAGCAGAGACAAAACAAGTGTTAGAGGATTCACAACCATTCACAAATCTACAAAAGTTAAAAATTAAGCTCGAAAGTGGTCAAAACATTTCACATACACTCCTACATGCCATAAAAGGTAAATTTTCAAGTTTTAATATTAAAATTAGGGGTTATATATTCAAAATCTTGCCCAATTTAGAAATCATTTACACATTTGAGAGTTTATATTTTGGAGCTTTGGGAAATATTTGAGCATTTGTTACACATGAAATATATGGAGAGCAAAAAAACAAGAGGATGCTAGGGATACCAATAACAGGAGGTGGCATGGCAAAACATGTTAGTTATGTAGAGTTATATGTTTTGGGAGGGTATGGAGATAATTCATTTGATATATAATTATGGGTAGTCAAATCATATGAAAATGGTGTCAAAATGATCACCAAGGGAGGAGGTTAGGCGTGTCTAGAATTTTTTTAGTTGTGTGTAGGGTTTTCGGGATTTTTGGGGGCTTTTTTATTTACCACACATAAAGCAAGTGGAGCCATCAATGGCATGAATAAACTATCGGTCCTGCGTAGATTGGAAGTTACGTGCCCACCATTGGTGTTATACAACCATGTAGGTGGTGCATTTTCTAGTGTGAATTTGTAACCACTAGCTATCGGGATTGATGATTTTGTAATCGCCATCACTGGTTGTTGTCGGCAAACCGCCACTTGCACAATTTTAGTGTTTGAAAAGATTTGCAAGTTTTTGTAAACCATTTTGATCTAAGTTTATCTTCATGGATGTAGGGGTATGTATGATGGATTCATGCTAGAGAGCATGACTAGTTACATGGGCTATCAATTAGTTGACCCCATAATATATCATTCATTTAGATAAGGCATGTATATGGAGGATCGTGTAGGTATCATTGGTTATACCTATGAAAGATACTTTGTGACCTTTTCACTTACTAAGATGTAGACCGGAAAACGCTTTGGTTTTCACAGGTCTAAGGGAATGGAATATCATGTTGGAGGATGTTTATGAGATCACTCGGCCAAAGTGACAAGTTACATGGTCGTGAAAGGGGCAACCAACTCAAGAGAATCGATGTTGGGATGTGTATTTTTGTGATTATTGTGCACCTGATATAAGCACTAAGCTCGGTGTTCGATCGATAGGTTTAACGAAATACCCTATCAAAAACTTTCAAAAGGTCATCATGGGTATCATTTCCTCTCGATAGTTGGGAATAAGGGAATGTATGTGTTACTATATTATTGGGATCTCATCACAAGGAGATTGAGGATTATGGGTGTCATTACCTGGGCACATGATATATTATCTCACACATATAGGAGAGGATCTAGGCCTTTTTGATACAATTTTACAGCTTTTAACCTTGCATATTTGTTGTATCAACCAAGCCCTCAAGAGACAAGCTTGTCATTGGGCTACCGAGAGAGTTACTTTAGATACTCGCTATGAGACTTGTGTTTGACCTCATTTGAGCTTGAGGGAAGGATTTGAAGTTCCTTGGATAAGTCATCACTCAAAAATTTGATTAGAAGACCAAAACACTCAAGTCGATCTTTCAAGGCTCGTAACCCATGCCATGATATAGAAAAAATCCTATCAATAAGATGTTCATAACTTTCTTGAAACACCTCCAAATGTCCTGAAAATTTTTGCACTAGTTCATGCTTGGAACCCTCTTCAAAAATTTCTTCTATGATTTATTCGAAGGAGATTGTATAATTTTGTTTGAAGGCTAAGAAGTTAGGCAGCTCAAAATGGGTTTTTCAAAAGCTTGTTTCACAAAAACTCACATAACTTGAACAAATGACCTAACTTTGACCTGAAATTTGGCATGAAGCATCAAGACACCTTCCTATATCATCTCCCAAAATTTCTAGAAAAGAATAGGTCTAAATTTTTCTATCCCATCTCATTTGCAGCCATGAACACTGTCAGTTCTCAAGTCCAATTCTGACTAACATACAAACCTCACTCCTGGAGTTGAGATGAGCCTAACCTTTGCTCATACATGTTGTAGATACTCTCTCAACACCTCTCCCATGCTTGTTTTGATCTGTACCATCTTGTACACTGCTTTAGGTACCTAAAACCACCCTGAAATGACACTTCCACTCACCATACAAGACTCTGTCTTCTTGAAACCTCATGAATTCACTTTGAACCTTTAAACCACATCTGATAAGCATGCTCTTGCACTCTCCCTTTTCCATCAATGCCTTTGACATCAATGACAACAACCAACAATGCAATAGGGTGCAACAAAAGGAGTTCACATATCCATCAAACTCCTCACCCTCATGGGTGCAGAGGCAAAATCCCCATTGTTAAAGTCCTTAGTGACAAAATATGGTCATGACCAGTTTGGTTTGAACTTGCGACCCTCACATATCTTTTTTTTTAATTTGGCTATCTACGCACAAGATGTGGTCACCTACTCAGATAGGATGCTCATGCACAACCTTTTGTAATGTTGAGCTATATAAGTATAAAAACCTCATGATTTTGGGAAACTCCAAGTCGGTTCTCATCTAAGCTTTCTAGCTAAATGAGACACATAACCATATACTCCTATTTGTCATGAAAACCTCGAGGGAGACCCATACGTTTGGGATATGTACTTCCAAAGGTAGAACATATGTAAAGATAAAAACCTGGAGTAAGTTATGGCCCCCATGGGCGTGCGTGATGCTTGTTTGGTAAGTCCCATAACGTTGTATATAACCACCGTAGACACCTAAATTCCACTTTTGCAATCTTATTGCAAAACACACAAATCACCCTCATTCTTGCTAATTCCGTTATAATTAGTGATTTTCACTAATTAACTAACATTTCTACTCACTTTGGTCAATTAACAAGCACTTCGTTGATCACATAACCCCTTTGCATTTAGGATGGCACTTTATGGCGAATCGTAAGTCAAAATCCTCTTCAAAACATACAATTAGTGATTATAAGCTAATTAGGCCTATTTTGCCTTTAATTTGGTCAATATGCCTATGGTCATCAAACTCAGAACGCTTCTGATCTAGAGAACCGAGCTTTTAAGACAACAATGGAACCGTCTCCAAGTTGTGGGACCTTGCGTGTGTCGGGAGATGATTTCTAGAGAAGGTTGGTTCTTCTACCTACCTCTAATGTTATTGCAACTCCTAATGCTGAAAGAAAATCCTAGACTAAACGTGCCAAGGGACCAAGGATAGAAGGATGTGCAGAAAGGGGAAATCCTAAGCTAAGGAAGGTGATAGCACTAGGAAAGGGTCGATCTCTCTCCACGAGTGGCGAAGGAAACAAAGAGGGCGCGGGAGAAGAGGGCAGATGACGCGCGCCACAGATCAACACGCGGCTCGGCCTTCCAGCGCTGTGCACAACACATGAACATGGGGACTGTAAGCGGGAATACACACAACATGCCGTAAAAATGTAAACAAAGAGGCGAGATGCAATGAAAATGAGAAAGGGAAGACAAGAGTTCCACAAAACATGATTTTTTTACTTAAAGGTACGCACAATCATTTACATTCACGACATGAGGTGAGAATACATTACAGAGACCATGCCAAGGTTTGAAACCCATGGGAAATCAGCCACCATTTTGGCATGGTGCCGTTACAACAAAGAGGATCCTTTTTACAAAGAAGAACTCTGCTATTTATAGAAGAAGAGAGAGAAAAGAAGGAGAAAAGAAGGAGAAAAGGAGGGAAACTCAGATTCAAATCTGCAACCACCAACAACAAGTGATAAATGCTGCAAATCTACCCGTAAGGTTATCGGATGCACTTCCCATGTCTCTGCTTTGGCA